>OZ038482.1:73056794-73236794 GCA_964036315.1 Acanthosepion esculentum
AACACAAGTAATTTTTCCGGTGAGGTTAAAATACTTGCAAAAATCAAGGGTAGCACTTTACATGAAGTCGACTAATACACGAGTATATACGGTACCAAATAGGAGTAGATAAGTTTGCCTATCGTCCTGTAGATTCTCCTTCCCGGTCTTTTAAACAGGAGTAGACGTTTATCCATTGTTTCCTGTTTAGGATTGGGCTTCCGGTTCCTTCTAAAGTCTACTTCAGCTCTATACTCCTAACATTGGTCCTTTACTACGCTAATATAACTCGACACAGTAATACTCTACCGTCAGTGGCTCTTGGGCCTTGTATTGGGTGAATATTAGTATAAAAAATTAAAAGTTGAAAATGGTTGAAACTGTTCATATTTAGGAATTGTATAAATAAAAGTCAGTGTGTATTTTTTTCTATTTCTTTCTGTTGTCTTTCTTTAAGATCTTTTTTGTTAATTACAACTCCCCCATAATACAAATTTACTGATCGAAAATAATAATTCAACCCAAGAAATTATAAATTTTAAATCAAAGTTTGTTTGTTATTAAATTTTTGGCACGCTTTTGAATTTATAAATTTCAAATCTAAATTTGTTTAGGTTTTGCCTCGCAAACACCTCCAACCCTAAAAATGAAAAATTGCCTAAAATCTTGGAAATATTCACATTTCATAAATGCAGAATATATTCGAGGTACTTACAATGAATTTTTTACAATTTAAAAAAAAAATCTGTTTTTGGCGTGTTTATCTGGGTGAGGGCGAACGTTACCCCACACTTAGAAAGAGCGCACCGCGTCTCTCACATTTGGGGCGATTGCAAAGGTCAACCCAATCGGAGTGCAATGGATTGGCTTCGCCCTGGGATAATTTGGAGCGAATTTTAGTAAATATAAATTCGCTTTATTTTGGGATGAATAAATATTTTGGGGGTGAATAAACAGAAAAGATCCCTTCTTTATTTTAAGATTAATATTCAGTTCTCATTTTAAAAATATTGTCTTTCGTCCTTTATCCGCATTTCTCTCTGTTTTGGGGGGGATGGGGGGCAATTCTTTCTACCATATTTTTTTACTCACATCTTTCTTCAGTTCTAGTTTATGCTTTGTTTCTCTTTGCACGCGCAATTTTCTCTGTCACCTTTTGGTATTCCTGGTACTGCTAGCTGTTCAATGAACTTCGATAAAAATGAATATTTCTGAACCGCTACACCAAATGAAAGCCAACCGCGTTAACTTCCACTTTCCCGTCAACTATTCACAGTATCTGTTCGCCTCAAATGCATGAAAGCGTTCCTTATTTAATGGCGAATCGCTGAAATATTCTTCATTCGGCACAATGAAGTTACCGATGCTTACACATACAAAAGTTTGCGTCCAACATAGGCTAAATTCATTCCCTACAACGGCTCAATAAGAAAGGAGACATACGCCGTAATCCTATTTCAAAATATTCTCCATCAGAGGAAATACAGTCAATCAGAAAAAAAAGTACAGATACTCTCTAGGAAATGCAACATTTGCAATTATTTACTGATGGAAATTCGCTAAAGTACCCCCACCCTTCAAAATTCAGTAAATAGTTCTCTTTTCTTAAAAGATCTCTAAAGTTAATAGATCTACGTACAAAAATAGGCTTAGATTTCGATGTATTTCGACGAACGTCAAAGACACCTGCAAATTTGGCTACAGAAAAATCGGATAATAAGAAAGTAAGATAGAAAGAAAAATTCAGAATCTTCATGAGAACATTACTAATATTATAAGGTTTTCTAAATAATAGTTTATCTGTTATGGTGTTTTTAAATCATAGCTTAGATGTAGCACAAGGCCGAAAGTATGGAGATAGTTTATTTGTTATGTAGAAAATCTGGAATCGTTTTCTTGTTGATGTCATGTAACCACACGGTGGCTATTAAATAATCAACAAAGTAAATCCGTACAAGACACCGTAGAGAGAATTGTAATTTCGTACAATACAACTTTGTTGCTTTAATAGTTTATCGGTTCAAATTCTGAATTGATAATATTAATAATAGTAACATACATGAAACATTCGGCATTACCATTAATACGGGTTAAAATTTATAAAATCTTTTCCATAAATTTTCAAGAAAATAGATTTCTCACGTCCACCAGCTATTATTATTCTTTTTATTATTCTCGAAGGTGGGGTGTTATTGTGGAACGTCAACATGTTGATTATGCCCTTATTTTCTCTTAGAATTACATGTACTATCCATTTTAGTTGCTACTGCTTTTGGAAGACTTCAAGTGATGTAATCTTTGCTTGATCGTTATTTATTTGTTTTTCTGCGGAATTCGGTCAATATTGCTCTTCATCAGAATTCAATTGAGCTCTCCGGGCCATTGACGTAATTTGCATAGCCAAGGGGTAGAATCTCTGAATGAGCCCAGATCGTTCGGGTTTCGATCCTGGCTTGAAACAATCTGAGGTCTAGCCACACTAAAGAGTTGCGATACAGTCTGTCTGTGGATTACCCCCCCTCTCTCTCTCTCTCTATATATATATATATATATATATATATATATAATTTCCTAAATATACCAGTGCTAAAATACGTCCAGGATTATTTACCCTCTTCCGCTAGAATTTCGTGATGACAATTTTGAAGTATTAATTTTAGGAGCCTGGCTTATCATATGAAGGATTATACAGAGAACTGCATAAAAAATGGCACCAGTTTGAATAATTCATAGAATAATCCCTTTATGTCGTCTTGTTTTACAGGCAATATTCATTGTATTGTTTTTAAAAATGAAAAATAATGGTATTTAATAAAATGACAATGTTGCAGTATATTAAATAAGATAACATATTTACTACTTACTTAATAGTCGATGTACGCAGAACTTGCCGAAATGAGCATAAAAGTATCAAGATTCTATATCTAGACCTCAACATATTCTTCCTTCTTCTCCTTTTTAATCTATATTTGAAGAAGAGAATGTATAGCCACATCTTAGAAGATTCTTAGCTTTTTTCTTAGTCATATGTATTGCATGTTTTACCTCACCATAATTAGGGAACCTCTGTGTTGTGCTGCTCTAAAAGAAAACACCCTCACTAATTTTATGAAGTCTATTAGTATTCTGTAAACCTATTTTGTACATACCATTGGGTAGCCAAGAGACTGCAGTCATTACCATTGCTCACCTGAAAACTTTTGCAATATTATTTTTTAACCCATTGAGTCCTGCGTTCCTGAACGATTTGAACCCTCCTGCCTGAGCTCTTGAGTCAAGATTCGCAAATAATTGGTATGTAATGTTTAACGGTAGATATAAAAAATGTAGTTACAAGTATTTATCCATCGTTCAACCGGTGCCTGGGCATTAAGTCATTTTTCTCTACCACCGGTAAAGCGGTGGTCAGGGCTCAAAGGGTTAAGCTACAATTGTTGTATCGGCCTATTTGCTCCAAAAGGTGGAACGTTGTGTTAGTTCTCAAGCGAAAGTCTATGAAGAACCCATATTCCTTCTTTGTAAGTTTTCTCAATTCGCTTAAAGCTTAATGATAATTTTTCAGGTGATTTACACGGATCCAATTAAAAAAAACTCTTTCAACCGTTCTGTATTCGTTCTTCATTCTTCTCTTCCAGAACATAGCTTGTCGAATATGTGACAATCGGTATTTTTAAAACACATATGTCATGTACGAGCTTTACTGCATCCGTATACAATGCCTTTGTATCAGTACTGCTCTTTTAGAATTCATACGTTAAGCAATGATGATTATGTTCCTTTTTAAAGTTATAATCATCCATCATCAATTCAGAAATGCACTAAAAACGACACATTCCCGGAGAGAAGAGAAGCTAATTCTAGACGCAAATTCTTACAATTCAGCCTTACTTTTTCCTTGATTAGTTGATTTATAATTCACAGCGTTGAAATACGTAATTACTTTCAGAATACTCTAATATAATAAAAATGCTATTACAAGAGTGGCATATCTAGCGTATGACAAGTAGTATAATATTAATTAATTAAGCATTAAGTATTAAATAATCTGGCAACATTCGACACCTATCAATGGCCTTCCAAAATTGCTCTTTATAATTCTTTACATATCTTGACGGTGAGTAGTTGGGATTGAAAGCAAGTAAGGTTCAATTATGGGCTTTGCTACCACCTTCAATATTTCCTTGCTTCCACTTGTCTTTTCGCATCAATACCGCAATAAGTAATAAAAATATATCTTATTTAAATTTATAATTTCATGATTTCTTAATGAAAAAATTTAAAAGATTATAAATGTATACATCTTGTCAGTCAGTCAATAAGCGTCATACTTGATACACGCTTCGGCGATCATGTCACTTTCGATACATGACTGACAGGCAGAAGATTTTCCCGCAGTAGGTTACTTTCTGCTATAGACTGATTGGCAATCAAGACTATAGGACCCTGTCTGTCCTACTATTCAACTCATAGCTGGTGAGGGAGATATAGATACATGCCTTTCTAAATGCCTAAGTGAATGAAACGAACCCGTAGAAATTCGAATTAACAGATTTTGTAGTGAAATATTTTAATGATATTTCAAAGATAAATTTGTAATGTCATAGCGTTTTAAAAGAATGATTTCTTATGGTACCATTATATCATATTTTTTTCTTAATTAAAAACGTAAAAGATAATTAAAGTGTGTCTTTTTATAGACCGAGGTCACGTATCTTAAACGATTTCGTTTTTTATTATTGTCGTTTTTTAATCACTTCACTCCAAGTAAGGCAATGAAACCACTAAGACGCAAGGGTATACTATTATTTTTTTACTGTAAGGTTCACCCTGTACAAAGCTTGGGAGGCACTCGAGGTAGATGGTTACGTTAAGAGGCAGTTTATATGGATAGGAGGGGAAGATAATAGTTAACTCTAGATTTGAACAGACTAAGATTGTAGTGATCGGGAAACATTCCCTGGGGAGTTTGTTCCATAGGATAGTGATTCGCAAGAAGAAACTGAGTGGAACTTAGTTCTCGCCAATGGAATACGGAGGGAATGTGGGTGTGTTGCTACTATGTAAGTGGCATGGTGGGTGTTAAGTTAAGTGTTATATTAAGTAATTATAATCCTTGCCAAGAATCCGGACGCACTGAGTTGACGTATTGTTGTCACGACAATATATTACCTGTTTAGAAGACGATATGATTAAAAAGACAAAAGAGGTGAAGATCATAGACTGGATATTTAACAGAATAATCGCCGTTATCTCATTGCCAGTATGTATGAAACTTGCGTTGCCAAACTCGCATAATCAAATTTTCCACAGAAAAAAAAGTCGTATGAAGCAACGCAAAAATAAACACCACCTGTAGATATTCTCTTGTTTTTCCGCAAACATGTTGCCATGCGGATGTGAAAGACATCCATGCGTCTCGTAGATGGGCGAATAAAAAAAAAGAGGAAAAATCGTGTTTACCATTGATTTGTCACAACAAAAGGTGAATTTTTAGCTTGGGTCTCTGTGTCTCATATAAATGTCAATGTGCAAAAGTATTATATCTTCACATGAACAGGAACGCATTCGTAAACTATTACTCGTATATAAAGGTCTGTTGTTAAACTTATGCTCACAAACACAGGCCATCTCCCACGTACCAATCAAATATACATGAATAGAAGTAAGAATAACTTTTTTCGTTATACATAAATAAAGATACAAAACATTTATTATACTGTCGATTTTGAGTTTGACCAGCTTCCTCGGTCGCCTTGTCAATATTGTGTGTGTGTGTTTCCCATAATATGTATGTTTGTCAATAACGTTTGAGAGGCTGAACGAGAAGATGAGACGCTGAATAGATGTTGCCAGAGAAAACAAATTATCGGGAATGAAGAGAAGCAAATAAACAGGAAAAAACGAAGAAAGAAATACGGAAGGAAGATGAAAAGGAAGAAAGGAAGGCAATCGAATGGTTAAAAAAGATATATAGAAACAGACTGATATAGATAGATATGAAAAGACAAAGATAAATGGATACCTATGAAAAGACCGAAATAGATAAATAAATATGGCCAGGCGGGATAGATGGATAGCTATGAACAAACTGGGATATATATATATATATATATATATATATATATATATATATATATATATATATATATATATATATATATATATATATATATATATATATATCCCAGTTTGTCCATAAATATACATATACCTACGTTCGAAGTACAACTTAAAGTTTCGTGGTTTTACCAACTCGTCTGCCACGAACTTGTAAATAAAGGCCTATTACGGTTACTTTTTTAAAAAAATATCGGGTTTCATGGGAGAAACCTACATTAAACGCAGATTCAAAGCTTAAAGTTAAACTTAATATATTATTGGGGTGTAAATTCAAAATGTTCGTTTATTAAGTAGGTTTCGGTATTTAATATTTTTGAGAATGAATCTTTTTTCCCGCAAACAACAGACGGAAAAAGGTGTAGTTTTGGCAACGAAATTCTAATTTATTACCGGTGTATAATCATCTGTTTTAATATCTCAGTAAAATTTTGAGAGTGCCGTGGCATTAGCATATTGCTTATTGTTAAGAAATCATCTTATGGCGATAAATCGTGTTTTCCAGTAACAGGCTTTCGAACCGAAATAAAATTTTGTCTCGCCATTATGGTTAATGCTAGCCTTGCAGATGATGCCTTTCGTAAAACCACGAAACTTTAAGTTGCACTTCGAAGGTACGTATATACACACACGCTATATATATATATATATATATATATATATATATATATATATATATATATATATATATATATACGGATCAATAGATAGATATGAGCAGAGTCATATACTTATAAATAGATATAAACAGACTGAAAAGAGATATGAAAAATTAGATAGATATAAACGGAGATAAATTGATAGACAGATATAAACAAACTGAGATAGATCTAGACTGAGACGGATAGATATGGACAAATAGATATAAACTAAGATAGAAACTAAAATAAATAGATAGATATAAACTTAGGTATAAACTTTAGATATAAAGTAAGATAGATAGATAGATATAAAGAGACTGTGACATAGATATGAACAAATATATATATATATATATATATATATATATATATATATAAACTTAAGTAGGTATAAACAAAGATAAATAGATATAAACTAAAATAGATAGATAGATAGATAGATAGATAGATAGATAGATAGATAGATAGATATAAACAGACTGAAACAGATAGATAAGTACAAATTGACAAATATTGAAAGGAAGTGTGAAGGAAATAGTAAAACCTTAATTGAAAGAATTCGGCAAAAGAAGGAGAGAAATAAAACGAGAAATTAAAAAAAGTCCTTTCTTTTGAGCGAAAATAAAGAAAAGGAAACAAGGACATAAGATATATGTTTCATGTTGTTCACCAACATTGACAAACCAAATCCGTCCGTCACTGTGATCAAGTCTCCTGTGAATTCTCCAAAGACAACAAAGCAACGTGATTGTCTCTTCATTCATACCTTCCCACTATGGCGCCTAATCTAAAAAAAAACCCCAAAAACAAAGAACAAAAATGGCAGGCTAAAACTAACGCATCTTCCATCAGTTACTTTCGCAGGTACACATTAACGTACATATTCAGAAATATATAGTAGCTTGTATCTGTATAAGTGCATATGTTTGAATGCTTGTATATATATATATATATATATATATATATATATATATATATATATATATATATATATATATATATTAGCTTTAAGGACAAGGATCATAATTTTATTATTAAAATAGATACAAAAGTATCTCGTTAAAAATAGGATTTTCGGCGCCTTTCGGTCGACACTTCCTCAGAAACAGAATCGTCGGCAATATAAAACAAAGATGCTGATTGAAAAATTTACTTAGTGTAAATTATTATTCGTATTTTATTATTATTATCCCGACTACACAGTTTCGTGGTATAGGTCCACTTTTCGATTTTTTAAAATATATTTTTACAAAACAACCCTTATATATATTAATATATATTTAGGCAGCAACATTTCGTTTAACATCTTTCATTAAATACGGCAAACAAGGAACATTTAATTATTTTTTATTTAGTTTTTCCAGCATTCTTACGTTTTCCCGTTTTTCTAGAAGTAAGGGAATACAGAAATTTTCCAGAATTGACCCAGGCGCTTTCGGCCACTCCTTTAGCCATTTTCAAGGGGGTTTTGTTTTGTGCTTCCATTCAAAACAACACAAAAATAAAATGCACCGTAAACTGTCAAAATATGAGGAAAAACAAGACTCCCTTAAAAATGCTGCTTAGGACAATGTAGAATCTGAAATAATTATACAATTCTCTTGAAGAGCACTAAGAATTCTGCTGCCCCCAATACTTACTCAAAGAAGAAATATATACAGAAAACACTTTCAAAAACTTCCAATATCCTGATTATTTCATCCACAATGCTATGAGAAAGACATACACAATATACGAACACAAAAAGATAACATTATTAACAACAATAAACTGGATAAAATAAGATACGCAATACCGCCTATTAACTCTATAAAATCCACGACCCAAATGAATTTATCCATAATAAACAACGTCAAAATAATTACAACCACACCCAAAATTATTACAGATATGATCAGAACAAAAATATCCATAACAATAATAATTCTGAAGCAGGTATGTATAAAATAAACTGTCAGAATTGCCCCTCATAATACATTGGGGACACTTAAAAAAACGTATCTATGAACACAAAAGGGATCTTATACACATCAATTTATCAAATTTATTTTTTTCTCAAATATCTCCATTCCTGAAAGAATTGCTACTTTACCAAACCAATGTACATCACTATAAAAATGTTTAAAAAAATAATAAAAGGAATCGGTTAAATGCGATTTTAAATATATAACACATAAATTAATCTCAAACTAAAATAATTTGAATGTGCATTAAAAATAGTCATGAACATCGTTTAATCACTTTTGTTTAATAGACATTAAATTGTTTCACTTGGCGTTCTCCATAGCTTGCCTATCTTTTCAGTTAACCTGCTGAACATTTATGAACGTTCTTTTAAAAATTTTGTAAAACCAATAACACTTTTGCTTTTGTATATAAGTACTTCTTACAAAATAAAACCACTGATTTGCCTTGATAAAGTCCATCAGAGGACGAAACGCGTCGGATAAGAAAAGTTGTCCTTTTGTCTTTATTCATATTGTCTTTTTACAGAAATACTCTCTCAGAAATTTTTAAACACACACATACACATGTATGTATGTATGTCTATGTATATATGTATGTATGCGTGTGTGTGGTTTCGTACCTAATATATCCATATATAGATGGATGAAAAGCTAAGTGAAAAGAAAGAAAGAAGAAAGAGAGAGAAAGAGAGAATGAGAGAGCGAGAGAGAGAGAGAGAGAGCGACAGTCAGAAAGTGAAAGAATAGGAAAAGGAAAAAGACTTTGATCAATATTTGATAGACACGTGGTCAATACTGGGTATAAACAAGTGTCACTGAAGATTTGGTTTTCATATCGACGTTCATTCACAATGTCGTTATATTTTTTATATTCTGATGATGGTTTAAGTAGGTATCTAGTTATTGACAAGATTAATCACAAATTTTGTTTAGGAGTCAAATATTGATAAGCATTCTGCTCGGAGTTACTTTCCGACATTGCGCTATAAAACAGACACATAAGCAAGGATTTTTGTATGATTGATTTTGAGCGTTACTAACAAATAACCAGCTTCCGCCTTTAGGCTTCGTGATTTGCGTGATAGACCCACAAGCACAAATAAGATACAGCCCCAGGCCGACATATGTAAAATGAGATTGGAAAATATATATGATAAAGATTCAAAAACATAGGAAAAGCAATCGCACGCTGTAACAATGACCTTTGAAATTATACGAATTGAAAATATCCTTCTTCAAACTTCCAAGGAGATGAAATAGACGTATTCGCATGTACGCCTCTCTTCTTTGTATATCCACATCTAGAAAATGCAAAGTACATCAATTCATGCATATATACCGTGTGTAACAGCAAAATTGTCCAAATCGTGGAACAGCATGATAGTCAATTTGTTAGATAATGATTTGAACCGTTGTATCTTAGGAATGATTAAATATATCTCACCGGAATTCGCCAACGGTTTTATAAACCTATTGAGCACGACTTTGAGGAATAAGAATGTATAATTAGTCTTTACACTTAACAGAAGAATCGCGATGAAATCGATCATAAACGAAAATGATATGTTCGTCATTAATTAAGCATAGCTAAGGATCGGAAGCTCATGAAGGACAGAAATAAAGTTATATATATATATATATATATATATATATATATATATATATATGTGTGTGTGTGTGTGTGTGTGTGTGTGTATGTGTGTGTGTGTGTGTGTGTGTGTGTGCTATTCCAAGATTATTATTTTTCAACTTATTCAAAATGATCGTCCTCTCTAACTTTGTAACTTTCTGTCCTGGAGTATGAAGGTACCTCACAGTTTTCACTTACAATTTCATTTTCACGTCTTTTTTCACTGCTCTTTGGACTGTCATAGCTGAAACTCCCCTCTCACGTGCCAAACGTCTTATGGACTAAGTTGGATATTTTCTAATATATATATATATATATATATATATATATATATATATATATATATATATATATATATATATATATATATATATATAATTCATGGTAATTTTACTGATGAGCTTTCCTCTTTGGTACCTCGACCACGAATATAAACGCAGTACTAGATTGGCTGATAGGTCTCATAATTTCATGGTTTAAATTGCTAGATGTAAGTTCTATTTTAATATTTTCTTGTCTCGCATTTCTCCTAATAGAAATCTCTTTCAGTTTATTACTTTCCTGTCAACTACGACCTTCAAAAATGTAAAAAAAAATCAATAAGAAAATGTATTAAATGATTTTCTAATTAAATAATGTCTTAGTTTGATTGCATTTTTATTTTACGATTCAAAGAAGATATTCTGTAATTGGGTGTCCTGCTTTACAAAACAAAATTGATGATTTAAATTCTCTAAGAAAATGTGCGTATGCCTAATATAAACATTGGCTCTTACAAAAATGAATTTCTCGACATTTCATAAAATTAAATATGTGAGGGTAAAAGATGTAAAAAAATAAATTTAACCAGGTTTTCTAAAAAAAAGAAACTTTTCTAATATAATTTCATTCATTTTTAAGTAAGTCCTGAAAGTTTCATTAAAATCCTACAATTATTTGATTTTTGTAAGAATTTCCAAATCAATGTGTTTTTTACCGCGAAAAGATGCTAATTTGTCCTATATTAATTTATGGTCACCCGCTCACACACACACACACACACACACACACACACACACACACACACACACACACACACACACACAAAATTAACCAAACTTTTGCAGGCTCTAAAATAGATTAAAAAATATAGTTTAATATCTTAAAAAATCGTTCAGTTTTCCTCATAATAATAGCATCAACATTTTATCGAAAATCTTTGTTTTTATTAAGTTTAGACTTATCTATATCTATACATACCTATATGTATATGTTACATATGTATATGATATGTATGCATATGTATATTTAGGAAGCAAGTATTCATCCAGGCAAGTTTGGTTAAGTTCAATCCAAGAATTATGTTTGTTTCATCTTTATTATATTTTTACAATATTGTACAAAAGGATCGAAATTGTGAAAACCTGTATGAAGTTTGCTTGTTTTGTTTGGTTCATTGTCTTTCGACCATTATCAAAAAACGTGTGTTGTTAGTGTGGTAGACAAGATTCCATATATAATTAACCATATACAATCAAAACCTTCTATTATTTAAAATAAATAAATTCACAAGTCATTTATCAAATTGAAATAAAATAATAAATAATAATTATATTGAAAGAATAAATATAGATATATAAAAAAAATAAAAATGTTCAACAACTACAATAACAACATTTCGACCATCAGAGGACGAAGCGCTTTGATAAAAAAAACAAAAAAAACGATATGTCAATTTTTATATATCAAGAACAATTTTAGGATAATCTATCCACAGTAAAAGTAAGTCCAGTTTCTTACAATATTTCACCTTTCTTGGCAGATACTTTATTATTAAAATATGGGATATGGGTGTGTATGTGTATATATGTGTATACTAATTCTTTATAATAAGACAGTATATATATATATATATGTGGAGAGGGAAAATACGTATACGTACGCATGCTGACAAAAAACACAAAAAATGGAAACAGATCTAAGAACACACGGGTCATTTAAAGATAAGAATATAGATATCTTTCTCACCTTTTCTTGGACCAGTCTCAATTGTTTTATTACCCTACACGCAGAACTTTTTCCCTACCAGTTCTGACCATACTATATTGTGCAGTCGACAAAAATAAAAAACCAACGGTCATGCGCGAAATTAAAATATAAAATGGCTATAATTTACCCATCGCTCGCACATTATGTATTTCGTTCCTCGCGAGGGTTTGTTCCGAATAATAAGTTTTTTTTTTAATCAAAGGAGTCTTATATAATATGAAGTGAAGCAATCCAACAAACGACTGTTACAATATTTTCTGCCTTCCATCAGTTTGGCTGATACTAACTTTCAGGAAAGTGACCCGTTGCGCCTTCTTGGGTTAATGTTCTCAGCTGACATGAAGTAGAAAGACTATATTGAATTTATTGCTAGGTCTACTGTGAAGAAAGTTGGTTCATTGTCTCGTACGAGACAATTTTTCTCCCCAGAATCTATCCTACATAATTATCATGCGTTCATGCTTAGAATATTGCTGCCACATATGGTATGGTGCTCCTGCTATTTATCCAGAGCTCCTTGATAAAATCCAATAAAGAATCAGCAATATTATTGGTTCTGATTTGGTGTCTCGGCTTAAGTACCTTTCCCACCGACGTAAGGTTGCCACACTGTGCCTTTTCTATAAATACTTTCTTGGTAATTGTTCGGATGAGCTCTTCGCCAGTCACCATTTTGGTCTTGTGCCACATTTCTGTACATAAGCGGAATAAATATCACTCTTGGCTATGGTACCTAGACTTTTTGAATTTAAGTGTAGTACTAGACTGACGTCGAGATCTCATCAATTTACGGTTGAACTGACGAGATGTTACCGTAACTTCCATAACAACAGTTTCTTTTCTCGCACTTATCTCTTGTGGAATTCCCTTCCGTCTGCATGCTTTCCAGTCAACATTAATCTGTAAAAATTTAAATTCAATGTCAATCGCTATCTGCTGTCTTCATGCTACTCTTCTATTTTGCCCACTCCTTAGTAATGTTTCTCTGTTCTAATTCTTCCATATCCAGTAACCCCTTGTGTCTTAGTGGCTTTACTACCTTGATTGGGGTGAACACGATAAAAGCAAAACCTGACTCCACCGATAAAACCATTTTTAATCTGAAGAAGCCTTTTTTAAGAGACGAAACGGGCAATACACACACAGACACGCACAAGATTCTTCGCTCTCATCCGACCACACACACACACACACACACACACACACACATATATATATATATATATATATATATATAGTGGTGGACTCTCCCCCCTTCGTATTCGACGTATGAGGGTCAAGCAGGTTAGTTCCTAGGAACCAACAGCCAGACACCAGCACATATGATTTGATCATAGTGGTGAAGGCTTTGTGCACAATCAACCACAGTTTTTGAAGGGCCGATAACTACAAGGTCCAAACGACCCTCCGCAGGTTATGAATTCAGAGTTGTCCACCTGGATCAGTTGCTATCCAAGGCTGTAGAACCCACTCTGCCCTGCTATTTACTAGCTGGAGGCAGAAGAAGAGGATTAATACCTTTCCCAAGGATGTTAGCTGGTATGTGATTGTAATGGATTCAACTGGAATTCGGACTCGGCTCTCCGATTGCTTAAACCGAGACGCTATCCATTACTCCACCGTATATATATTCTCGCTCCAGTTTTGTAACTTGAACATAAAGAACATTATCTCTTATTATTAACGTTATTTTTAGTGGCTGCAAGTGTTTCAGTCGCAACCCCCCACTTTTTGGTCTTTTGTCTTAAAAAATGAAATTAATAACAATCGGTCTAGATTGACAAGTCAGTATTGTGCTTCGACAGGAATCGAATCGTTGGAAGAGAAATGGAAATGTGGCATCGTTAATTGGCTGATTCAAACATTGCCCTCTCAGGCTGGCCCCGAGGTTGAACTGGTAAAGACAAACTTTGCAGGTTCTATTTCTGTCGGCGGCACAATTTCTCTTTAGTGGGACTTCTCATTTTGAACCGGTTGTTATTAACTTCTTTGGTTAATATATTTTAAAAAATATATGTATGCAAATTTTCAGTGTCGTATTTTCAAAAATATAACTTAAGACTAAACACAGTTTAAAAGCGTTTTTTCGCTGTAAACTTTTGTACATGTCCTATATATATGCAGCCAGTTTAGTGCTGTAATCCAAATTTAGTTCCATTGATTTCTACTTAAATCCTTTGTGTTAGAATTAGTGAACGTTTGCAGGTGTTCTCTGTTTCCGTTCACTAAAAACAAAATGAGGAAAAAACCAACATTATTTCTGTCTTGTTCGCCTTTTTTAGATAAAATATCTAAAGGCGAACAGGACAAGGAATTCGATCAAAATAAAAAACAAAACAAAACAAAAGAACATCACCTTCCAAAAATCTATTTTTTGCCTTTAAATCAATAATCTTTTTTTTTATTTACGTTAGGCTTTTTTTAATCTTTAGAAAAAAAAAAATTTTTATTTAAAAAAAATATACTTTCGTCAAGAAGAAATTACAATTGCCAGGATAATGGTTTTCACAAAATTAATGATGATAAAATGTAAAATGTAATATACTATATTTTTAATGACCCATAACTTTAGGACGTAACACTCCATATATTCATTTTCTTATTATTTATATATGAATTCCCATGGCATTATGGGAAAGATACTGGAGTTGTTTCCTGTTGTCATCTAAACGGTGTAGGATTCAGAGATTTCTTTCTCTTACACTGCTGTTTAATCCCTAGCTGGGAGATGAGACGGATTCATGCCATTCCCAACGGCTTTAATGCAAAATAATCGTCAGCGCTGCGATCTGAATTTGAACACCGATCGCTGATTCCACTTTTTGCATCGATAACTAAATTTCCGAGTAGGCTCTTAAATGTCAGAAAATGGATCTCGCTATTTTTGTGAAAGCTTCAGACTAAATAAAAACTGATTTATCACTAGAAATCTTTTTGAAAACATCGAATATTTACCTAGATGGAGATGTTGAAATTTTGCTACAAAGTAGAAGAATTCTGATTGAGTGATTGACTGATTCGTTTTCTACGGCTTATCAACCCTTAGTTTATTTAAAGGTTATTTAAAACTAAAAAATATCTTTAGAGTGTAATTCTTTTGTGGGGGAGATAATAATGGCTTAGTGATACAAGTTTTCATAATTGGACCGTTATTGAATTAAGTTCTTAGGCTAGAATAGATTCACCATCCTGTTGCTTCAAGTCTCCGAATCTGTGAGGATATTGTCCAAGACCCACTGCCATATAGGAGTACTGATATTACATAACATGGCGTGCAAAAGTTTACTCCGATAATGAGTTCGATACTTACCGGATGCTGTAGGTAGTTTTAGTGAATAATTAAGATCGTCTCCTTATGGAACAGGTGGTTGCAAGACAAAATGCTTAACTATTACTACTACAATGATCAAGGTCACTAGATGCTTTATATATGTGCTTTTGTGCCAGTTGCAACTTCAGGATATATATATATATATTTGGATATTTTTTTTTATTGTTGGTCCTTGATCTAAGCTTTCGGCTCACATGAGCCATTTTCAGACTGGTTATAAGGACATTTAAACAAAGATATTCACCATCGAAGATGAGATTTTGTTATGTTGACACAGAAGTTTACTATGCGACGATAATGGTCGCGAGATCGCAGACGGAAGTCGTAAGTTCAAGATGCGGTTCTATGATGTCATATCACGTGAGAGGCCGAACTATTAACAATAGAACTATATGTCTAAATGCAATGTGATGTGTTGTTTCTAGTTTGAAATGTAATATTTTTGAGTGTGGATTGCTTTGTTTTAATGTAGATGGCCTCCAATATCTGAAGGTACTTTTTACTGTGTGTATGTTTGAGTATTATTGTGTTATCAACTAATATTATGTACATGGCTATGTTTTTCTAAGAAATGTTGTTTAATAGAACTAAAATCAGAAAGGTGACAGGTAAGTCTACGGGAGAGCGTGGTTGTAGTAAAACCAATATATATAGTGGGTTTATTATTAGTATCAGAGATACAATCTCTGAATGGGCATTTAAATGGATACACTACATTGTTTTTTTTGTTGTTTGTTTAGATAATTTAGTTGTATGGTTGTCGGGTTATTAGTGACTATGAGGTGAATTGTTTTAAATCTTTTATAATATATGATGAGCTTAATTTGTTTATTATTATTAATGGGTTTAACATTTCTACCTATTATGTTTTTAGTGTTGTTTCATTGTTTGTAATTATTATGCATTTGGTTACAATAATATAAGTTAATAGTGTTTTGTTTATTTTGACGTACACTATTATTATTAATAATATCAATTTTGTTAGAGATATTATTAAGTTTATTGAGATACATTTCAATTTGTTGATCAATGACGGAATTAGGATATCCATTATTATCAAGTGTTTGTTTAATGTTATGCAATTCTTTACAGAATACGGTTTTAGAAGAAGATATCATTTGTGTGCGTTGGATTAAGTTTTTTATAACAGTTAACTTATATCGTTGGGGGCATTCACTATTATAATTAAGAAGACACAAGTTAATGCTTGTGGGTTTCCTATATAGAGAAGTAGTAAATTTGTGTGTGCTGGAATCAATAAATCATAAAGGAATGGAATTTTATCATTAATATTAAGTTGTAATGTAAATTTGAAGACGGAGTGACTTTCAGATTTGTTTTTAAGTTGTGTAATTTGATCAATATTTTTAGGTAAAACGAAAATGTCATCTATGTATGTTACATATATGGGGGGATATTAGTGTCATTAAGTATTTTATTTTCTAAATGTGCCATATAATAATTAGAAAAATAAAAGTCTCAAAGGAGATCCCATGGCAATACCGTCTGTTTGAGTATAAATATTACCTAGGAGGTCATGAAAAGGTACTTGAATGGTACATACTACTACTAATTTTTTTTTAAATAGTGGGTTTAATATTGATGGGTGGGAGAGATGTGTGATTGTAGACATCACGGATAATGATGTCAATCGTTTCAGGGACGGGGACATTAGTAAATACATTTTGTACATCCAAAGATGCGATTATTTGGTTGTTTGGTTTTACAGAACGAAGAATTTGTATAAATTCATTTGTGGAGTTAGTACAATATTTACTTGGGAGGTATGGAATAATTAATTTGTTAAGGGTTTTATGAAAGGTAATAAACTGGTGTAGGTATTTGTGAAATGATAGGTCGGAGGGGATGATCTTTATTATGGATATTTACATTTCCATAAATGTAGTCAGGTTGATAGTCACCTATAATCTTTTGAAGTTTATAGGGTCCTGTGTCAGCATTGTTAACAGTTAGAAGTTTATTGATATGGTTTTTACGTTGGTGGGTGGTGTTTTTGGTTAACATTTTAAATTTATTATGATCGTCCAAAATGGCCTGTAATTTTAAGTGGTACTCATGTTTGTTTTAAATGAAGAAAGTATTAATTTTATCAGCTCGTCGGATAACAATACTGTTGTTATTTTTTAGTTGTGTGACTGCTTTTGTTAAAGGAGTGTTTATAATTCCATTCGGATTTTAAGTAATTCAGCTTTAAGTAATTCTTTTAAACCTACCTGCGTAGTAATATGGTTATCTTGTTGCAACAGAAGTATTTGTTCGTATAAAGTTTCAATTTGCGTTTGTTTAAAAATTAAATTACGTTTTTTTAATTTGGTCCAAGATTAAGGAATTCCATTTCATCTGTAGTGAGCTGGTAATCCGATAGGTTAATGAAGTTTCCGTTGATGTTTGGTAAAAGTATTTTTTCTTTATATAATTTGTTAGATTTTTTGGATGACTTGGTTATGGGATTCTTTTTTTTGGGTTGTATTATAAAATAAATCCTATATTTCCTTGAATTTTTCATTTGTTGTAGAAGATTGTATGTTTCCTTTAACACGTATAATTTCAGTGTTAAGCCGTTGTAATTCCTGTTTGGTCACACACACACACACACACACACACACACACACACACACACACACACACACACACACACACATATATATATATATATATATATATATATATATATATATATATATATATTTATATATAGCCAGATCAGACCGAAAATGGAGTACTGTTGTCATATGTGGGCGGGAGCTGACAAGACCACATTTTCCAATCTTGATAAAGTTTCAAAGCGTCTCTGAGCCCTTGTGGGCGACGGATTATTTTCCACTCT
This sequence comes from Acanthosepion esculentum, assembly GCA_964036315.1. Classification (NCBI taxonomy): domain Eukaryota; kingdom Metazoa; phylum Mollusca; class Cephalopoda; order Sepiida; family Sepiidae; genus Acanthosepion; species Acanthosepion esculentum. The sequence goes on from OZ038482.1 coordinate 73,075,336, forward strand.
TAACCTCTCACCTCAACAGGCGGGATGTGGCGAGTTCCTCACTGCTCTATTGCCACCTCCATGGAAAGTGTTCGGACGAACTACCTTCCTTGGTTCCGACAGGTCTAACTTTCACGGCTACGACCCGCCATGCCATTTAAATTTCTACCAAACCATCCGTGTTCCATCCATATTCCATCGGCGTGAAGTAAGTTCCACTCGAACGGCTTCTTACCGCGAATCATACATCTGTGAATCAGACTCCCAATAGTATGTCTCCCCGGTCATTACAGTCTTAACCTGTTCAATTCTAGAATTAACCGTTATCTTCCCGTTCTATCCAAATAAACTGGTCCTTAACGTAACACTCTACGACGAGTGACCCCAGGCTTTGTACAGGATGAACCTATATATATATATATATATATATATATATATATATATATATATATATATATATATATATATACACAGTGGGTAGCAGAGGTATTTAACACATCGTTTGTTTTAAAATTTCGCGATAAAAAATTGTTTAATTTGAATATTTCAAATATTTTAATGAACATTGTCTGACTAAACATAAAGGAAAATTGAGAAACATTGTTTTTATGTACTTTTATTGAACAATTTTTAATTGTGAGATTTATAAAACACCGATGTGTTAAATACTTTTGCTAACCACTGTATATATATATATATATATATATATATATATATATATATATATATATATATATATATATATATATATATATATATAATGTACAAAGTAAGCAACTCTTAAGGAACACCGGGGAAAAACAGCTCGATACCATATTTAATTACAGAGCATATATGTATATATATATATATATATATATATATATATATATATATATATATATATGTGTGTGTGTGTGTGTGTGTTCGTATTTGTGTGTGCGTGCGTATGTGTGTGTGTAACAGACACCAGGAAAAACCAATATAACATCCCGTTTAACTACTTGATCAGAAGAACAATCAATCACCTTGATTATCTACATGATTTCCGGATTTATTTTTTTGCTTATTGTTTGAAAAAGAAATTTGACTGAGTGAGAGACAGATAGAGGGAGAGGGAGAGAGTGAGGTAGGACAGATGGGGACAGATCAGGCGACTAAGGAAGAGAGAGATTCATATTAGTAAACAAAAATATCATTTGGAATAAAAAATATAACACATTTACATATACACGTTACTAAGTTGACTCATCGCTATTCTAATATTAAAGCTAGAATTTATGTTTACAATATTTGGGCGAGCGAACTTTGATAATTTGGAAGAGAAATACATATATACATAGACATTAATATATACATTTGAACTAACGACATGAAACCGTCAATTCTATTCTAATAGTTTATTTTCTTGCATTCCTCGCTTGTTGAACTCCCTTCCGATTTCTTGCTGCTAGCCACCTAAAATCCCAAAACATTTAAATATAACTTCAGTCGCCATCTTCTGTTTTCCTGAACCCTGGTCCTTTATTGTGCTTTTCCTCACTAAATCTTCTCTTTCACATCGACAGAACTTACATGGTCATAAATAAAAAAGCAAACCTCGAAAGATAAAAAATAATTTATAATAATCTCTATAGAACAGTCCATAATGATGGTTAGCTCCAAAATTCATAGGCTGACCAAGATACTCACATGGAACATGACGAAATGAGCTTTACTTTTCAGCATAGCCGCCCCCTTGCAGTTCACTTATCCTGAGTCATGAAATGTTCAAAGAAACCAGCTGTATCTGCCTTAAACATGTCAGATTTTCTCGTGATGTGATCAAACTGGTGTGCTTTTGATCGGGTGTCAGAAAACGTGATACCCAGAGAGCAGAGATCTTCGACATGTCAAAATGGGCAGAATATTCTCAACTCTCTCACGAGATATACTAATTTCATTGGTTATTTTATTTTGCCCTCTTAAATTTAATTTATTTTTCCCTCTTAAAATCCACTTTCTGTTGTGTCCTTAGGGGCTAAACTATTTTTGTGCAGGAACTTGATAACACCAAGATACCAAATTTTGGTCATTTTCGAGAGAGGTAGCTTCTAGTTACATTTGAAGTCATCATTGAACAGTAAGATGTCAGTTTACCTGGGAAGAAACAATGCATTTATTAATAAGATTCGAAATTATTGCATGCAAGATTTCACAGTTCTAGCATAACTCCTTCATAATCAGCCTATGAACTTTTCATCCCACTTTCGAATGTTCTAACTGACCAACAGCAAAATTCTTTGGGATTATTTGGGGAGAGTTGATTGTTCTAGCCAAACAGAGGAACTGTCCATCAAAGAGTAATACATCTCTTAAGTTATTCTTGTTACCAGACAATTTGTATTTAGTATACAAGAGTCATTCTCCTTTGGATATAGATTTTCTGGCTTCAAGGAATTACTGTTTTTTCTTTATATTTTTTAACAGAATGTTACAAATGCAATGTTTTGTTGCTCTTTTTGTTGATAATTAAAAGGATCTTTTAAGTTTCACGCATAGGGTTACCCAGTGAGGATTTGAAGCACTAGATGAACTTATGAAACTAACTCGCTTATTTTTATTCTATAAGAGGAACCTAGGTAAAAAGAATTTACATTTGATCCCAACATAATCACAAAGAATGAGTTTCTTCGACGTGTTACCAAATTTATTCTTTATGAATACAAATAAAGCAATTCGAGGAACTAATGTTTTTCGTTGCTATCTTTGTTCATTTTTTCTTGTTATCTGTTTGCTGAATTATAAGATGGCTTTATCCAATAAACACGTCTTCCGTTTCTTCACTTATTCTTTTCTTTCAGCGAAAGCAGAAGACGATGGTTCCATGTCATTATCAGAGCCTGCTCTGTCCGTCTTTTCCTTTACACCCGTTTGTCCCTAGCTTCTATGAGAAGAAACACAGATTTTCAATAAATATATTATGATAACAATTGTTAAATAAGTTTTTCTCTTCTATGCGCCGTGACCCTTCAGGGCGTGAGCGATCATGGATCCCCACAGCTTCCTATCCTTGGTAGCTTTTAGCAATGTTTGTCTTTTTGCTATCGCCCTCCTTGTTCTACCAGCAATTTACACAGCTCGTTACACACTGCTTTCCTCTGTCCCCGGTGCCTTTAATATGTCCTGTGACTGCCGAAATTTCCAGGCCTTCTTTTCTCATTACATGTACCAGAAATTTTTAACTTAGTTACTATTTCCCCGTTACTTACATCATCTATAGTATTCTCAGTATCCTTCTGTAAAGCCAAGTCTCTGTTGTCTTCTCTTCGTCAGCGATCTGTTAAAACATTTTACTTCTTCTGTACTTGTTAGGTTGTGACATCTGCAATTCGCAGGTCTCATCCTGTGTCAACCATGTTTTCTGCCTTCATTATTTATGTTTACTCCATTCTTCTTGCTTTCGTTATCTAGGAAGTCCTTTAGTCTCTTCTTTGTGTGTCTGCCATAAACGCAGTATCATCTTATCTTATATCGTTATCATCAAGCCGACGGATAAGAAATCCTGGTAGAATATACAATGTCTCTTAAGGGCGTAGGGAATCATGCTTCTCCACAGTTCTCTGTTCTCTGTGAATTGCGGTAGGAATGAAGAAGATATGGATTCATGCATTTCCCAAGCATTGAAAAAATTGAAAGCAACTGACGGGGGCAGATCTTGAACTCGGTTCCCCGATTTCACTTTCCGAGTTCAAGTTAATTCGTATACAGTTTACACACTAAAACACTTGGGAAAGGCATAAATCTATTTCATATATTAACGCAAAAAAGGTCCAAAATGTGTAATGCATACATGCACAACAAAGTATCAGCGACATAGAAGTGGAGCACATTTTGGGTAACGGTTAGTTGCACTTGGAAACCGGCCAATTTTTTCGAGCTTGTTAATTAAGTGAGAATGATTGATTGCGTCTCGGATTGAGGAATCGGAGAGCCGAGTTCGAATTCCAGTCGAATTCAATACATTCACTTGCTAATACCCTGGGGAAAGGTACGAATCCATCATTTCTCCGCAATATATGGATAAATAGCAAGACAGACTTGGTTCTATAGTCTTGGATAGCAACCTGTCTAAGAGAAGGAAAACTCTATATTCCAAAATGTATGTCGCCCTGGCAAAGCACATACTATGCAACTGAAGAAAGAATGGTTCGCATTGACTCGATGATCCCGACTACGGCCGACTCCTTAACCACAACTCTGTAGCCGGTTTGCACGTATTAACAATAACCAGCTACTTTAATGTTAAACAAAGCTTTAGATATTTACAAGGCCACAATATCGAGGTAGGTAATGTCAACGAACACTCGTTGCCACTTTTTTTAATGCCAACGAATACTCGTTGTCATTTTCGTAATGCTCGTTGTAGTAGAGACTTTGTAATCGCAGATACAACTATAGTACGCCGTTGAACAATACTGGTGTCAGACGCCTTCGAGTAGCACTCGCACAAATGGTACTTGCTCGATAATACTCGCTTGAATAGTAATCCGTATAGTGATTCGAATAGAGAAATAGTATAGTGAATAAAATAGAGAATAGCGGTCCGTATAGCAATAGAGGATAGAGTAGAAATGGTGTTCCGAATAGTAATAGAGGATAGAATAGAAATAGCGATCCAAATAGTAATAGAGAATAGATTAGAAATAACAATCCGAATAGTAACAGAGGATAGACTAGGAATGGCGATCGTTAGTCGTCAGCTACTTCCTACATATATGCGTTCCCTCTATGGTCACGTGGTTCAATTAATTCAATAATGGGATCGCCTGTGTTTACTCACTGGTGATCTATGTTCAAACTCAAGTTTCGGCAGCGACATTTTATTCCTATGTAACAGGCACCTAGTGATGACTGATTTCACTACATTAGCAAATGGGCTACAATAATAGCTCATTCTCCATTACATTCTGGTATGTGCTTGCAAATTTTCATTTGGGTGTGTAAGCCATGATAAAAGACGTGAACATAATGCATTAAAATGAATCATCACGGATAAGTATTTTCTTTTTGTGATGGGGAGTTATCATTATTGACATTATTTACATTCCGAAGAATGTCCGCATTTTTGTTGAAATTATCACGTTTCGAGCGCTGTGCTCCACGGCTTTCATCAGGTGTCTTCGGGCAACCACCAGCAAATTTAGAACTCTATTTAATCTACAGGAGGTAGACGTGTAAAGTAAAGAAACAATTCCATGCAAACTGTTTCTCAAATGTCATTTTAGTGATGAATGTAGAGCTACATTGGATGAACCTGATGGCCGGCCTTGGAGGTGTGTCCTTCATAGAAATATTCAATTAAGACGATTTAGACGACAACAAGAGTGAGGTAGATTAATGTTTTCAGCTACTATAAAATGTAGTGAAAATAAAACTCCCTTGAAAATTGTTGATGATGACAAGATTAATAGAGAATTATTATAAGTTTTTGGACAATACGTTATTTGAGTAGCACAGGTCACAATAACGAAGCTTTAAGCTAATGAATATATTCCTGCAAGAGAATACCCTTCAAATTCTGCAACGGTGAATAGTACACACCTTGCCAAAAGAGGTTTTCAAAGATACCAATTTAATGGAATGATCCCATCCTCTCCACAATAGTGATCTGATAAAAGAATGGTGGCCATCATTAACAGATGAGAAAGGACATCAATATTCAAGCCAAGAAGAGCTTTCGGGAAGTAATAACCTTACTGCAATCACTTACAGTACTTTTATTGCTAAAGCTGAAAAAGTTAAAAAAATCGATGTAAGAAAGTCTGATTAATGTTGCAGAATGTTAATGAGTTCGTATCAACATGCAAAATCACAAAATAATAATTCATCCATTATTTGTGAGAAAAAAACTACTGTTTATGGAATAGTGTTAATAAAATATGTGTTTCTATGGTCTGTATCTTTGTTTATTATAATCTCCTGGGTATGACGATAAACTACATCCGACAGCAAGGTCTCTGATCTGGAGTTTGGAGGTTTTGAGGAACGTAGAAACACCTCGTAAAAGTGGCTGTTCCCAGATCCATCCTGACACGGAATTGGTAGTACCGGTTAGGGACCCAGCTATGGGAAAATAGTGAACCCTCAAACAAAACACTAAGAAAGTATAAAAATACATTTTTATAGTAAAAATAGCAGCAACATATTTTTATATAAGAAGGACCGACAACAAATTTTGAAGGCAAAATAACCAGCCATACATGTTATCTGTAGTTGAAAGTATACAACTGCTTTCAAAATATATGTAATTGAAGCCATAATATTGTTCAAATTATATGCTGAACATAAAACCTCACATTCCCCCAAACAGGTTAATATCAATATATATATATATATATATATATATATATATATATATATATATATATATATATATATATAAGCCGAAACTTCCATTATATATATTGCACATACAACTATAAGTATATCATGAAGGTTTTATCAACATCAATTGAATAATACCAATTTTATTGTAAAACATTGACTCGAATAAAACACGTTTTGGTTTACTAACGGCCCTCTTTGTCTTTTTTTTCTAAGAGCGTGTGGAACCCAAACACCTAGCTTGCTGACTTTTCGTATTAAGTGTCGGCATATGTTAGTATTTAACATCCTTATTAATTCCTCTGTGCTTTACCGTGGCTTGCTTTCCACTAATGACACCAGAACTTCATCACCAAAGCCCGATTAACACCCCTGTTTGGGTTCGTCTTTCAATGATGTTTCTCCAGAATATTTGCAAAGAAGTTTCAGACTTGCTGGTCTTATCATTATTCCGTTGCTTGATCTCCCATAACATTATATGGCGTCTATGTCCTTCCAATCCCTCTATTACTGGGATTAAGAAATTTATTGTTAAAATCAAATGTGTTTACTGCCGCTTCCGTACAAAAGTCATGTTCGTGTATGCCAAATTTATTCTTAACTGCTCTGTATAACTAGTAGTTAGGAAGAAACATTCATTAAAATTGGTTTTACTCAGCGGAAATTACTGTTGACTCAACCTAATAGATTAATAAACAGATGGATAAACAGACGAACATGGAAAAGACAAAGAGATAAATTTACAAAAGGGGTGAAAAAACGTAAATATCTGAAAAGTAAACAAAATTATAAAATAACTTATTCTGCATATATATATATATATATATATATATATATATATATATATATATATATATATATATATATTTATCGGCCTGAATGTCCGAGAAATTTTCTATGACATTCAGGCCGGTAAATGTTATTTAATACTGTTTATTATAAAACAGAGCATTTGCATATATATATATATATATATATATATATATATATATATATATATATATATATATATATATATATATATATATATAGTGTCACCACTTTGAATGAAAACGACACTTTCAAACAAAAACAAAATTCCAAGACACAGAGGGTATGTAGAGTGGGAAGAAAATTTGTTTTCCTATAAAAATAGAAGATAAAATGCGAAATAATTCGGTACCTAACAAAGATTCGAAAGAGACAAACGAGAAAAATACCACTAAAGTAAACAAAGACGCAAAAAACATGTGATGATAAGAAATAATGCTAATATTCCAATTTTGTATTGTATACAATATTTATTTTTTTATCATCAAATGATATTCGCCGCTATAACTGACATTCCAACATCGAAAATGCATTGAATGTAATAAAATATGTGCGTCTTTTTTGTGAAACACCAACGTTGACTATCTAAAAAAGTTTTCGTAGCATACTGACATGTGAGTACTTCTTTCTTATGCCTTATTTCTTAACTGGTGTTTACCAAAATATGATTCCTCAATGTTGATTCAATGATCGTTTTTGTTTTGTTTGGTGGCAAAATGTTCCTTTTTGTATTGTTGTAAGTATTAGCGACTAAATTCTTGAAACTTTTTCACTATGAGAGTTAAATTTTCAAAGCTTAACAAAAGCGAAGATAAATTCTTGTTGAAATTTTTAATTTAAAAACTGCAACACTGTAACATTTGGCGTTCATGTAACATCAGTGAATTCCAGAATGAACCGTTTATTTAACCTAAGGAGGTACAGTGTTCTCGTTTAGCTGCCAGTGTCTATGGAGAGCTCATCACGTTCGATCTTTTAGTACTAGCCCTTTTTCATTGAATCTGTATTATCAGAAATTGAACTCTCCATTACTATTCCAACAAATTCACGGCGATCCTGAAGCTAGAACTTAGAGTCTTAAACACAATTTTCTTATTGTCTCATCTATCTATCTATCTATCTATCTATCTATCTATCTATCTATCTATCTATCTATCTATCATAATTAATTTATGACTTTCATATGGTATCTACATCAATGCTAGGCCTACTGACGTTCGTGAGTTTGGTGGCATAATAAATGTGTGTTCAATCCCCGGACCGAGTAGTAAAGAGTAAGTCTCGGTGGAAACGGGGCTATCAATAACCGAGCAGTAGAAGAAAAAGAAAATAAAAGAAGATATCTTTAGACGTGGACAGCGAATCGAGGACAATTTATCGCCGTAGTGTTTTGTTCGAAATTCCCCAACCGATAGACACCTGAGGAATGCCGGAGGGTACAATAGTCGAAACGTTTTGATAGTGATAATAAACATGAGGATACTCATCTGACTGTAAATAATATAAACAATTCAGTTCTAGTGAATTTACTTATTGGAAATAATTATATTGATTATTTCAATGATGTGCATTCATATTGATATTTAGTAATGTAACGTTACCGAGCAACGTATTTACAACGTTACAAGGGAAAGTTGTCGGCACTTTGTAGGGAGTTTACAATATTTTTTTGCAACATCTATACAACGTTTCAGAAATTTTACAACGACGTCAATTTGCTAGCTGGGAAACAATCTCTACTATTTCACTGGGTCTGCAAACATTCAGAGAACCCATTTTTCACAAACCTTTAAGTAGCAAAGAGTCTTCATTAAAACTCAAATATTAACATGGATCAATCTAAGGTTTTAATAGAACTTTGAAATATTGATTATTCTGTAAGCTGTAATAAGAGAATGACACTGTTTTGTTTTATCCTCACTTCCAACAAGCAGCAGACCTGCCAGTGTGAGACCTATCATGGAACTCAGTTTTATTAGGATTGTCTTAAGATCTACTGACCCACCTCCTTACTAAAATTAAATTATTTGCACAAACGTTCACTAACCACCAGCGAACGTTTGCCGCACTTCTACTTCTAAAATTAAATTTCTATGATAACTCTTTTCAGTGTGTGCTCAGAAGTGTACATCATTTCGAAAAAAGGATTATGCTTAAAAAAAAGAAGGAAACTCTACAAATCTTTCCTTTTGGCTTTGTAGACACTTTATTGCTTATAACTGAAACATTCATTGATCAAAAAGAATCTAGGCCGGTAGATGTGAACTTAACTGTTTAAAACAAACAAACATAACCGTGATATCTGCTCAAACACATGTACCCATAAAAATAACGTTTATAGAAATAAGAAACCAGTAAGAATCTATGAGACTGAAATACTAAAAAAAAAATTCCAATGTGGTATATAGATTCTAGTCTCACTAACACTTTATGCACAAAATTCTCAAGGAACTCGGAGAACAATATGGAAAACGTGGGAAAAGTTGTAAAATGGAGACTCATGGAAAGACCAAACTCTCAAAGGAGTTCACGGGGCATGCACGCCCGCACGCGTCTGTAAGTTAAATAAAACGTTCTTTGAAAGGGTTGGGGAGAAATAATTCGATTTATTAGATCTTTTGAAGGAAGAGGCATTTAGCCAGGTTTGATTTTGATGTGACGAAAATTGTTCGGCTGATAGCATTTGATAACCCTGGCATTATATCGGCCCGTTTGGCTTAAAGATTCTTCGAAACAGAGAGTCAAGAGAGTCTGCTTCATATAACGATTAAAGAAAAAGACTTCAGTAGCTAAAGAACACTCGAGGGCGTCTGGATTTTGATATTGAAAGAGGGTAGATCATTCACTCTCTGTAAATCTCTTTATTTTATACAGCCACACACACACACACATACACACACACATTTACATATATATATATATATATATATATATATATAATTATTTATTTGAATATTACAACATAAATATGTTATAAAATCACTATAATCACTATTTTATAACATATTTATGTTGTAATATTCAAATAAATAATTATATATGCTCTACTCTGTATTGAGCACTCTTTAAAGAATATTAATTGTTGGTTATTGGATTTCACTCCGTATATACCAATCCTAAACTTGTATATATATATATATATATATATATATATATATATATATATATATATATATACATACGGTATATGGAAGTATATATATATATTAAAAATGTACGCGCACCAAATCTCTCTCTCTCTCTCACAAACGCAAGCACACGCGCGAGCGCACACATATACACGCACGCACGCACACACACACACACACACATGGGTCCGAAATCCTCGTCGCCAAGTTGTTGTGGATTCAGGGAATGGAATCCTGCACAAATAAATAAACAACGTCAGTAATTGAGATAGAAAAATAAGAGTATTAAACGTAAGAATACAGACTTGAAGTGAAGATTAGTAGTCCAGGAATGCGGGTTAGTAGAAAGTATATGTACAAGCCTCTGTAAGTGAAGCCATAATTATCTCTCTCTCTGGACTCTCGTATATCTCTCTGTGAACACCCTGTGTACTGTCTCCGTATCTGTCACCCTGACTCAACGTATCTCAATCTGCAGGTATTCTCTCTGTCAGTATAAGTATACTTTGGACGAGTCCATTTTCTGTAAAAGGGGTCTGCCCCACAACACCAATAAGAGCAGTGAAATTGGGGTTTGCACACCATAAAAGCGGAAGTAAGATCAAACTGGTCTCGCCGCTAGTAGATCATCACTCACTCTGCCGGATGACACTGGTGCCTCAATCAGCTAAAGATCTGTTCTCTACGACGGCTTTTGAACTCCCTCGATCAGTTGCCTGCATGTAATTAGTTGAATGGCTGTGGGCTGTTTATCCATAACTCCAACCGCCAGTCAACCTCTTTCTCCCAGCTCAAAAATTCCTTATACGGGAAAACATCTTCAAAACTATTTTGTTTATGTAATCATGATCTTAATAAATCATATTACTATGAATAAAAGTTGTTATTTTTATACTTATTAATGAGTGTTGTTGAAATTAATTAAAGCCCCTTTCACGGTATAGACGTTTTTACCGAAAGTGTCTTTTTCAGACAGGGACGAAGAAACACATTCAAACATAACGTTCAAAAAACCTGATACAGACTTTTTGTACGTCGATCTTGTTTTTTTTTCTGCCCATCTGAGCTTGAAATAAGTCCAGTTCTCAATTCATACGTCTTGTAGAGGTGTTAGCCATCGCTCGAGTAGTTCTAGGTGTCTCAATTTCTTAGTTACTATATAAAAAAAAATTAAATGAAATCGTCTGAAAATGAAACGTTACATTTACCGGCGATACCAGTGTCTTTTACAAGTATACTCACAACAGAGAGGGTCAAGCCTGATCTTTGGCAGTTCTTCACCGATATTCCTGCGGATACTGAAGCACAACGTGGGGTCGCATGATTGGTACATAGTAGGTTCGCCGGAGACGGACCAATGGACACGGACGAAAGAAAGAGTGGCATTCAGCAAAGTACGCAGCAACAAGGCCACACCTCATAAACTGCACTTTGTGCCTTTTTATGACTCATACAACACCATACAGTGACACTCTATCTTGAATGACTCTCAGGTTTTGTATTGGATGAACATTCGTATAGAAAAATATTTCTCTAGATTTCAATGTCAAACATTCATAGTAATATCGTCATTTTGTTAAAGCTTAAACGAACGTGCCTCATTCAATGCTGTTTCCCTTGAGGTCAGCGGGCATCATTCAATGATGTTTGCCTTGAGATCAGTGGGCATCATTCATTCATGTCTCCCTTGAAATCAGCGGATATCATCATTTTTTCCAGGAATCATTCATGATTCGAGGATAAATGATTAATTGGCAGCTCTAGAATTAATGAGATGGCACCATTTCCATGCATATTAATTTGCATATAATTCTGGAAGAACGAGTCAAAGAAAGGGATGCATACTTCTTGAAGAGAAAAAGAGGTAAAGAATGTTGAGACCTTAATTCAAAGAATTTCTAACTCCGTTACATTTTTCCTTCATTTTTATAAAAATGTGAAAATATCTTAGAGTTTTGTCTATAATTAAAGGGAAAAGCAGCATTAAAATCTATCATTTAAAAACTAAAATTTCTCGCTTTTTAAAAATTTTTGGCGCGCACTTTTGTGCAAGCTTTTCATCATCGTTTAAGGTTTAATTATGCTGAGAATTATCAACTCTTGTTATTTTTTATTTGTATTTCTTTCATTTTAATTTCACTTGCTTTTCACTGCATTACTCAAATCGACGATATACGGTCATTGATATACAAAATGGATAAAAAAAAAATAAAAAACATTGAAATTCAATACAATATTATTTATAATGCTACTAGTGTATATAAACAAGACATTACCATCAAATACGGCGATTAGTGAAAAATAAAGAATAAGATTTGTATGATTAGATTTGATTTCCGATTTGATTTCCGATTTGATTTCCGATTTGATTCGAAATTCATAAAATCTTTCTACTAAAACAATTTTTTACTAAAATAGGTTTCTCATGTCCAATATCTGTTACCGCTCTTTCCAGTATTGATGGGGATATCTTTCTTAACCTTTTATTTGAAGCAGTGTGGAATTTCATTATCTTGATTATGTTATTATTTTCTCTTTGAGTTACCTGTTGCCATTAGTTATTTACTTCTTTCTGCTGTTGGTAGTCTTCAAGTGATGTGGTTTCTGCCATTTGGTACAATGCTTTGTGATTCTGTAGCGCCAGTTCACAAAGTTCAAACAAAGATGGTCTTCACTCAAAATTCATTTTAATGATTGATCTGAGAAGCAGTTGTATACAGCGGACAGTGTGGATATTTTGGACAGGTTTTGCGCCATGCATGGCATCCATATGAAAGTCTCGATATGATGAGGCTATTGAAGAATATGACTCGCGTTTTCTGGTTGATGTTTTGGTTTTGTAGTTATTATCGGTGTTGAGTGAAACTATACTTACTAATATATCCACACATATTAAACTATACAAAATCGGACCTACAATTGAATTCATATATGAAGAAGTAACAAATAATAACCTTTTCTGTATATATATATTGTTGTGGTAGGATCCACCTAATTTGCATAGTGGAGTACTGACTATATAAATATGGTGGGTACCGGGAAGACAAGAGAGGCGAATCAAGAGATTCAACTAGAGACTCTGCCCGACTGCGACTTAGTCAACACATTCTCCAGGAACGGTTTTCCCAGGAATATACAAAAGACTATATGTAAATATTGTGTACACTTTCTTGTTTCAATACATTTTGTTCTAAGTACATTTTGTGTTGCATTATTATTCCATACATTAGTCAAGTTTCAACATATATATATATATATATATATATATATATATATATATATATATGGCACCTCGACTTGGTCTAATGCTTATCAAGCTTGCCTCATTAGAAAAAATATCGCTGAGTTAGTGAGTTCGATCCTCACTAGGAGCTCCATAATTCCGGCCCTGTACCACATCTAAAGAACGCTTGGAAAATCACTATGGTGCACCTGGAGGTAGTGTAATGGTTAGCAAGCTTGTCTTGCTAGAAAAATTACGACTGAGTAGTGTGTTCGTTCCTCACTGGGTACCCCTTACATTCGGCCTTGTGCCACATTTAAGCTACGCTTGGAAAATCACTATATATATATATATATATATATATATATATATATATATATATATAAAGAGAGAAATTAATAAAGCAGAATATAAGATAGAGAGGAAGAGAGTGGGCGTACGAAAATATTGTCAGTGTTGACTTGACTTGAGATACTGTCAAAATCGCTCGCATAGAGACTCTTTCAAGTTCACTAACGGAAATCGGCAATGGAAGATCAAATAAATATAGAATCTTTATATAAAAATTCCACTTTCTTTTCTTTTTTGATCAGAATTAAACTTCTTTATGCGAATTTTTCAGAAATTGGCATTGAGCAGTAGAATCTTGTGGTGAGTTTTACACGCATATTTACATTCACACACACACACACACACACACACACACACACACACACACACATATATATATATATATATACGCGCGTTTTCTTTATCACTGACTTGATGCGACTTCTGTAGGAAGATAAAGGGGAGCTTTCTAATTGCTCCCCCACCATGTTTTTTTATTCAGAGTTGTCTAGGCTACCACCCAAGGTTAAAGTGTTCAATCTACCAGTCTATTTCATGCATTTCCTAAAGGCATTATTACAAAGTCGGTCAACAGCCAGAGATAAAATCGAACCCAGTTTGCTGATTCTTCTTACTGCACCGATAGCCGTCATTCAATGTTCACGTGTAGACAGAGGAAATAAGCATAGTCCTTAAAGAGGGTCAATTTTTTCCCGTCAGTCTATCTATATATATATATATATATTTGCGTGGTTAATCAAATCACAAAATATATAAAAAAAAGCTATATTAATGTTTCGTCCTTCGCAAGATTGTGACAGAGAGAGAGAGAGTCTGGGAAACATACACACAAAAACACACACACACACATATATATTTTTTATTGAAATTGGAGTAGATCTGAGTAGCGAAATTAGTTCAGAGTATTTTGTTTACTGATGAGAAATCTGATCTAGGGCAGAAGTTGTACCGATTGGATCTGGGTCATTAGAAGACAATGAAAAATGGTCGAAATAATTTTTATCGGTTAAAAATTGAACTTTGGAATTCACATGATTTTGGTTGAAGCAGCCAGAACCCCGAGATAATCGCGTGCGAAGTAGTAGGGCCAAGGGTCGGTTATGACCAGCCGGATTTTCTTTATAAACGCGTAGTTATGCTGAGAAAGTGAGAGACAGGAGAAAATTCTTTGGCGAGACTGGAGAAGAGAATTAGCCCGGACAAGAATTGGGCTAGAGACAGTGGAGAGTCGAGTTGGAGACTCGAGGAGGAGAGGAAGTGACGTCAGAGATTGGAACGAGGCGTCCGCTAACATGTACTGTTGATATAAGTACCGCTGCTTCTGCTACCACGAATATTACTACTACTGTTACTACTGCTGGGGAGGAACGCCACTACAAACTTTAAGCCCCGTACAGAAATATTATCCCTTTATCGCAAGAGACATATATCGTTCTGAGACGATTTAACAACAAGTTAATCACAATACACTCTTTCTCTGTCTAGAATCCAGTGTATGAGCTTTTACGTCAAATTCTTTTCTTTTCTGTAACCCGTTTCTTTTCTATACTATTCTTTTCTGCTATATAAAAGACATTAACAATTCAACTATTGAATAGTTGTTTGTCCAGCTTTTTGCATATATTAATTTTTTTTTCTGCATTCTAAATTTCTTAGCGCAGACTCTCCAGCCGTGTCTACATCTTCAGTCGACCGTGAACGGATGAACATCACTTCTGCTTTCTGGATCAAACAAATCACAACGTGGACAGTAAGCTGGATTAAACTAGTGGACCGATCGAATAATGTACGGATGCTCAGGGTACCTATGGCCACTCCCTTAAGTTCGGTTAGTACCAAGTAGACACCTCAACCCAGAGAGTAAGACGCCGGAGGTTGAGAGGCTGGGTCAAAAGTGTTAGAAGACTTCTTTAGATCAAATCATGTTGTAATTGAGATAATCATATATATGTAGTGGAAGGGAGCGTAATCACAAACGATGTGTCAACATATACAACCTAGCCGTCCGCAGTGAACTTCTTCCTGCTTTTCTTGTTTTTTAGCCGTTGTTATTTTTTTTTTTTTACTCTTTTAATATCCCAGATGGACTGGCAAAGACGTCTCATCAATTTACAGTTGAGTTGGCTAGATCTAATCGTATGCTAATAGTTCCCTTTCTCGCACTTTTCGCTTGTGAAACTTTCTGCCAGCTCCTCGCTTTCTCGTCAACTTTGACCTTCGAAAAATGTAAGTGCATTGTCAATCGCTATCTACTGTCTTCCTGATTACTCTTCTTTTGTCCTCGCTCCTTAGTAATGTTTCTGTTCTCTAATTTTCCACGCCCTGTTATCCCTTGTGTCTTAGTGGCTTTATTGCCTTGCTTGGGGTGAACTCAATTAAAAACAAAAACATCCAATCCGACCTGATTCCATTTCTTTCTGCTTTTCTTTTTATCCCTATTGTTTTTGAATAAATAAATAAATGCTACATTGTAATATTAGTAATTTTATTATGAAAGGTGATATGCTGTATTACGCTGGACGTAAATTTACTACGGAAGACTCAGAAGTTAATGTGCTTTCTATATAATTTCGCTTTAATATAACATATTCTTTTTTATTATTTATAACTACATTATTTTAAGTCGAAATTATGGTCAGATTTATTACGATTTATGCAATTACTGTATAGGTTGCGTGTGTCTGTACTTACTTGGTAGTTAAAGTTTCTATTTCGCAATAGTGCAATTGGTTTTTACGCAAAATAATATTTCTTTCTTTTGCATGGTCCCGTTCCAGACTGAACTAAACTTATTAAATATCCATAACTATGTTTTGAAGTGCTACCCATGAGATCACTGTCATCGTATTACACTCAAAAGTGTCCAGAGATATTGGAGCAAACGGACTTCTTTGCAGTGCTGGCCAATTTGTCAAGTTGGGAAAGGATTCGTTTTGATTGGACGCTTAGTGTCAATTTATAGCTGCACGTCGAACATTTTTAGTTTGGCCTTTTCTTTCGTTCTTTTCTCTCTACTCCAGACTCTGTTTCAATTTTTCCATCAAACGTTAAAGGCAGCATCAACGGCACAATGTAGATGGATGATATTAACATGCACCACTAAGTCATTCTGAACATGCGTCTAAGTAATGTTTTCTTTCTATCTTTTTTTCTCTCTCTCTCACTTTCTTGTGCAGACTTTAAGTAATAGAAGAAAAAAAAGGCATGCGCCACTGCATTGTCGTGTGTGATCATCTCGAGATAGTGTAAGACCTGGTTGTTTGAACGGATATAGCTCTTTAAAATGGTCAAACATTTGAAACTTATAGCAAAAACGTTGGTAGACATGAGCCATATATATTTCGTTGTCATTAGGTCTATCTTTATAATTGTTTGCATGTCTTTTCAGTCCTGCAGAAAACTTGCAAACTCTTCCGCAAAAGTGACGCACATTCTCAGTACTTAACGCCATTTTCCTGACTTATTCAAGCAAAGCCTACCACACACATAGATACAAACATTACCTTTATTTTCGCACGCACACATATGCACATATATATATATATATATATGTGTGTGTGTGTGTGTGTGTGTGTGCGCGCGCGCGTGCGTGCTTGAGAAAGAGATAGAGAGAGAAAGAGAGATTATAAACTGAAGTTAATTTCACGCAGAAGCCTATTCCTTGTGCGCAGACAGGTGTAGCACAAATGATTCAATAAGGAAGGTTTCCCTCTCTCAGAAAACAATGTTTGAACACATCATTCTGCCTTGGCCCGAACACTGCCTAATTAAACAAATCAGAAATATACAATTATCAAATTCGCCAAGGGAGAAATATATTTTTCTCCTCATTTTCTCACTCTCGCTCCCCCCTCTCTCTCTCTGATTATATGCATGTGTCAGTCTATCTCTCTCTAAATCTCTTTCTTTCTGAGATTCTGTGTGTCCCAGTGTGTGTATCTCTGTTCTCTGACTCTCTATTTTTGTCTTTGACTGTCTGTCTGTCTGTCTGTCTCCCTCCCTCTTTGTGTGTTTCTGTTTGTTTGCCTCTGTGTGTGTCTTTGTCATTCTGTGTCTATCTATTTTTCAATCTGTCTCTTTATGTCTCTTCTCTCTCTCTCTCTCATTCTCTCTGTGTTTAAATCTTTTTGGTTCTCTCTCTCTCTGGGTCTCTCTTTTTATCTATCCTCTCACTGTTTTCCTTTATGTCTTTCTGGTTACCACTTTCTCCCTCTCATCACACACACACACATACACACACACACACACATACATACATATATATAGAGAGAGAGAGAAAGAGAGAGAGAGAGAGTGAAGTAGATAGATAGATAGATAGATAGATAGATATATTATAAACGATATTTATAAATAAGTAAGACATGCTTGCAGAGGTGTTAAGGTGTCACACTTATGTACACACTTATACTAATATATACATATACATACATCAAACACACTCCCAGAGAACTAAAAGATAACATATACACATACCATTGCCAGCAAACAATAAAACTGTCAAAAATGACCAAGGAAGTAATTGTTAAAGTCAGAAATCTCGCATCTTCCATCTTAAAAACAACTTGAGATGAGGTCGTTTGAACAACACAAGGACTGACCAAAATTAATGATGAAAACAAATGAAAACAATAAAGATAAAGTTCACTTTCTTCAGAAACAGTCATTCACTCGTGTAGTTCACTGCTACTAACAAACTAGGATTTTTTCTCCTGGTGATGGCCATGCTGGCCGAAACTAGTCGAGGAACCTAATTGAAATATTAAAAAAATATATTAATATACAACCCAGTGTGCCTGAAAATTTTAATTTTTTCATGTTCAAAACATATATATATATATATATATATATATATATATATATATATATATATATATACGTTCACGGAGGTGAGTAATATTTACTTAGATCATTTTAGTCTTCAGGGCAATGTCAAATCACCTAAAGGAAAATCGAATAAATGTTTATTGAGAAAGATTAAGGCAGAATACCGTTCCATATAAAAACATTTGTAATTCATCAATTTTCAGAAAATCAATATCCTTATTGAATAATACGACATTTTCATTTTCAATTAAAAAATTGTAATTACTCAAGCGACAAAACTCAACACTATAACACAAATGAATTATAAACTGTGAAATTATCGGCAAATAAATGAGTAACATTTATATATATATATATATATATATATATAGAAATATAATACACACACTCACAGACACACACACATATATATATATGCATGTATGTATGCACGTATGTGTAAAATTCAGATATAACTAAAAATATATATGGAAAAAGACAATATGAATAAAGGCAAATGGGAAGTACTGAAGAACTTTATCAAGATAAATGTAACGATTTTATTTTGCAACAAGTATTTATACATAGAAATCTGCACCCTGTATTTTTTCAAATATTCCCATTCCTAAAAGGACTACTACTTTTCTAAGACGTCATATATGGCTATAAAATTTTCTTTTTTAAATTAAAAAGTAAACGGGTAAATTAACAGCTTTGTATTATCTCAAATATATAACACGTAATTTGATGTCTCAATCTAAAATAATATAAGTAATAATTACATTATAAAAAACTCAGCAATAACATAATTTACTCACTTTCGTTTATTAGGCATTAAATTACATCACTTAACATCCTCGATAATTTACCTTGATTTTTAATCAACCTGAAGTATTTTCATGAGTATTCTTAATTTTGAAAGTTCTGAAAAACTAACGACTTTTTTTACTTATGTGTATAAATACTTGTTGCAAAAGAAAACCCTTACATTTTCCTTAAAGTCCATCATAGGACGAAACGCGTTGGATAAGATAAGTATTCCTTTTGTCTTTATTCAAACAGACACACCTACCTACCTACCTGCATACATATATACATAAATATAAATAATTAAAAAACAGTGGCCGTCAACGCTATTAACGGACCGCTCTTCATTAATGAATCGGGCACTATTGGCTACTGGCGATGGTTTACATCCGTCAACAATACGTTAGAAATTCACTTTTTCTCTACCGTGCGCCGAATGATGCCAAATAGGTTCGGTTTCGATCCTGACTTGAAAGCAACCGGATGTGCTGCGATACTGCGAAAGAGGCCTGTATGTGGATGACCATATATATATATATATATATATATATATATATATATATATATATATATATATATATATTCAGGTAAGATGGGAACGAGTAGAATGCAATTCCAACGTTCGTAACATTTAATTTAAAAGAGGGCGTGGCTTATTTTTCTATTTGCAAGATTAATTTATATTTAATATAGTTCTGTATTAATCTCCTGTTAACATCTGATATAGATGTACTGGTATTTAGTAGTTTTGACATCTTGCATTGATTGGTTGGTGTTATTAACATCATATATGGATGCTCTTTACTTAAAGGTTGCATATTAATTTGCCAAATAATTCTATAGGTTTAAATTATTTACGGTTTTCTTAAAGATGCCTCTTATTTATCAACTACAAAAAAAAAGTACGTAAGAAACTCATAAAGAATATAACTAGTTAGCATTAGGTTAAATTACTCCCCCGCTTTTATTTCTTGGGAAAGTTGATTGTCTATCTGGTATACACTTTACGAAATAACGTATCTGTATCAGTCTTTAATCTAACTTGTGGGAACATTTTGCAGACAACTTCTTGTCATGACTCATTATAATTCTTTTTTGCTTAGCTTGAAATTAACGTAAGTTATATTCAATTGGTTGATCACTGTAATGCCGCCAACCCTATTTTTTCTCGAAAAAAGAGGAGGTATTCTGCTTTTGAAATTAAATTAAGCATTCACTCGCCAGTAATTTACAAGCACCCGAGGAGATGCATGGATATGCGTCGAAATACGATAGCAATTGTGTAGCGATTTTTAACATGTTTTTCTTTAATATCCTAAAAATTATATATATATATATATATATATATATATATATATATATATATATATATATATATGCAGCAATATTTCTTGTTTACATGATTCATTAAATGTAACAGAAAAGAGGAAAATCTTATAAATTTTTACTAAGTTTTCCTAATTTTCTTACAGTTTTCTTTGGAGTGATAAGAGAGTACAGAAGCTACGCGTAATGATTATTGCCTCAAGCGGTTTCGGCCAATTCATTAGCTATTTTCAAGGAGTTTGTTGTTAATATGTTTCAGTGTTTGTGTTCAAAATTTTATGATATAGAA
Organism: Acanthosepion esculentum; assembly: GCA_964036315.1. NCBI lineage: Eukaryota > Metazoa > Mollusca > Cephalopoda > Sepiida > Sepiidae > Acanthosepion > Acanthosepion esculentum. Next base: position 73,096,397 of record OZ038482.1, read on the forward strand.
GTAGTATTAATTTCAAGCTGTGTGACCGAAATGTGCCTGTTATCTTCTGTCGGCTTGTCTTTTAAAAAACCCAAACAAGTTCTATCGCTGTAAAATAAGGTAACGTTTAGGATTGATTTGGGTTGCTTTATATAAACAGCCTCAATAAACTTAACACGTCCTCGACAATTAGATTTATTTAGAATGAGGGTGTTATTATGAAGAAATTTTCTAATGGGGGTTGCTTGTGGGTGTCAAGGTACATTTTTATGGCCCTGAGATCACAAAAGTCAGTCTAAATAATAGATGTGTGCAAAATTTCGAAGCGCTTTTAAAACAAATAGTCTGTATATCCAGTTGCAAACCATTTTTTCCTTGAAAGCTTTTTTACACATTTAATAAGAAATAAGAAATACACGGATATATAGCAATCTGAAATGAAGAATATTAAAAATTTAATAAGGGATTTTTAGACTCAAACTACAAGAAAGATAAGTCATTTATCCTCACTAAAATGCTAGAACCTTTAATATTAAGAATGCATAAAATTAAATCTAGAACAATTATAGAGGTCAGTCGCTTAAAACATAGCCAAATCACTTTCAATATTTTGGTCGTGAGACTATAGCCTGGGATATTAAAACGTTATTTTGTGACTTGGGTAGCATTATGATTGAGAGCTCCATTTCTGTGCAGCGTAGCGAATATCCAAACTCATTGCGTGCAATAACAGAGCAGTAACATAAATCTGGTTCTGCAGAATGATGCTGAGAATAACATGGACAGAGCGTGTAAACAATGAGGAAATTCTAATGAAAATGGAAACAAAAACAAGGACACATACTTAGAATTAGAAAGAGACAGCTGTAATTTTTTGGACACATAACGTGGAAGGAGGGCTTGAAAAATCTGACACTCACAGGGCATATCGAAGAAAAAGTGACAGGGTGGCGGTAAGCAAGCCTTCTACTTGCCGAGCTTATGGCGGAACGGGAAGTGGGAAGGATAGTAAAAAGACTGACAGAAAAGGATAGGAAGCTGTGGAGATCTGAAGGACACTGCACATAGAAGAAGAAGAAGAAGAAGAAGAAGAAGAAGAAGAAGAAGAAGAAGAAGAAGAAGAAGAAGAAGAAGAAGAAGAAGAAGAAGAAGAAGAAGAAGAAGAAGAAGAAGAAGAAGAAGAAGAAGAAGTTAAAAGTTACCCAGATCGACAGGCATCTGAAGAATAACAAAGGGTAAAACAACCGAAAGATTGTGAGAAGAGCAATACTGACGCCATTAATCAAGATTTAAATAATACTCCTCACTCCAGAAATTCAGACATTTTTTGTCAATTTTAATTTATTTCACATTGACATTTTTCTTCTTTGTTCAAATGCGAATTACTTTTGGGTGGAACACCACACATTTTTACTGATATTTACTAAGCAACGATAATGAACCCCAATTGTAGAACACACACCAACCATCAAATTTATTTTTATAATAATAAAACTTATAACAATCTTCTTGGTTTTACAGCGATCTGCCCAGTTTTTTACTAAATTTATTTTGATATTGATTGATTTGTTTTTTAGATTTTATCAACCTTTTGTAGATTATTTATAGTTGAAACACTTTAGATTGTGAGAATAATAATTTTCTTTTCGCTAGGGAATATTACATTAACAATGTTTTAAAAATAACAATGATTTTTAACGATCCGTCTTTAACTTATAGCTGGAGTGAAATATTAAAAGAAAATAGTTCAGTACTCTGATGGATAGCGGCTCGGATTGAGGAATCGGAGAGCCGAGTTCGAATTCCAGTGGAATCCATTACATTCATTTACGTACTAATACTATTGGGATATGTATGAATCCTCTTCTTCTCCCCCCATCAAGACAGACCGGATTTGGATAGCAACTGGTCTACCGCAGAAAGAAATAGCAACCTACTGCGGGAAAAAATCTGCCTCGTCAGTCATGTATCGAAAGATATATGATCACCTAAGCGTGTATCATGCCTTGCACATATCTGACTGACTCTTTTGTTTGTTTAAAAAATAATTTTTCTGTTTCTTAATTTTCCAGTATTTAAAAAGTGCCGAACTTGATTAACTTGAGAATGCAGCATTATATATAATATATTATTATATTTTTAAGTATTTATGAAACCATTTTTATTAAGTATTTCTTAAAATTAAAATAATAATAATAATTCCTGATAAATTTAAAAATGACAGCATCTTTCTTGACTAGAGCTGAAGTAGCAAAAAGAGGATTGTGTTCAAATCTTCTAAGTCGAAAAGCTCCACATACCTGGAAAACCACAGTTATTAATTATAGCATTCACCTGAGATCGAAGAACAACCTCTGCCACAAACTATAAATTAGAGAGTACTACACTCACGAGACTGAATTATTTTTCTTGATATTAATCTTAAATTCTCTTAGTCTTCGTTTTCTATATATGTTAATCGAATGTAGATTTCGTATAAATTGCTGAAAGTAAATAACTAGCTCAATTATAATTACCGCTGACAATCGATAAACGACTTGCAATTTTATTCCGAAACCCAAATGATGCGGAAACATTAAACTTCACATTGTAACAATTTTAAGAGTCTTAAAGACGAATCCTTTCTTGATGAATGTCTCAAATCCAAAATAACGTGCAGTTATTGTTATCGAGTAATATGAATAGTATGGCTTTGAATCTAATTTTTGGCTGGTTTTTTATTGTTCCGTCTACCGGCAATACTGTTACTTTTGTACAGCAAAACAAGTGCCGGCACGATTAAATAATTTCCTTCACTTTCCTCCCAACACTGTGATTATTTATTACGACACGCTTATTAATTTTCAAATAATTTTCACTGCGGCACGTTGGCAAGTCGATTTTGGAACCGTAGTATTGCACTCAATTTGAAAGTTGCGATTTGGCATAATAAATAACAACGCAAAATATTTTTCCAATTCCTTACCGTTTTTTTTGAAAACCAGTTTGAAGATTAAGTGTAGGTGCAAAATCAATTTTGCAATTTAATTCTTGATTAGTGAAAGCCATATAGCACAACCTTATAAAATTTATAATTTAATGAAGCTTTACAAATTGTATATGGACAAGATGCATAGCAGAATTTCATTAATGCTAAATAATTGTGCCATGAAATAAGGCCTCCATTTGCTTTAAATGGAAATTGTACTGAACAATTTAGCTATATTTCGATGTAATATATTATACAGTGCAGTAGTTTTAGTGCCATTTTCAATAAACAATGCACATTTAAAACATATTGTCTTATAATTAGTGATCATCAGTATTATGGAATTATATACACTTTATCTATTTTTTGTTTTTATTAATTATAATCTAACAAATCTTATTCACTTAGTAGCCTTTTTTTGTAATCTTTTGTACATTTTACACTGTTTTTACTTATCGAATACAGTAAAATTTGCATATTTTGCTTGTGGTGATTCATAATTCGAATTCTGGCTTGAATATATTTTCCATTCAATGTATCTAATGAAAAATATAACACATTTATTTGGATTTATTCCTGAAATAGTAAAATTTTGAAGTCAGTTTGCAGGCAAACACTAGCGGAAATTACGTATTTCTCGAAATTTTTTTCAGACAATCTTTAAAAGTAAATGCTCAAAAATTGGTAAAAGTTATGATTCTGATTTTTGGTGACAGTGTTTATCACATGAAATTCCAGTTTCTACAATCAGTGCAATGCTGATTTTTTAAAACAATGAAAAATCAACCTGCTCTATTTCAGCACGATTATTTTGTTCTAGATTTATTTAAAAAAAATCACGGCGGAACGTTTCTTTGAATCGGTACTTATTCCGTCTGAAACAATCAAGCCGGTAGAAATGTTTATTGCAGACGGCGCATGTGTTTGATAAAAAAGAAAAACCGCATACACTGGAATTTGTCTCAAAATGATTTTTAATTGTGTTTTAGAATAATATTAAATATTACAACATGTAAGAATGAAAGTGAAGTTTGACAACTGTGTCAGCTTATTGCACGCCTGGTGACAAGATAATGGACGGTATAGTAAAAATATAATGAGAATTCACTTTGTCCTTGAAATATATATGCCTTCTTTTTTATTTTTTGAGGTTCTAAGCTAATCGTTGCTTATATTTTTTTTTATAATTTTTTACTTGGAATCATAATAGAAACTGCTCGTAACTATCGTCAATGTTGTTGATACTTATTTCGTTGTTAACAAACTTCAGGCGAAAAATCTATAACAACGAAGATAGGCTTGGGAGCCGCTCAAGGTAGATATTTACTATTAAAATGGTAATGATGAGTGAGGGGTGTGATGTAAACGAAAGAGGGTGTAACCAGAAATGAAGATTATGCTGATAGCTCCAACCCACATACGGAAACAATACGCCATTTTTGTTGAATCAGACACTCAACACCAATCTTGATACCACCCGAACAATACCCGGTGCAAATGCTTTTCATATAATTTGAATGCTTATATATAGTGTAAACAAATGTTATGTGTGAACATATACCAAGCGTGATCAATGGAGATCAATCTCTATGCCGATTGTCAAGGTTAGTCATTTTCAAAAAGATAAATACCTTAGCCCCTTGAATTAACGAGCCTGAGTATAACCGATTTCGGATTTAACAAGTTTTATGACAAACATTCACTTTCGTATAAATACACTTGGGAAAGACAGAAATCGTCTCTTCTTACCCCAAAGTTAGGGTTTAAATCGTAGAGGTAGCCTGGGTTCTCTAGCTTTGGCTGGCAACCATTCAAAGGGAAGGAACACTGAATTGTAAACTGTGGGGTTAGCAACGTGTAACCACTCAACTATCTTTCATAAGAATTCATAGGAATTTATAGATAATAAAGAAAGGCAATCTGGGAAGAGTTTTGATCACCTACATCCGGTAAGGGACATGGCGTTTTAAATAATCCCAGTGCTGGCAATGTGCCTTTCAAATTTTTTAAAAGTTCATTGGTCATTAATAAGATAATTTGACGTTATAATAAGCATGTTTATAATAATTTCGATAATGAGAACACAGGATTCTGTTAGATTTTGGATAAAAAATCGTTTAAGAACTACTAAATTAAAATATTTTGTAAATAATATACCGAGTATAACAGCAAAATTACCCAAATCGTGTAACAACAAAATTGTCCAATTGTTAGATTAAGGTTTGGATCGTTGTATCGTAGAAATGGTTAAAGATATCTAACTGAAATTCTCCGAGCTATTTATAGCACTATTGGAATCTACTTTGAACAATAAAAACGTATTTAGCCTTAAGTTGAATTGTTGTGACCGCCTGATCCAGTTTTCCTCTCTACTGTTCCCTCTTTTTTAAACTTTTTATTCACCGTTCTCTTGATGATTTTTAAATGGACTTTGAAGATAGAAGCCAGAGTATGAATGTTTGTACCATTACTGAAGGCCTGAATGATCTTTTTCGTCTCACCATTGCTCAGTTGTGAAGATAGAGTGGGGCTGACACAAAACGATTTTAACCTGTTATCTTTCTAGCTTAATAACTCAAAGGGCTTTCAAGCGATTCTTACCAAAAATGGTGTCAAGATGGCCGAACGTCTTATCTGAAAACCTGAAAAAAAGAAACTCAATTAGTTTAGGAGATGTTTAGATATTAAACATATTGTGGGATCGACACGATTTGAACAAATAAGCTGTTACACCCGGTATATTCGTTATCATAATTTAATAATTTTATATTCTACAGTACTGCATAATGTAATAAAGCTTTCTTTTTTTTCATGTTTAAAAATCAACAGAGGCATTGTAGGCCATTTTAGAATTTAACGGACTTTTGGACATGATAGGATCCTAAGTCCGTTAAATCGAGGATTTTTTTACAGATTTTATATTTCGAGCTATTTATTTTAACAGCCATTATTAATCATGACAAAGGGTAACTATAGATATCTCATTACTATATTTGTATAATTAAATTAACAAATCAAAAATCAAAACAAAAAAACACTTGTTATACAAGTCCCCTTTCTGGTAAAACATTATTTAACGAGTTACCTCCCTGTGATCTTCCTGGTTAATTATCTTTACAAACCTGTCACCACGTCGTCATTGTTCTCTCAAAGGACAAAATAATATTTGACGAAAGATATGGTCTCAATATCCGCACAAAAGATGCTGATTATATAAATAGCGAATATGTGAGAAAAGTATAAGTGTTATCGACCGAAAACTCTAAAGTGGTCGTTTTCACCTCGACTTTATCCTATACTTAACATCTAAGAGACAATTAAATTATTGGTCTGCCATAAAACTTACCGTTTTGTTCAGCGTCCCATGCGTCTGTTGCAGAGTGAAGCACGAGACGTGGTAAGAAAGTCAATAATGCCAAGCGTATCGTTGTGATAAATTTGTTTAGACAAATGAGGCACTTAGTTGTTAGAATGAACAAAATGCTAGATCGATCAGCTATGAGCCGAGCACAATATCATTTTCTTCAGGAATCTACTTTCTTGAGAAGAACTTAGTGACCGACATTACGCTGAAAAGATTCTTCCAACATTAAACAAAAGGCAAAAATAAGGATGAACCACCTGTACTTATGTACAGGAAAGCATTCGTTTCCAGTTCAAGACTCCATTGTATTCTCTTTCCAAGATGAACAAGCCAAACATTAAATATCTCATTTCGATTCTTACGGCGTGCTTTTTGGACAAATATTAGGTCTTTTTTCCTAAATTTTACGATTTGGTAGATATCTTCAGGGAGATTTTTAGAAACTAATTCTTACCAATATCGAAGAAGGACTAATCTGAAACGCAAGACCGACAAAAATGTGAAAATATTAGCGAAAACTATTTTTTAATCATTAAACTGACTCATTTTAGACAATAAGGATATCCATAGAATGTATACTGGAACATTTTTTTCATGTATACTTGTACACATATATACATGCATACATATATTTCTGATATATATATATATATATATATATATATATATATATATATATATATATATATATATATATATATATATATATATATATATTAGGAAATCATCCGATTTCGGTACATTGGTTTCTTCAGGCTGATTCCTGTAATTGATTTCCTAACACTTTATATTTTAAAAATTAATTAACACTTTATTATTTAAAAAAAAAATAAATAAACGCACGACATGATTTGTGATAGAAGAGGAGAAGGAGAAAATCAAGAGTTTTGGAAAATATCGGTGGGGGTTTAAATGAAATGTACAGATTTTCTTTTCATCCTGGTTCAGATGAACTCAAAAGGAACTTTTTAGTGTGTATGCAACGAGTCATAATTTCCAATCTCTCATTGAAAATTTTTTTAGTCTGGAAATGTTATTATTGCTAACTTTTCTTGTTGCCAAAAGTTGCAGATACTTCTACGATTGTTGTTAGGTTTGTCTTTTTTAAATTTTCCAGTTTACAATCGGCCTTTGTTATTTTTTCTTTTAATTTCCTCACATGGTTGGCTAGTCTGGTAGAATTTCTAATACTTTCTAGCTCGACTGTTGACTAGCGATTATACTTGACCATTAACTTTCTTCTTCTTTTTCTTCTCTCTCTCTCTCTCTCTCTCTCTCTCTCTCTATATATATATATATATATGTATATATATATATATATATATATATATATGCGACAGAATTTTAAAATTGTTCACTCTGCTATTTGATTTATTATAGTTAGCTGATAATTATTATCAAAATATTATTTTTTACATTGCAAAAAACGAAATTTTTGGGGCAGGTAATGAGGAAAGAGGGCTTGGAAAATCTGACACTCACAGGACAGATTGAGAGAAAGAGGGATAGGGGAAAGCAGTGCGTAACTTACAGCTTGAGTAAATGGATCGTAAAACAGGGTTTGGAAGAAATAGCAAAACGACAAAACTAATTAAGAGCTACAAGGGACATGGAGATGTGGAGAGCTATGATCGCTTACATCTTGAAGGGACACGACATATAAATAAGACGAAAAATTTGCCAACTTCGAGAGGATTCTCCTACGCTGATTTTTAAATCAAGCTGACACTTCTCAATCGGCAGCAAACAATATATCTAATATTTTCCTTGGCATTGGCCTTGTGCCATATTTGTCTCTTTTTTGTTTATTACGGCTTTGACTTCACGAAATAAAATTAAAAATTCATTTTACTTCTAATGCAGGTTTATTGATAGCTGATAACCAATACACGGCACGTGGGGAAAGGTTTCATTGCCAATACCAAACATATATTGGGCAATTGTTTTACCGATCTGTGTCAGTGGAGTAAGGTCGATTGACTGACTCTTACATTACACACTAATATATATATGTATATATATCACTCCTTTCATTATCTGTCTATCTATCTATCTATCTCACTCTTTTCATTATCTATCTATCTATCTATCTCACTCTTTTCATTATCTATCTATCTATCTATCTATCTATCTATCTATCTATCTATCTCACTCTTTTCATTATCTATCTATCTATCTATCTATCTATCTCACTCTTTTCATTATCTGTCTATCTATCTATCTATCTCACTCTTTTCATTATCTATCTATCTATCTCACTCTTTTCATTATCTATCTATCTATCTATCTATCTCACTCTTTTCATTATCTATCTATCTATCTCACTCTTTTCATTATCTATCTATCTATCTATCTCACTCTTTTCATTATCTATCTATCTATCTATCTATCTCACTCCTTTCATTATCTATCTATCTATCTATCTATCTCACTCCTTTCATTATCTATCTATCTATCTATCTATCTATCTATCTATCTATCAATCTATCTCACTCTTTTCATTATCTATCTATCTATCTATCTCACTCTTTTCATTATCTATCTATCTATCTATCTATCTCACTCTTTTCATTATCTATCTATCTATCTATCTCACTCTTTTCATTATCTATCTATCTATCTCACTCTTTTCATTATCTATCTATCTATCTATCTATCTCACTCTTTTCATTATCTATCTATCTATCTATCTCACTCTTTTCATTATCTATCTATCTATCTATCTATCTATCTATCTATCTATCTCACTCTTTTCATTATCTATCTATCTATCCCACTCTTTTCATTATCTATCTATCTATCTATCTATCTATCTATCTCACTCTTTTCATTATCTATCTATCTATCCCACTCTTTTCATTATCTATCTATCTATCTATCTATCTATCTATCTATCTATCTATCTATCTATCTATCTATCTATCTATCTCACTCTTTTCATTATCTATCTATCTATCCCACTCTTTTCATTATCTATCTATCTATCTATCTATCTATCTATCTATCTATCTATCTATCCATCTATCTCACTCTTTTCATTATCTATCTATCTATCTATCTATCTATCTATCTATCTATCTATCTATCTATCTATCTCACTCTTTTCATTATCTATCTATCTATCTATCTATCTATCTATCTATCTATCTATCTATCTATCTATCTATCTATCTATCTCACTCTTTTCATTATATATCTATCTATCTATCTATCTATCTATCTCACTCTTTTCATTATCTATCTATCTATCTATCTATCTCACTCTTTTCATTATCTATCTATCTATCTATCTCACTCTTTTCATTATCTATCTATCTATCTATCTATCTATCTATCTCACTCTTTTCATTATCTATCTATGTATCTATCTATCTATCTATCTATCTATCTATCTATCTATCTCACTCTTTTCATTATCTATCTATCTATCTCACTCTTTTCATTATCTATCTATGTATCTATCTATCTATCTATCTATCTATCTATCTATCTCACTCTTTTCATTATCTATCTATCTATCTATCTATCTATCTATCTATCTATCTCACTCTTTTCATTATCTATCTATCTATCTATCTATCTCACTCTTTTCATTATCTATCTATCTATCTATCTATCTATCTCACTCTTTTCATTATCTATCTATCTATCTATCTCACTCTTTTCATTATCTATCTATCTATCTATCTATCTATCTCACTCTTTTCACTATCTATCTATCTATCTATCTCACTCTTTTCATTATCTATCTATCTATCTATCTATCTATCTCACTCTTTTCATTATCTATCTATCTATCTATCTATCTATCTATCTCACTCTTTTCATTATCTATCTATCTATCTATCTATCTATCTCACTCTTTTCATTATCTATCTATCTATCTATCTATCTATCTCACTCTTTTCATTATCTATCTATCTATCTATCTATCTATCTGTCTCACTCTTTTCATTATCTATCTATCTATCTATCTATCTATCTATCTATCTGTCTCACTCTTTTCATTATCTATCTATCTATCTATCTATCTATCTATCTGTCTCACTCTTTTCATTATCTATCTATCTATCTATCTATCTATCTATCTATCTGTCTGACTCTTTTCATTATCTATCTATCTATCTATCTATCTATCTGTCTCACTCTTTTCATTATCTATCTATCTATCTGTCTCACTCTTTTTATTATCTATCTATCTATCTATCTATCTATCTATCTATCTGTCTCACTCTTTTCATTATCTATCTATCTATCTATCTATCTCACTCTTTTCATTATCTATCTATCTATCTATCTATCTATCTATCTCACTCTTTTCATTATCTATCTATCTATCTATCTATCTATCTATCTATCTATCTATCTGTCTCACTCTTTTCATTATCTATCTATCTATCTATCTATCTATCTATCTATCTCACTCTTTTAATTATCTATCTATCTGTCTATCTATCAGGAAAATAAACTCAGTTAAAAAAAACAACTGAATATTGAATGAAATTCGGCGTACGACCTGAAGTGAAGTAATTTGTTTCAATTATTAACAATTATGTATGTAAGCTGCACAGTGGTTCGCAAGTTTTTCGCACAGAACAATTTGATAATGTAGTAGTTCTACTAAGCTTAGTTGACCAAAATATTTGTTTCTCCCAGATTTACATCATGTCACGACTCCTATAACCCATTATGATCGTAAGGCCACCACATGTAGTACAGCCATAACAGCATTGTTGTGTGTAGGGCAAGAAAGGCTGGCAGAGCTCATCCCTCTACAAGCTGGTTTCGAAATCACAGTATTCCTTCTAGATTGGTTGGCACTTCAAGGCAAGGGGTATCAGTCAGCCGTTCTATGCAACCCACAGAACGATAAGGAAATATGGATTCATACACTTTCCAAGGTTATTCGTGCTAAAGTTAATGTAACGAAACCAGAATCCGAACCCGGGCTGCTGACTTCACTTTCCGAGTCGCTATTCGTTACACTACCAAGTAAACAAATCTAAACTTAATAAATAACCTTTCAGTCTGACTCATATTTTTGTGTATCTTCCACGGATTACTGAGTTCAAGTCGAAAGAAATGTTAGGGTTTCGAATTGTTAAGCTTGATTGATTTGTTTTTAACAGCTAATCAAATTTTTAGTGATACAATTCCTACTAATTAACCCTTAGCTGGAGAAGAAGAGGTGGATTCATATTTTCACAAAGGGTATTTGAATATACGTAGATAGCGAACATGGCTTTAATTAGAACTCGGCGCTCCGATTTAAAATTCCGAGACCTTATCCATTACACCATACACGCATCCAAGCTTGCAGCACCTGGTATTCCTAAGTTGTCACCCATTTAATTATTAGTCAATGTCGACATTACTTAACTTCGGCGATCGTACGAGGACCGGTGTTGCATTTCGCTTTCTTTCAGACTAAGATATATATATATATATATATATATATATATATATATATATATATATATATATATATATATATATATATATATATATATATATATATATATAAAATCTATCTATCAATTTATTTTTCAATCTTTTATCTATCTATACATCTATCTTTTCATTATTTATCTATCTCTGTCTTTTCACTATTTATATATCAAATTCTATTTCAAATTCCGAGACGTTATCCATGTTTCTTAACTTCGGCGATCGTACTAGAACTGTGTTTAACGTGATATGACCGCAAGCGGCTGATTTTTAGCACATGTCTATAGCACTTGCAAGACTGGCGTAAGAATATTCGTATACATCCATACGTTAATTCCAACTTCTATTTTTGGCAAGTTCCAATCGGAGGGAGAAAAATTCTCTCTTAATTATAATCTCTCTTTCTCCTTGCAATCCTTCAGATATTTTGTTCTATTTCTGTAAACCCTTTGTAGAACATAGCCGGTTGCAAATGGCGGACACAGTTCTTGGCAATTTTCCTCCATATTAGTTCGGCTGCTTTTTGCTTATTTATCAACCGTTCTTCTACATGTCTCATTTGGCTGCTAGATCTTCTTTTACCCCGTACATTCCAGCACAGTAGCTCCTTTGTGAGACTGCCAACTGAATTACGTAGGGTGTGTTAGATACACGCCCATTTTCGTGTCTTGACTTTCGTAGTTGATGAGATTCTGATCAGTTCTCTTCCACAGGTTGGTGTTGGACATGTTCTCAGGCTACTTGATGTTCGAGATGAGTAGCAGCCAGTTGTCTGGATCCTGTTGGTGATGATGTCATCCACACACACACGCGCGCACACACAAACACATACACGAACACAAACACTTTTTATTACTTCAAACGTTATTTTTGGTGGTTATTTGTATTTGAAATAAAAGCATCGTTTTTATTTAAACGGTGCTTATAAATACCAGAAAGAGACAGCAGAAATTTATTTATAATTACCATTTATTTATAAATACCAGAATATATATATAATTACCATTTATTTATAAATACCATTTATTTATAAATACCAGAAAGAGACAGCAGAAATTTATTTATAATTACCATTTATTTATAAATACCAGAATATATATATAATTACCATTTATTTATAAATACCATTTATTTATAAATACCAGAAAGAGACAGGAGAAATTTATTTATAATTTTCATTTATTTATAAATACCAGAATATATATATAATTACCATTTATTTATAAATACCATTTATTTATAAATACCATTTATTTATAAATACCAGAAACAGACAGCAGAAATTTATTTATAATTACTATTTATTTATAAATACCAGAATATATATGTAATTACCATTTATTTATAAATACCATTTATTTATAAATACCAGAAAGAGACAGCAGAAATTTCTACGGATGGATTGAGGAAAGATTGCTTGATAAATTTGATACTCAAAGATCAGATTAAAGGCAAGGGAGAAAGAAAAACAACGCATAACTTACATAGCGAGCTTGAGTAAATAGATGGTGGAACAGTGTTTAAGTGAGATAGCAAAAAAGACAAAATTTATGAAGAGCTTCGAAGAACAACAAATTCTGGAGAGCCATGATCGCCAACGTCCTGAAGGGACACGGCACATGAAAGAGGAATAAGTATGCTTAACTATTTTTATATCCATTTGTTGTTATCTATGCAAAATCCCACATGTAAAAACATAATTCACAGATACACACCTGAAGATGACGTTTATTGATTATTGGTGATGATTGATGTGAGGTTGATATTGAATGACTACTATTGATGTTGATTGATGTGATGGTGATGATGTTGAATGACTACTATTAGTGTTGATTGATGTGATGTTGATGATGTTGAATGACTATTATTGGTGTTGATTGATGTGATGTTGATGATGTTGAATGACTATTATTAGTGTTGATTGATGTGATGTTGACGATGTTGAATGACTATTATTAGTGTTGATTGATGTGATGTTGATTTTGTTGAATTATTATTATTGGTGTTGATTGATGTGATGTTGATGATGTTGAATTACTATTATTGATGTTGATTGATGTGATGTTGATGATGTTGAATGACTATTATTGGTGTTGATTGATATGATGATGATGATGTTGAATGACTATTATTGATGTTGATTGATATGATGATGATGTTGAATGACTATTATTCATGTTGATTGATGGGATGTTGATGATGTTGAATGACTATACTGGTGTTGATTGATGTGATGATGATGATGTTGAATGACTATTATTGATGTTGATTGATGGGATGTTGATGATGTTGAATTACTATTATCGGTGTTCATTGATGTGATGTTGATGATTTTGAATGACTATTGACTATTGATGTTCATTGATGTGATGTTGATGATGATGATGATTGATTCGTTTCAAACCCAACTGAAATTGGAACTCGGCTATTAAAAATCGCGAGACATTATCCATCACATCACCAATACATCCAAGCTTACAACACCTGGTATTCCCAAGCAGTTACCCATCTATGTACTGACCAGACTTGATGTTGCTTATCTTCGGCGATCATGCAGAAACCTATATTCCAACGCTATATGTCCGCAAGACTTGAAGATGATGCATATTATTCTCATTTCTAAAAGAGTTGATAAATTGGGATACTTTTGAAAGTCCTGTTCTAAATTTTGGAGTGTGATACTTGGGACTTTTTGGTCAATGTTTTAAAATGAGGTAGGCTAACCCAATCAGAAAAAAAGTCTATCCAGATTTTACTAGGATTGTGGTTACGCATATATCGCAGTCTAGCAAATTCTGTTTTCCACATTAATTTCTTATTGTCGTAAAAATACAGCAAGTCTTCATTATTGTTCTGTAGAGTAAATATCTAGTGTTTTACAGCCGATACCATGACGCCCGCTAATCTTCCTCTTTGCAATGATATTACTTGACAGTTTGTACTTATTGTTAAGTGTTACTTGGGTAAAACTGAACAATAAGAAAACTTCAGCTTGCTGGCTAACTTGGCGAAGCGAAATAATAATAATAATAATAATAATAATAATAATAATAATAATAATAATACAGTAAACGTAAGTTGGTTTTCACTTCTGCGCAGGCGCACATCATTCGAACTGTTTTACATCTAAAAGCATTTGTCTGTATTGACATGAGATAATTCCTTAGCTGCACCATCGTCTTGGGTCGAGGAATAAATATAGATATCTTTTTTTTTAGAATTCATCTCTCTCTCTCTCTCTCTCTATCTATCTATCTATCTATCTACAAACAATATACTACACAGAATAGATGCATTGCATATCTTAAAACCTAAATTATCAGAAAGAATCTGTGACAAGAAGTACAAACATTTAAGTATATAGGAAGTGTTTTAACATAGAATGGAAAGTGCGACACTGAAATTCAAAGACACATTGCGATAGCCATAGATACATTCGAAAACCTGATCAGTGTATTAAGAAACAGAAAAAATCGTTAGAAACAAAGAAAAGAATGCTGAACTGTTACGCGATATATTTCCTTCTATATGGTAGTGAATGCTGGACAATTTACTCAGAGACGTAGAAAAATCTTGAAGCAACAGATATGTGGTTCTACAGAAGAATGCTGGGGATAGCATGGACCGAATATCTGAGCAACGACCTAATTGAAAATGAAAACAAAATGGAAACTCATACTTAACACCAGGAAGAGATAGTTGAAATTTCTAGGGTCCATAGTGTGGAAAGAAGGCTTGGTAAATTTGATAGTCGCAGGACAGATTGAGAGCAAGTGAGACAGAGGAAAACAACACATTATCTACTTAGATGTTTAAGTAAATAGATGACGGAACAAGGTTTTAGGGGTAATAACAAAAAGACAACATTTATTAAAAGCTACGAAGGGGGGGAAATTGTGGAATGTTATGATCACCTATGTCCTGAAAGGACACGGCACATGAAAGAAGAAAACTCTGAGACCACTGGCTCAACTACCCCGCTACTGACGTATGCATATTATATTACGTTGTGTTATTGTGTTGTACTTTTATTACAGCTTCTGTATTTTGAAGTACCTTTTCGGAAATTGTTCAAATATATTTTATGAGTAAGTCGTACTGCATTGAAAATTTCACTGTCACATTGCTTCGCACCACTTCATAGGTAAACCGCTGCTAATCGACCAGCTTTTACTTCCTAAACACTTGGGGGGGGGGTTAAAACATTTTGAACACTTCGTTATTTCCTTGAAGGCTACTTAGATAGCTCGGGAAGAAGATTAGCATTTGAAAACCCAAGTGATTTCGTATTAAAAGGGGCTTTGGACTTTGTATTCTTGTGAATCTTTATCTAAATTATGGAGCAATTAGCAATTAACGTCTTGCCTCTAAGCAAAATCATCTGGAAATAAAGAAACTTTAACATGTCAGAATAACGAACTTAAACGACTCAAAAGACTGCTTCTCGTACAGTAATATGACACTGATTGTCAGACAACGACACTCAAGCTCGTGCGGTTATTTATAGCAACCAGCGATTTAATCCTCAAAATAATATAAAATCTACTTGTATCACCTTTTAATTAAACAATGACACCAGCCGAGGCAGAATAACTACTTTAAATGTCGAATAAGATGCTCACTTAGCAAAGCAATGGTGGCATTACGTTTAATAATAGTTTAATATCATTTCTGACTGTTGATAATAACCGACTAAGTGCGACCAACCCCAAACACCCCAACAGTGGAACAAGCCGATGACGATTACAATAGATCACAACGGTCGAACCAGCGGATGAAGAGGCCTACGCAATACGGACATGCTACATAAGGCGGCACCACTTGAAATCATAACAGAGACAGCGTCAGTTCGTTGTAGTTTAATAACTGTATTCTCTATGTCTCTATCCATCTGTTCCACAGACGAAGGTCATGGAATTAAGTGAGTGGGTCACTTCCTGTCATTTTGAGGTCCACCTTAAACAATTCACTCCATCGGCACTTTCTTCTACTCTAATTTTGTTTCACCTTTAACAAACTCTTGCAAAGCCAAACGGCAATTTGAGAATAAATGGTGAGAGCAGGTTTTGGTGAAATTAGAAGCTTCTAAATCATTTCAAGTTCAAATTGGTAATAATCAAGTTCAAGTTAGATTAACCAAATTCAAATTGGTTCTAAACTATTTCAAGTTGGACTAATCAATTTCAAACTGAGACTAAACAATTTCAAGTTGTTACTAAACAGTTTCAAACTGATACTAAACAATTTCAAATTGATACTCTACAATTTCAAGTTGGACTAACCAATCGGTGCTGAACAGAAGGCTTTTATTGAAGAGCGTGTGGAGGAGAACCCACGAATAAAGTTGAAGCAGCTGGCAGCTTTAATACAGAAGAGATTCAATGTGGCTGTGAGTTCCAAATATGTTCGACCACATTTGAACATTCATACCCAAAAAAGTTTACAATGAGCAGGAGAATGAGAATAGCGATTTCAACAAAAACAAACGAGGACATTATGTCCAGGAGCTTCTACAATTCCAGGCCGACAATATCCCAGTTTTTTACATTGATGAAACAAATTTTAATTGTTATATTTCTCTTGCGGAAGGGCAATCAACGAAGAGGAGTCTCTGCCTTGTAGCCGCCGCCGGGACTCGCAGGGCAAATATTCACGTAATTGGAGGGATCAGTAACCTCGGATTAATCTATCATGAAACCCGTCGATATATTGTTTACAACGGGTCCACGGCATATACCAGTCAGCTGTGCTTATTGGTGACTGACAATGCTCCTTGCCATGCTTCGTTGGAAAACGTATTTCTGGAACCTGAGTTTGCCGAACATCTCTCCTTACGCCTGGAACCGTATAGTCTGATGATGAATCCGATAGAAGGAGCCTGATCAAATGAAATTGTTTAGTCTCCATTTGAATTTTTTAATATCAATTTATATTTGTTTAGTACCAACTTGAAATTGTTTAGTCTCAATTTTAAATTCGTTAGTCCAACTTGAATTTGTTTAATATCAATTTGAAATTGTTTAGTCTCCGTTTGAAATTGTTTAGTATCAATTTAAATTTGTTTAGTACGAACTTGAACTTTCAAATGCTATAGTCCTGATTTTGTACGTTGGCAACGAATTTAGTCACCGACGCCATCGTCATAAAAGAAGCGATCAGCAAAGAAGAAATTAAATTCTTGGGTATGCGATAAAGCCGACGACGACGAGAAATACAAGAGAGGCATAATTTGTTGGTCAGAGAAGTATTATGGAATTGTTGATATGGGATATCTCTTGATCCGACAAAATTTGGATAATCCGGCATATTCCCGGAATCAAAAGAAACCGGAAAATCACTGGTGTCACATCACCAACACATCCAAGCTTACAACACCTGGTCCAGGTGCTGACCAGACACGACGTTGCTTTACTTCGTTGATCATACAGAAACCTGCATTTCAAAGCTATATAGCCGTAAGCCTTGAAGATCATGTATATCATTCTCATTTCGAAAAGAGATGACAAATTGGGGCACTTTTTAAAGTCCTGTCCTTAATTTTGAAGTGTGCTACTCGGGAATTTTGGTCAATATTTTAAAATGAATTAAGCTAACCTATAAAAGTTTGTACACATTTTACTAACATTGTGGTTACGCATATATATCAATCTAGCAAATTCTGTTTTCCTCATTAATTTCGGAAAAATAAAACAAGTCTTCTTCTGTAGAGTAAGTATCTAGCGTTTTACAGTTTGATGACATGACGCGTGCTAATCCTCCTCTTTGCAATGTTATTTCTTGACAGTTTGGTCAACTCAAGTAATACTTAAAAATAAGTACAATGGCTTTTAAAAGATGGCGTGAAAACTTCAGCTTGCTGGCTAACTTGGCGATGAGAAATACTACTACTACTACTACTACTACAGTAAACGTAAGTTGGTTTTTACTTCTGTGCAGGCATACATCACTCGAACTGTTTTACATCTAAAAGCATTTGTTGAAGCCAGCTGGTCTAAAAGAATATAAATACCTACACTGGCAATTATGCGAATGACTTGGATCGACCATTTATAACATAATAAAATCTCCTATAATGACGCGAATAATATGCTCTGGACATGTCATTGTAGGGCCATAAACTTTTTGGATTAGGCGGATGCCCAGACACATGGAAAGTTGAGCTCTACTTTTATCAAAACCTGTTACTATATCGTGCACATTTGGCTGTGATGCGTATACCGGTATATATAGTCTTATCAGACCGTGTCCAGTGATTGTTAGATTGGATTTCTAATATTTGCACCACAGCGTCGATTGTTGTCCTACTCTCTCAATCATCATCATCAACAACAACAAGAACAGCAAGGACAATAATAATAATAATAAATATTATACTAGAGGATACTAGAGGGCGAGTGGAATTTATTGTCAATGGCCATGTAGCACAATGCAGTAGACAAGGCACGGTATCCGGTGCGGTAATGTAGCGGCGGGCGGATGGTTTCCTCAAGTGGACTGCATCCTGAATTGAATCAACGGTCACGTGTCCACAAACAAGGCACTAGATGGAGAACATTGCCTGTGGTTTCACATGGAGAACTATGGAGAACTATACGCTTCGCTAGGCTTACTTGCCCAAGAAACGCTACCCAGCTTTCAACCAAGATTATGATCTTCTAAGCGTAGCACAAGGCCGAAAATATTAGGCACCCTGTTTTGGATCTAACTCACCATTCAGTCGCAATGATCCTAGCGAGGTAAGCTTGCTACCTGTTGCACCACGGCGAATTTCTCTCGACTTTCAACCAAATGTATGTTTAACAATTATCAAAGAATGTTTTAATCCACTCAGTCATGATTTTCTTGGTTCAAGATAAACAAGGCTTATCATAATGATTTCACATCTAAAGATTCGACAAAACTGATAACGTTGATACAGTAAAATTGTTAGAAGGATGAGAGGCGAAAATGAATAAGAAAGCCAAAATAATAAGAGGAATTCTAAGAATAACATTAATAAGAAAGAATTGGAACTATGGGTAGCAAATTAATCTCGGAGCCAATTCTGTTGAGCTCCGGTCTCATTGGGTTTGCCACATTCATGGCCTTGTTCTGGTTTAAGATGAGCTTAGTAAGTATAAGTATGAATGGGGAGAAGGAGAAAAAGAAGCAAATATGAAAGAATAGCAAAAATGTCATGAAAAAAAGGTGGAATAAGAAAGGACTAAAAGTAAACAAAAAAAATTAGAAGAAGGAAACACAGGACAGACAAATGAATGAATAAATTGCATCAAAAGAAGTGAAGTAAGAAAATGGAAGTGGGGTAGACGCAGACGATAGAAGTGCCGGCGACGACGGTAACGCAAGACGAAGACAATGACGAAAATAATAACTATGGATGATAAATAATAATAAAATCACAAATAATGCAAAAAAGAATTTAAATATGAAAGATAGGACGAGTTTTAGAAATGATCAAACATGGCACCTCTGTCAGACGCTGTTGGACAAATGACATCACAGAAATAGGTAAAGATAATAGATTTACTGTACATTCCAAACTTCATTCAATCGTGCTTATCGGTATAACCGGTGTTTTACAGATATGCATTAGATCGGTGTCGGGGAAGATGGGCATGTCGTTTAAGACTATCAACATCAACAACACGTGACAGATGGAGTCCTTTAGGCTGTTGAGTTGGGAGATAAGAGCAGGAAGGACGGGAAAAATGTTCCCGTCACTGATATACATTTTTTCTCTTAAATTCGTCAGATTTGGTTATCTATATTGGTTGAAAAGGTGCTACACATCTGGAGAAGAATGTCCAGACTTTTGTCGCGTTTTCCATTTCTTCACCGCACAATTACATTCTCTTTCGCTCTCCCTCACTTATTCTTTCTTTCTCTCTCTCTCTTCTCTCTTCTCGCTCTCTGTCTGTCATTTGTCATTCATTCTTTCCTTTTTTCTTCTTTTTTAATTCTTTCCTTTTTGTCTTAGTCTTTCTATTCTTTATTTTTTCTCAGTACTTGTATACACCATTATAATCAGGGAAATAAGATACAGCTTAATACTACTACTACTACTACTACTACTACTACTACTAATAATAATAATAATAACTAAAAAAACGTATAAATTTCACAACTTTCCTATTTTAATTTTCTGATGAATCTTAATTCTTCAGTTAATTATTCAATACGCTCATGGCGAGTTCTATGACAATAAAATAGCCGTAGAAATTCTCCTATCACTTCGTTAAATATTTGAACTTATTAACTTTAACAAAATATTGCAATAACAATCTTTATATATGAATGCTTGCCAAGTAAGGGTGTAAAAATTAAAAGATTCTTCCATTTCACTGAAACAGACGTTAAACATTTCCAGCTTCCTTCCTTCCTTTCTTTCTTTCTTTCATTTTCTTACTGAAAGCAAGTACCATTTTTTTTTTCTACGAAATCAAAACGGAATAATCCATTAAGAGGTATTGGAAGGAAACGTTAAACACTTCTATCTTCCTTTCTTTTCTTCTTTCTTTCTTTTTTCTTTCATCCTTTCTCGTCAAATCCTCGTCTTACGAACATTTAATAATAATTTTAAAATAATCCAGTAGATGTTATTTTAGTAACTTGATCTTTGGCGATTGGCTTACTCGGTTTCTGTCGTTTGATACTTAATTTGCGCTTAACAATGATTTTATCGTGGTCGCCAAAACTTCTCGGCCTTTTGGCTTAGGGAGGTTCAAATAATTTTAAGCCCAAGCCCCAGGTGGACCTTCCACCCAAGTAGTACCTTTCCTTCGGGTGGGGGCTGGGTTTACTGCCCGGCGCCTGCGGGGTATCCAGAACTGGAAGAGATTAGACCACTCCAACCAGGGGGCTTCACACCCTTTTTGACCAAGATCAAAGTGTAGTATCAACTTAATCTGATTTTCTCTCTCCACTTCTATCTTCTCTTCCTTCTTACTTTCATTTTCTCACTGAAACCAAGTACTGACTTTTCTCTTCTTTTTACGCGATCAAAAGGGAATAGTCTATTATCTATGAGATAATGTCAAGTTGTAGTGGTCGTGCCAACTAACGAAATGGGGGCAAGCAGAATTATAATAGGATAATAATAACTATTTTTGAAAACGTTTCAGAAAGTAAGTAAGTACAAGGGCCTCGAGATAGGAATCAGTAGAATGTGGCATCTCGAGATAACAAAATTATCTGTTGTTATTGGGGTTTTGAAAATGATATCAAAAGCAGCAAACAGATATGTGGATAAAATTCTTGGCAGCCCTGACAATTCAAAAATCATACTCAAGGATACTTCTAAAATCTTGCGTAGATTTTTCTTTATCCTGTAACCATATTTACATATTGTTTCTCTATGATTTCATAGCACATCATCTATTTGCATCTTCTGATACAAAAGATAAACTTGTTATCTATTGAAATCTCTGATTGAGCCCTCGGGGTGAACTCGTATTAAACATAACACAGTCAAAAGACAACAATTATAAATTTTCTAATGTTGTTTGTCGTTGAGAGTTCGTCTTTTCAGTATAACATCTGAAAATAACTTTGATGCCAGTAAAGTAACGATTGTTAAATAATAGTTTAGCAGACTATTACTTTTAGGGGAAGTGTATCTCGGCTCCGACTTCCAGCAGTAGTCAGATGTAAGCTATAGTAGGGAAGTCGATTTTGATTGGCTGAGCTAGTATGGGAAAGAGATAGGAGAAAGCTTTGAGGAGTTGTGAGGGGGTCGCTCCCCACGGGATAGTTAGATACTGTACATAACGACATGAGTAATAAAAATATTAAAGTTAAAATTCCCTGTGTTTGGAGTCTTTCATTGCTGAACCAAAACAATTATCGGTGGAGAGAAGACAAGATTAGACCACTCCAACCAGGGGGCTATGCAACATTTTATTGAATTGGCGTAGTTGACCAGAACCTCACAGCATGCGGTGGGGGCTCAGAATGTTGTTACAACACAACGTGGAAAAGTTAGAAAGTGTTCAGACAGAAGACTCGGCAAGGAGAATAAGAAATAAAAGAAAAAAAAGTAACCAAGACATAAGGAAAAAACTGTACGTACGATGATATTACTATGTTCTACCGCTCACACACACACGCATGCGCATACACATCTAAACAACAAACTAAAATAAGAAGTAATGAAAAAAATGTAAGAGTAAAAGAAAGCAAAAACTATAACCGAACTGGTTTTGTCATGCGCGAACGAACAGGTTTTGATGGACAGATAAGAAAAAAGTTATGAAAAAAGGACGAATAGGAAAAAAAAGGAAGAAAGAACAGTATGAATAGTGAACACTCAGACAATGTGACAATGTCGATTTTGGTGAAACATTTTAGTGAGAGACTGCTTATTTGTTGTTTTGTTTTGTCATTTTGCAAAAGTTTAGAATTATTTTGTTAATCGTAATTAATTGACAAATGACTGTTTTGTTCATTTTTGTATCGGTGTGTGGAAAACTTTTTTTTAAATTTAAGAGCCGTGTGTGTGTGTCATTTTGCCGCCATTGGTTGAAGAATTAAGTTGTTAATTGGAGTATTGTGTGAGTTAATTTTTTGTGGAAAAATTAATTGTTTGTGGGAATAAGTAGATTCGGCTTGTATAGTTTCGAAATTTCGAATGTGTCTGGGTCTGTGTCCTTGGGGGTAAATTTGTCATGTCTGGCTATGTAGATAGGGAAACCGAACAATGTTGGGAGTAAATGGTATCTGTAAGCTGTGAAGTATTCATAGAAGATGAATATATCCTAGGATACTCTGCAGAGGCGAGGATTGGCTCTGACGACCAAAAGGAATTGATCAGGTGACTTGTGGGATGCCAAGTCGCGATGTACGACTCAGGGAAGTAACCACTTATAACCACGGTAAAACCAATAATAGATTAGTTAGGATGTGCTGAGCGCGTGTGGTTGTTTGCCCCGTGGGGGAGCCAAGGGTAGAAGGAATTGAGATTATGCGAGTTCAGTTTTGACACACAGAGGAAGATAGTTAATAATAGTAATTTTTATAAATTTATTGGTGTTAAATTTTTGAAGATTTGTTTAAGTAAACCTGATAATACGCAAATAACAAATAAATTAATTGGTTGTGGTTGAGTAAATAGAGTAATAATGAACCGTGTGTTCTATGTCACTGAATGGGTTAATAAGTATAGATCATAATATATTTAAAGTGTAAAACTTAGGTGACAATTATGTGGCTCAGTTATGGAAGTGGATGACGCTGTGGTGTGGGGCTTTTGACATGTATTGTGTGATTTTTGGATCAGTATTTTGTCTGTGAATTCTATGTATATTTTGTGTAGTCTCAAGTGAAGAGGCAAATAATTTTATTCTCCCTAGGAATATTGGACTGCAGAGGTCGTACCTGCTGACCTGGCTTGTTGAATTAAGATTAATTCTAAGAGATACAATGGACAGGAAGTTATGTCTTTCCCAAAGAATGTCACTTGCTTGACCTTCACTTGTTGGGAATGTTCTCAAGAAGCTGACACACGATGCAACTCTGTTGATGAGCTGGAGTAGTGATGACGTAACATGATCGAGTGTCAAAAGAGTTATTTTTAAGTCCGAAAGATGAAGCGACTTGGAGTTACATCTAGATATTTGGGAACGCCCTCAATCCACACCGTCTTTACTGACAGGGTTTACCTGAGAAGAAGGTACGTCTAAATGGGCCCCACCTGCTTATATCAAAACTTGTTATCATATACCTGTGATTTGCTGTGATGTATGTGCCTGGTATACCATTATAATAGTGGGCATCATGGTAAGTATATTGAGCTTGGTATACTTATACATCATAGCCACTTTGTTGTTGTCCTGCAATCCAGCTCAATAATAATAATAATAATAATGATAAAATGTGTGATTTTTTATTTCTTTGATTTTTTTTACAAAAATGATCAGTAGAAAATGTCATGAATCCATTTTTTACCTTAGGTCTCTGGTTGGGATCCGGAAGGAATTGTGTATACAACAGAAACCCATGGAAATAATAATAATAATAATAATAATAATAATAATAATAATAATAATAATAATATCCGTTGTAAAATACGCAACTTTTACGGGAAGGAAACTGCAAGAAACTGGTATGAACATCCCCCAGACTCAGTTACAGAGATAGAACCTGTAACAGTATTATGGGATTTTACAATACACACAGAACAATCAAAGTTGATCGACTAGACATCGTGATCAAAGAACACAAGAAGATAATGTGCTTTCTTATTGACATCGCAGTCCCTGCAGATGGTAATGTATTTTTGAAGATTTTCAAGAATCTGCCAAAATACAAGGATTTTGAAGTGGAAATTTAATAAATGTGGCACATGAGGATATTAATAATTCCACTTGCAGTTGTGTCCCTCAGATTGATTGGAAAAGGTTCCGATAGACTCATTGAAAGATTCCTGGCAGTCCATGACTTAAAGACATTTTTAAAAAAATCATCACAAGTACAGCTCAAACATTACGAAGACATTTCTCTATGTAAAATGTGTGTGATCCTGGCGGGGTGTTTTTTTTTGTTTTTTGTTTTTTAAATGTTCAATGGAAAATATAATTAAGCCATTTCCGTCCCTAGGTCTCTGGTTGGGATCCGGAAGGAAATGTGTATACAACAGAAAACCATGGAAATAATAATAATAATAATAATAATAATAATAATAATAATAATAATAATAATAATAAAGGACAAATACTGAAAAATGTGTTGACCCCAAATGCAGAGTGTGTGATAAATATCCAGAAACAATTGACCATCTTGTATCAGTTTGCCCAGTGTTAGCATCAACTGAATATAAAACTCGGCATTATTGAGTGGGCCAATATCTGCGCTGGAAAATGTGCAACTTTTACGGGAAGTAAACTGCAAGAAACTGTTCGATAGCTTCATCGAAGCGATTCCTGGTAGCCCGTCTTAAATAATTACAAACAAATTGTACACACAAGTACAGCTCACACATTACGAAGAGATTTATCTATGTAAGCTGTGTGTGATCTTAATTTGTTTTGTTTTTTTACAAAAATGATCAGTTGAAGATGCCATGAAACTATTTCTATCCCTAGGTAGCTCGTTGGGACTCGGAAGGAAATGTGTATACAGAAGAAAGCCAAGAAAATAACAATAATATTAATTCACAAGTAAATACTCATACCGTATCGGCCGTCAGCCGGGTCAACAAGAGTTGCGTCCCTCAGAGAGGAATCAGTCTGCGGCGGAAATATCTGTCACTGGAACAAACTCTTCCACCAACGATGAGACCAAACTCGGACTATGTCCAAACTTTGGCCAAGTGACTCATTTAATAAAAAGAACGCGAACAAAATAGACTCGTGAAAAGTATCAACAAGACATGGCATACTTTTTCACTATCTGCCTATATTTCTGAGATGAGGTATTATGTACATTATTTACATTATTCGGGCTATTGTCCTCATCTTTGTCGCCATATTTATTACAACGTTTCGGCCGTTGTACGCTACGGCCTTCTTCAGGTGATTGGAATGTCCAACTGAACCCTTTATTTCGCTCACTGGTGTAGACTGTTCTAGTTCCACGTGCCATGTTTAATGGATGTCACTTATCAGTTATCTCCTGTTAATTCACCTTTCCAAGTCCTCCACCACCTTAACCGGGTATTGAACTCCCACTCTTTGGGTCCTGTCACTGGATCTAACTAACGCCTTTATCCACTGTGCCATGTGTCCTTGAGGACATCTGTGTATGAATTTCTAATGTTTTCAGCAATAATTTTTTACCAGTGCTCATATTGCAATTTTTTGCTGCTATCATTGCATGTTCCCATATTGTATTCATTTCTATGCTTGGTCGGCTCAGGAGATTTTTGTGGCCTAGCATATGTACTGATTGCTTAAGTTTACGAATTTTCCAATGGTGTTCTTTGTCTAGGATCTCAACCTGGTCCTACAGAGGGCGTTGATCTCCCTTTTCTCTTCATATGTGTTCTGCCACGCCTGATTTTTCCACTTTCCCTCGTGTTACAGCTTTTTGGTGTTCTTGAAGCCTTACCTTAAGGAATCGGCCTGCCTCCCCTTTATATTTCTTTCGCCGCACTCGAAAATCCACAAAAGATCACGTGGTTTGTGGGATGACATACCAAATATAGTGAACTATGATAGGAACTTGTATAAGACCCTATCTCAACGCAAACATGCTTGCCAATGTCCGCAGGGACATCGTGCGAGATAAAAGACTCAAGTGTGGAAACAAATCAGGCAAAACTATATATAAAACAATAACCCATCACTCAAATAATAAATTCAACTGGAAATGAATAATATGAGAGAGGATGAGGTAAAAACTAAAATTAATGAGATACGAAATAATAATCTCTCAGGAAACAAAAATGAAGAATCTACCTGCGTCATAAACAGCAGTTACCCAGATTATGTTGCTGGAGATTAGTTAAACGGTATTAGTGCGGGATTCCTTGAAAACAACAGAGGTGAAATCACCGAAGCGAACAACCACATCATTCAAGTACTCAGCAGATTAACTCGCACACAAATGCCAGTTTTAAAAAAAGAAAAGAAAAAAAGGACCAGCTTGGAAGGCAAAACTGAAGAGAAAATTAAAGAAAATGACAGTATTAGAAGACATCTCAAGAAACGCAAATGTCTCAACAAGAAAATGCAGGAAGATCAAGCGGAGATATAAAATTAAATTGCAAAATGACATTCCCCCAATCAAGGAAATAGTAAAATAGAAACTGCAGTTAAAGGCGCAGAGAACAAGACGATACGAAAATCATTGTAGACTCTATCGATAAAATAAGATATTTCTAAACGGACCTTCAGAAATTTTACAAGGAAAGTGGAAAAGCAGTTATAAATGTCAAAAAGCCATCATCTCTTGAAAACGTGTAGACATTTTTGGAGAATTTTTGGAGCTGCTCAAAGGAATATAACCCCAATGCTGAGTGGATCCAACGAGAAGAAGAACGAATGATGGATAAATCTCTACAAGAATGAAAAACTATAACCAAGAAATAATGTTAGGCAATATCTAGCGAAATTCCAAAAATGGAAATCCCCAGGTGTTGGCTCTATCGTCTGTAAGAAATCCATAAAACCCTCGCTCAAACATTATCAAAGCTTATTAGTAATTCCAATGAAGTCCCAGAATGGATCACTGAAAGTATTACATGTCTCCTGCCAAAAACGAGTGAAACAGATGATTCGAAAAATTATAGGCCGATAACATGTCTGTCCACCATATGTAAATTGATCACGTCTACCCCAACGAACTGTACTTACTCTTTTTTCGAAGCAAACAGCATTCTTCCACTGGAACAAAAGGGATGCGGGAGAGGTTCATAAGGTTGAAAAGATCAAATATTAATAAACAAGATGATCCTGGAAAACTGCAGGAAAAATGGTAGAAATCCCAGTATAGACTCATTGAAGGGATTCCTGGCAGTTCATGCCTTAAAGAAATACGAGAAATTGTACTAAAAAATGCAGTCCATACCTTACGATGGGCTTTATCTATGTAGAATATGTGTAACTTCAAAGTGCTTTTTTTCTTCTCAAATATGATCAGTGAAAAATGTCATTTCTGACCTTAGGTCTCTGGTTGGTACCCAGAAAGAAATGAGTATAAACCAAAAGTCAAAGATAATAATAATAATAATAATAATAATAATAATAATAATAATAATAATAATATTGCCATGATGTTACATTGAGCATAGTTCTCGTGGCTTTTGATTTTAATTGATTCGAAGTTGCGACATGTACATGTTTTATCTTGGGAAATTAAGATGGACTGAATTAATATTCCGTTCAGCATGACAGAATTGCTTGTCAGTTGACTGACATTAACTAGATGGGCATTTTCTCTCGGGACTGGAGCACTATGCATCAATGTTCCTGCGCGTGCGTAGTGAGAGAGCATCATGGTCGCTGTCGAGAGGGTTGCTTATTTTTAAGTTTGCAGGATGAGGCGGCCTAAGCGACTGGAGAAACACATCTAGATACATGGGAATATCCCCAATCGAATACTGTCTGAACGGACAGAAGGCATTTCTAACTGGATCCCACATGGAAAGTTACGCGCTGCTTTTATCAAAACCTGTTTCTATATGGCGCACATTTGACTGTGAGGCGTATACCCGGTTTATTTACACTTATCTGATCGTGTCCTTGTGATGGGTAAATTGGGTGTCGTATATTTGTACCCCAATGTCCGTTGTTGTTGTCCTACTCTTTCACTCATCAACAACAGCAACAACAATAATTATGACAATAATAAATTCTGTAGCAAGTGGCCAAACTTGCTTAATACAAGAGTCACGATAAAGTTCAGATGTTTGAGAGATGCAAGACGTGAACAAAATTAACACACACGTTTTTGTTGCATACACATGTGACCACTTTCACTCCCCCGTCACACCCAAATCTTTAATACCCTTATCCCTTCTGACATTCCTCTGTAACCCCTGCTGACCGGAAATTTGTTTAATCCATCTGCCTTTCACCATTCCTTCCCTCAGCACTAAAGAACAATGCCTCAGCATTAGAACTCGGGTTTAAATTCTTATATATTTTTTACTAATCATGAATATTAAAGTTACGTTTTAATCCAATGGTGTCACAACTCATGTCCATTAAATAATCATAAAGCTTGACATTTTTCCGGAAGCGGGGTCATAAAATCATATACATGTGATCAGAAACTCTTTCCGGTTTCTTTATAACAGGAGTGGCCAAATTTGATTAATGTAAGAGTCACATACAATAAAGTTCAGATGTTTGAGAGCCGCAAGACGTGAACAAAATTAACACATACGTTTTTGTTACATACACATGTAGCCACTCTCACTCACCCGTCACACCCAAATCTTTAATACCCTTATCCATGACCTCAGTCTTCTGGCATTCCTCTGTAAACCCTGCTGACCGGAAATTTGTTTAAGCAATGTGCCTCTCACCATTCTTTCCCGCAGCACTAAAGTACAATGCCTCACACAAATCTAGCATTAGAATTCTTAAATTTTGTTTTTGCTAATCGTGAATATTAAACTTAAGTTTTAATCCAATTACCCAGTAAATAATCATAAAGTTTGACATTTTTCTTATTTACCTTTTTATATATTATGATGAAAAAAGGAGCTCAGCCAACATATTTCCACGAGCCGCATATTAAAGGTCAAAGAGCCGCATGTGGCTCGCAAAACGCGCTTTGGCCAACCATGTACTATAGCATCAATGTAAAAAAAAACAAAAAACGAATACAATGATCATAAGCCATCGACTGTAACAGAAAACGATGGGGCTACTATTTTCTGGTCGGGCACAGAACTTTCATCAATAGTGATGAACGGATGTTCCCTCAGGGAGTCCGCCTTGAGCGTCTATTGGGACTCAAACTCAATCCAGACTTCAGGTGGAACTCGTACATACGATCCATCACTGGCTGGGAGAATGTTCGATTCCCTGTACCGCTCCAGCAAGTATGCCACTCTTCAGGCCGAAAATGGAGTACTGCTGCTATATAGGGGCAGGAGCTTCCCAGTCTTCACTTTCCAGTCTCGACAGAGTCCCAAAGAGTTTCCGAGTCCTTGTAGGTGACAAATTATTTTCCATTCTGCAAGCCCTTCCTTAGAAACGAGAGGTCGCAAGCCTATCGCTGCTGTATCGCTATTTAGTCTTTAGCCCACTAGTCCCAAACCTCACGGATAAGAACCGTCATGCCACGCACATTGTAACGAACCACCCTCATTCCCTTGGTATTCCCCTCGTCGTGAGATGTAAGTTCCACCCAGTTTTTTCCGGCTCCCAAGGGACTGCTTCCCCGATCAGTACAACCTTAATATGTTCAAGTCTGGAGTTAACCGTTATCTTCTATACATATCCACATAATCTGTTCCTGTAACTCTCTACCTAGTGTGTCCCTTTGGCCTTGTGCAGAGTGAACACCACTATAAAAACATTCGCATTAATAATAAAAAAAGGTCAATAGGCCTGATATAGTAGTGAAAAACGATTAGGAAAGAACACGCCTAATAATCGACAAAGAAAGAAACTCCTTATGGGGAAATGGAAACTCTCCAAATAGGAAAAAATAGAAGAATTGAAAGAAGGTGAATCCACGACAATACTAATGGTAACAGGTGCTCTCGGCCTGGTTAAGAAAGGTATAGAATAAGACATCAACAAAATTCCTGGCGATATCAGTATCAAAGAAGTCCAGAATATCTTCCAGCATATTATTGCTCACACCTTCAGGAGGACCATCTGTCAAATAAATCCATCACGCATTCACGGTAGCTCTAAGTCTAAGGGATAGTCTAAGGTTCATAAATGAACAACGAGGGGCATTATGAAAAAAAATCTAAATAATAAGAGTGGTGTCATATCAATCTATCAGTTTGTTCATATCTATCTATCTATCTATCTATTTGTCCACATCCATCTATCTATCTATCTATCTATCTATCAGTTTGTTCATATCTATCTATCTATCTATCTATCTATCAGTTTGTTCATATCTATCTACCTGTTTGTCCACATCTATCTATCTATCTGTTTGTCCACATCTATCTATCTACCTACCTACCTATCTATGTCAGCCAGTTCATATTTGTCTTTTGCATATTTATTTAGCTATTTCTATATATACTTATAAATTCTTCTCTGTTCATATTTATGTTATTTGCACGTGTGTCTGTCTACAACAATATATATCTAATACAAGGTTTAGCTAAATTATATGTATTAATATTTATTTCATACACTAAGTGCACACAGACACACACACATATATTTATACATATATTAGTATTCTAATTATTCTGTAAATAAAACCGCTGCTTGCCTAAATTTTATGCAGAAACGAACGTGCCAGTCTGATTTCTACTTTGTTATTTCAATCAACTGACTTAGTTATGTGTCTCTGATTGAAATGCCGTGGGTAGCAGCACATAAGAAGAGTAGTTGATTAAGTCTCGCTGCAGATGGTCAGATACTTTGATGTTATAATTCCAGTAATGGCCATCTTGTGTTGACAGTCTTTAATATCCATTAGTTCCGGTGGGACGAAAGAGTTGTATCATTTGTCATAAAAGTCGTGGAAGTAATAATCTTTCACCAAGCAAACAGAGAAGAAGTGAAATTTTTTATTTTATTTTAAATAATTTTATAATTTATGTCTGCATAGGCCGTTTGTCCAAGTGTAGTAAGTAGGAAACTTATCTGGGAATGACAACTTCATGTTCGATTTTCATTGGCGCACTCATTTTGTAGAACTGCATATTTTATGAATTAAGTGGAAATATCCATATTTTACAATGTAAGAGGGAGCTAACAGCTAACGGCGGGGAAAATGGAATCGGCGCGTCGGGTTCAAATCCCGACTGAGAGAGTTCGTGTTCATTTTGCATATTGCGAAAAGTACAAATCCTTATCTTCTTCTCTTTCAGCCTAGATAATACTTAAATAGAAAGACTTCCATCCTTGGTTAGCAACCGGCCTAGGAAAAGGACAACTTTGAATTCAAAACCGCAGAAAGCGAAACATTTAACTACACCATTATCTTCCTCAGAATAAACACGGCCGTCATTTACAGATTGTGGAGGGAGTTCCGATAAACCATTGTCACCAACGTCATGAGAGAGATAGATAGATAGATAGATAGAGAGAGAGAGAGAAAGATAGTGAGAGAGGGAGGGGGGAGAAATAGAGAGAGAAGTCATCGTCTTTATTGTTTTCATCATTTTTGACCGAAATGTTATGATCAAAACAATAAAAGCATATACAATTATTTTATGGAATATAGTATCAGTAAACATTTATACATTTTTAGTAAAAAATAGAGTTTTTTTTTTTTTTTTTTTTTAAGCGTATCACCCCGAGCAAGGCCGGTGGCCACTATCACGCAAGGGGTTACAGAAGGGTTGGAGGAAGAGCAGATAGGAGTGGTAAAGGAAGGGATGTGGAGAAAGAGAAGGACGGAGGGCCGATCGAGGTGGGGAGGTTACGGGAGATATAGAGCGAGAGCAGATAGGAATGGAAGATGTCAGGAAGTGGATAGATCAAGGCAACTGGAGATGACGATTGACGCTACACTTAAACCGTTGGAGATTGTATTTGTCAGGGAAACAGTAACGGGGAAGGGAGTTCCATAGGCGAGATGTGCGAGACATGAAGCTATTGGAGTAGAAAAGACGTCTACACCTAACAGTTTCTACGGTGAAGGGGTGGGAACGGGATGCCAGCCTCGTAGGACGCTTGAATTCACGAGGCTTAGGGACAAGTGAGAGCAACTCCTCAGAGCAATTACCGTGGAAGTACTTGTAGAAAAGGCAGAGTGATGCAACATTCCGTCTGTGAGAGAGCGACTGCAGACGAGATGACAGATCAGGGCCAATCACATTGCATATCCGTCTCTGGATCTTATCAAGAACCCCGAGGCAACACGCAGGGGCCCCAGACCATAAATGGCAGCAATACTCCATGCAAGGTCGAATGGTAGACTTATAGACCTGGAGGATCGATTCAGGGGAGAAGAATTTCCTGGCTCGGCACAGGGAAGTTGTTTCCGTTGTCTCTTCAACCGTGTAGAATTCAGAGTTTTTCTTCTAAAGTGGCCACCAATCAAGGTTAGAATCTACCCAGCTACTTAACCTATATAGGGGTTTGGGGGCACCCCAAGGTCGTGTAATGGTTAGCAAGTAACCTTGCAACCATGTCCCACTAGATTAATTACGACTGAATACTGAGTTCGATCCTCACTGGGTGCCCCATATTTTCGGCCTTGTGCCACATCTAAACTACGCTTGGGAAATCACTATAGGGGTTTAGGGAGGTAAGAGATGGATTCATGCCTTTCCCAAGAAAAGGAAAAGCAGCAAGTTATGCGGGAATTTAATCACGGTTCGAAAATTCTAGTTTCGGCGCTGATAACAGTTACACTGCCCACATAGACATTAAAAACTGACAAGCGACATCAAGGCAGTAATTTGCCCCATCTTTAAAATCGATTTCTTTCTTTTACTATGACCCTTTATCATCTTTTATATACTTTTCTACACATTAGCTTCTAAAAGGGGCCCGTTGCAGCTCGTTTATTCTAGTGAAACAACCATCTTTAACTGTTTTGTTCGCTAAAAACGTCAGAACTAATTCTATCATACCAACTGCATTTACCCCGAAGCAAAATCTCATGGACATCAACTGAAATAAAATGATTGGCTTTCGCGTATGTCTTTCCGTATTGTAATCTGAAACAAAAAATGAATAGATAACAGCCTCTAGGTTGCTGAAATATGGTGACTCCAATTTCTGCATAAACGAACTTTTTGTTTTGCCATACTCACATCATAAAATAAAAAAAATCTGAACCTAGGTCTACTGGGTAAAAGCCAAATAGATATTGTGTAACGATGTTCTTGAAAGTCATGTGTCTTTTGTGATTGGTGTAATGTAAATTGAAGAATGTATTTGCTCGCGAGGAAGGGATTTATAAAAACGGGCATTGAAAAAGGTTTCCGATATGATTGTTAGATCTTCTTTTCCATATTTTCGTGCTTCGAGGTTGTGAATTGACTTGAGTAATGCTAATATTTCAGACAATTCACGTACAGTTATTTGGTTTCGAGTGCGTGGTCAGCTGTGATGTTTCATATATTGACATCTCTTAAAAGCTATCCGGTTTTATTTGGACGTCATTTATTTATTATTTCCTCAAATCAGACGTGCAGGTGCAATCAGGTCAATAACCCTGGAAGCTGATTTGAAAAGAAACCATTAACAATGGACCGAAAAAATTCAACATTTTGGACAGTAAAAAGAAAGAACATGAAAAGGAAAATGACAACGTAATTGCAGATTAATTCTTGTTTCCCTGTGCCATATACAGAGGTTTTCTCAGAGTAGATTAGATGTGACACAAGGCTCAAAGTGTGGAGCACCCAGTCGTAATTTATGCTTGCTAACCATTACACCACGATGAAGTGCCAGAGTGATTTACGAAGCTTGGCTTAGATGTGACACAAGGCCGAAATTATGGGGCACCCAGTGACGACCAAACTCCGTATTCTGTCGTAATTGAACTAGCGGGACAAGATTGCTACCCATCACACCACGCCACGGTGCCAGAGTGATTTACGAAGCTTTGCTTAGATGTGTCACAAGGCCGAAATTATGGGGCACCCAGTGAGGATCGAACTCAGTATTCCGTCGTAATTGATCTAGCGGGACAAGATACCATTACACCACGCCATGGTGCCAGAGTGATTTACGAAGCTTAGCTTAGATGTGACACAAGACCGAAATTATGGGGCACCCAGTGACGGTCGAACTCAGTATTCCGTCGTATTGATTTAGCGGGACAAGATTGCTAACCATTACACCACGACATGGTGCCAGAGTGATTTACGAAGCTTAGCTTAGATGTGACACAAGGCCGAAATTATGGGGCACCCAGTGAGGATCGAACTCAGTATTCCGTCGTAATTGATCTAGCGGGACAAGATACCATTACACCACGCCATGGTGCCAGAGTGATTTACGAAGCTTAGCTTAGATGTGACACAAGACCGAAATTATGGGGCACCCAGTGACGGTCGAACTCAGTATTCCGTCGTATTGATTTAGCGGGA
This sequence comes from Acanthosepion esculentum, assembly GCA_964036315.1. Classification (NCBI taxonomy): domain Eukaryota; kingdom Metazoa; phylum Mollusca; class Cephalopoda; order Sepiida; family Sepiidae; genus Acanthosepion; species Acanthosepion esculentum. Next base: position 73,131,791 of record OZ038482.1, read on the forward strand.
CAAGATTGCTAACCATTACACCACGACATGGTGCCAGAGTGATTTACGAAGCTTAGCTTAGATGTGACACAAGGCCGAAATTATGGGGCACCCAGTGAGGATCGAACTCAGTATTCTGTCGTAATTGATCTAGCGGGACAAGATTGCTAACCATGACACCACGCCATGCTGCCAGAGTGATTTACGAAGCTTTGCTTAGATGTGTCACAAGGCCGAAATTATGGGGCACCCAGTGAGGATCGAACTCAGTATTCCGTCGTAATTGATCTAGCGGGACAAGATACCATTACACCACGCCATGGTGCCAGAGTGATTTACGAAGCTTAGCTTAGATGTGACACAAGACCGAAATTATGGGGCACCCAGTGACGGTCGAACTCAGTATTCTTTCGTAATTGATCTAGCGGGACAAGATTGCTAACCATTACACCACGACATGGTGCCAGAGTGATTTACGAAGCTTAGCTTACATGTGACACAAGGCCGAAATTATGGGGCACCCAGTGACGATCGAACTCAGTATTCCGTCGTAATTGATCTAGCGGGACAAGATTGCTAACCATTACACCACGCCATGGGCCAGAGTGATTTACGAAGCTTAACTTAGATGTGACACAAGGCCGAAATTATGGGGCACCCAGTGAGGATCGAACTCAGTATTCCGTCCTAATTGATCTAGCGGGACAAGATTGCTAACCATTACACCACGCCATGGTGCCAGAGTGATTTACGAAGCTTAGCTAAGATGTGACACAAGGCCGAAATTATGGGGCACCCAGTGACGATCAAACTCAGTATTCCGTCGTAATTGATCTAGTGGGACAAGATTGCTAACCATTACACCACGCCATGGTGTCAGAGTGATTTACAAAGCTTAGCTTAGATGTGACACAAGGCCGAAATTACGGGGCACCCAGTGAGGATCGAACTCAGTATTCCGTCGTATTGATTTAGCGGGACAAGATTGCTAACCATTACACCACGCCATGGTGCCAGAGTGATTTACGAAGCTTAGCTTAGATGTGACACAAGGCCGAAATTATGGGGCACCCAGTGAGGATCGAACTCAGTATTCCGTCGTATTGATTTAGCGCGACAAGATTGCTAACAATTACACCACGCCATGGTGCCAGAGTGATTTACGAAGCTTAACTTAGATGTGACACAAGGCCGAAATTATGGGGCACCCAGTGACGATCGAACTCAGTATTCCGTCCTAATTGATCTAGCGGAACAAGATTGCTAACCATTACACCACGCCATGGTGCCAGAGTGATTTACGAAGCTTAGCTAAGATGTGACACAAGGCCGAAATTATGGGGCACCCAGTGACGATCAAACTCAGTATTCCGTCGTAATTGATCTAGCGGGACAAGATTGCTAACCATTACACCACGCCATGGTGCTTGAGTGATTTACGAAGCTTAGCTTAGATGTGACACAAGGCCGAAATTATGGGTCACCCAGTGAGGATCGAACCCCCTATTCTGTCGTAATTGATCTAGCGGGACAAGATTGCTAACCATGACACCACGCCAATGTGCCAGAGTGATTTACCCAGCTTAGCTTAGATGTGACACAAGGCCGAAATTATGGGGCACCCAGTGACGATCGAACTCAGTATTCCGTCGTATTGATTTAGCGGGACAAGATTGCTAACCATTACACCACGCCATGGTGCCAGAGTGATTTACGAAGCTTAGCTTAGATGTGACACAAGGCCGAAATTATGGGGCACCCAGTGACGATCGAACTCAGTATTCCGTCGTAATTGATCTAGCGGGACAAGATTGCTAACCATTACACCACGCCATGGTGCCAGAGTAATTTACGAAGCTTAGCTTAGATGTGACACAAGGCCGAAATTATGGGGCACCCAGTGAGGATCGATCTCAGTATTCCGTCGTATTGATTTAGCGGGACAAGATTGCTAACAATTACACCACGCCATGGTGCCAGAGTGATTTACGAAGATTAGCTTAGATGTGACACAAGGCAAAAATTAGGGGGCACCCAGTGAGGGTCGAACTCAGTATTCCGTCGTATTGATTTAGTGGGACAAGATTGCTAACCATTACACCACGCCATGGGCCAGAGTGATTTACGAAGCTACGTTTGGATGTGACACAAGGCCGAAATTATGGGGCACCCAGTGACGGTCGAACTCAGTATTCCGTCGTATTGATTTAGTGGGACAAGATTGCTAACCATTACACCACGCCATGGGCCAGAGTGATTTACGAAGCTAAGTTTGGATGTGACACAAGGCCGAAATTATGGGGCACCCAGTGACGGTCGAACTCAGTATTCCGTCCTATTGATTTAGTGGGACAAGATTGCTAAGCATTACACCACGCCATGGGCCAGAGTGATTTACGAAGCTAAGTTTGGATGTGACACAAGGCCGAAATTATGGGGCACCCAGTGACGGTCGAACTCAGTATTCCGTCGTATTGATTTAGTGGGACAAGATTGCTAACCATTACACCACGCCATGGGCCAGAGTGATTTACGAAGCTAAGTTTGGATGTGACACAAGGCCGAAATTATGGGGCACCCAGTGACGGTCGAACTCAGTATTCCGTCGTATTGATTTAGCGGGACAAGATTACTAACCATTACACCACGCCATGGTGCCAGAGTTATTTACGAAGCTTAACTTAGATGTGACACAAAGCCGAAATTATGGGGCACCCAGTGAGAATCGAACTCAGTATTCCGTCGTAATTGATCTAGCGGGACAAGATTGCTAACCATTACACCACGCCATGGTGCCAGAGTGATTTACGAAGCTTAGCTTAGATGTGACACAAGGCCGAAATTATGGGGCACCCAGTGACGATCGAACTCAGTATTCCGTCGTAACTGATCTAGCGGGACAAGATACCATTACACCACGCCATGGTGCCAGAGTGATTTACGAAGCTTAGCTTAGATGTGACACAAGACCGAAATTATGGGGCACCCAGTGACGGTCGAACTCAGTATTCCGTCGTATTGATTTAGCGGGACAAGATTGCTAACCATTACACCACGACATGGTGCCAGAGTGATTTACGAAGCTTAGCTTAGATGTGACACAAGGCCGAAATTATGGGGCACCCAGTGAGGATCGAACTCAGTATTCCGTCGTAATTGATCTAGCGGGACAAGATACCATTACACCACGCCATGGTGCCAGAGTGATTTACGAAGCTTAGCTTAGATGTGACACAAGACCGAAATTATGGGGCACCCAATGACGGTCGAACTCAGTATTCTTTCGTAATTGATCTAGCGGGACAAGATTGCTAACCATTACACCACGACATGGTGCCAGAGTGATTTACGAAGCTTAGCTTACATGTGACACAAGGCCGAAATTATGGGGCACCCAGTGACGATCGAACTCAGTATTCCGTCGTAATTGATCTAGCGGGACAAGATTGCTAACCATTACACCACGCCATGGGCCAGAGTGATTTACGAAGCTTAAATTAGATGTGACACAAGGCCGAAATTATGGGGCACCCAGTGAGGATCGAACTCAGTATTCCGTCCTAATTGATCTAGCGGGACAAGATTGCTAACCATTACACCACGCCATGGTGCCAGAGTGATTTACGAAGCTTAGCTAAGATGTGACACAAGGCCGAAATTATGGGGCACCCAGTGACGATCAAACTCAGTATTCCGTCGTAATTGATCTAGTGGGACAAGATTGCTAACCATTACACCACGCCATGGTGTCAGAGTGATTTACGAAGCTTAGCTTAGATGTGACACAAGGCCGAAATTATGGGTCACCCAGTGAGGATCGAACCCCCTATTCTGTCGTAATTGATCTAGCGGGACAAGATTGCTAACCATGACACCACGCCAATGTGCCAGAGTGATTTACCCAGCTTAGCTTAGATGTGACACAAGGCCGAAATTATGGGGCACCCAGTGACGATCGAACTCAGTATTCCGTCGTATTGATTTAGCGGGACAAGATTGCTAACCATTACACCACGCCATGGTGCCAGAGTGATTTACGAAGCTTAGCTTAGATGTGACACAAGGCCGAAATTATGGGGCACCCAGTGAGGATCGAACTCAGTATTCCGTCGTAATTGATCTAGCGGGACAAGATTGCTAACCATTACACCACGCCATGGTGCCAGAGTAATTTACGAAGCTTAGCTTAGATGTGACACAAGGCAAAAATTAGGGGGCACCCAGTGAGGGTCGAACTCAGTATTCCGTCGTATTGATTTAGTGGGACAAGATTGCTAACCATTACACCACGCCATGGGCCAGAGTGATTTACGAAGCTAAGTTTGGATGTGACACAAGGCCGAAATTATGGGGCACCCAGTGACGGTCGAACTCAGTATTCCGTCGTATTGATTTAGTGGGACAAGATTGCTAACCATTACACCACGCCATGGGCCAGAGTGATTTACGAAGCTAAGTTTGGATGTGACACAAGGCCGAAATTATGGGGCACCCAGTGACGGTCGAACTCAGTATTCCGTCCTATTGATTTAGTGGGACAAGATTGCTAACCATTACACCACGACATGGGCCAGAGTGATTTACGAAGCTAAGTTTGGATGTGACACAAGGCCGAAATTATGGGGCACCCAGTGACGGTCGAACTCAGTATTCCGTCGTATTGATTTAGTGGGACAAGATTGCTAACCATTACACCACGCCATGGGCCAGAGTGATTTACGAAGCTAAGTTTGGATGTGACACAAGGCCGAAATTATGGGGCACCCAGTGACGGTCGAACTCAGTATTCCGTCGTATTGATTTAGCGGGACAAGATTACTAACCATTACACCACGCCATGGTGCCAGAGTTATTTACGAAGCTTAACTTAGATGTGACACAAAGCCGAAATTATGGGGCACCCAGTGAGAATCGAACTCAGTATTCCGTCGTAATTGATCTAGCGGGACAAGATTGCTAACCATTACACCACGCCATGGTGCCAGAGTGATTTACGAAGCTTAGCTTAGATGTGACACAAGGCCGAAATTATGGGGCACCCAGTGACGATCGAACTCAGTATTCCGTCGTAATTGATCTAGCGGGACAAGATTGCTAACCATTACACCACGCCATGGTGCCAGAGTGATTTACGAAGCTTAGCTTAGATGTGACACAAGGCCGAAATTATGGGGCACCGAGTGAGGATCGAACTCAGTATTCCGTCGTAATTGATCTAGCGGGACAAGATTGCTAACCATTACACCACGCCATGGTGCCAGAGTGATTTACGAAGCTTAGCTTAGATGTGACACAAGGCCGAAATTATGGGGCACCCAGTGAGGATCGAACTCCGTATTCTGTCGTAATTGATCTAGCGGGACAAGATTGCTAACCATTAAACCACGCCATGGTGCTTGAGTGATTTACGAAGCTTAGCTTAGATGTGACACAAGGCCGAAATTATGGGGCACCCAGTGACGATCGAACTCAGTATTCAGTCGTATTGATTTAGCGGGACAAGATTGCTAACCATTACACCACGCCATGGTGCCAGAGTGATTTACGAAGCTTAGCTTAGATGTGACACAAGGCCGAAATTATGGGGCACCCAGTGACGATCGAGCTCAGTATTCCGTCGTAATTGATCTAGCGGGACAAGATTGCTAACCATTACACCACGCCATGGTATCAGAGTGATTTACGAAGCTTAGCTTAGATGTGGCACAAGGCCGAAATTATGGGGCACCCAGTGAGAATCGAACTCAGTATTCCGTCGTATTGATTTAGCGGGACAAGATTGCTAACCATTACACCACGCCATGGTGCCAGAGTTATTTACGAAGCTTAGCTTAGATGTGACACAAGGCCGAAATTATGGGGCACCCAGTGAGGATCGAACTCAGTATTCCGTCGTATTGATTTAGCGGGACAAGATTGCTAACCATTACACCACGCCATGGTGCCAGAGTGATTTATGAAGCTTAGCTTAGATGTGACACAAGGAAGAATATATGGGGCACCCAGTGACGGTCGAACTCAGTATTCTGTCGTATTGATTTAGCGGGACAAGATTGCTAACCATTACACCACGCCATGGTGCCAGAGTGATTTACGAAGCTTAGCTTAGATGTGACACAAGGAAGAATTTATGGGGCACCCAGTGACGGTCGAACTCAGTATTCTGTCGTATTGATTTAGCGGGACAAGATTGCTAACCATTACACCACGCCATGGTGCCAGAGTGATTTACGAAGCTAAGTTTGGATGTTACACAAGGCCGAAATTATGGGGCACCCAGTGACGGTCGAACTCAGTATTCCGTCGTATTGATTTAGCGGGACAAGATTACTAACCATTACACCACGCCATGGTGCCAGAGTGATTTACGAAGCTTAGATTAGATGTGACACAAGGCCGAAATTATGGGGCACCCAGTGACGATCGAACTCAGTATTCCGTCGTAATTGATCTAGAGGGACATGATTGCTAACCATTACACCATGCAATGGTGCAAGAGGGATTTACGAAGCTTAGCTTAGATGTGACACAAGGCCGAAATTATGGGGCACCCAGTGACGATCGAACTCAGTATTCCGTAGTAATTAATCTAGCCGGACAAGATTGCTAACCATTACACCACGCCATGGTGCCAGAGTGATTTACGAAGCTTAGCTTAGATATGACACAAGGCCGAAATTATGGGGTACCCAGTGCGGATCGAACTCAGTATTCCGTCGTAATTGATCTAGCGGGACAAGATTGCTAACCATTACATCACGCCATGGTGCCAGAGTGATTTACGAAGCTTAACTTAGATGTGACACAAAGCCGAAATTATGGGGCACCCAGTGAGGATCGAACTCAGTATTCCGTCGTAATTGATCTAGCGGGACAAGATTGCTAACCATTACGCCACGCCATGGTGCCAGAGTGATTTACGAAGCTTAGCTTAGATGTGACACAAGGCCGAAATTATGGGGCACCCAGTGTCGATCGAACTCAGTATTCCGTCGTAATTGATCTAGCGGGACAAGATTGCTAACCATTACACCACGCCATGGTGCCAGAGTGAATTACGAAGCTTAGCTTAGATGTGACACAAGGCCGAAATTATGGGGCACCCAGTGAGGATCGAACTCAGTATTCCGTCGTATTGATTTAGCGGGACAAGATTGCTAACCATTACACCACGCCATGGTGCCAGAGTGATTTACGAAGCTAAGTTTGGATGTGACACAAGGCCGAAATTATGGGGCACCCAGTGACGGTCGAACTAAGTATTCCGTCGTATTGATTTAGCGGGACAAGATTACTAACCATTACACCACGCCATGGTGCCAGAGTTATTTACGAAGGTAAGTTTGGATGTGACACAAGGCCGAAATTATGGGGCACCCAGTGAGGGACGAACTCAGTATTCCGTCGTATTGATTTAGCGGCACAATATTACTAACCATTACACCACGCCATGGTGCCAGAGTGATTTACGAAGCTAAGTTTGGATGTGACACAAGGCCGAAATTGTGGGGCACCCAGTGACGGACGAACTCAGTATTCCGTCGTATTGATTTAGCGGGACAAGATTGCTAACCATTACACCACGCCATGGTGCCAGAGTGATTTACGAAGCTTAGCTTAGTTGTGACACAAGGCCGAAATTATGGGGCACCCAGTGAGGATCGAACTCAGTATTCCGTCGTAATTAATCTCGCGGGACAAGATTGCTAACCATTACACCACGCCATGGTGCCAGAGTGATTTACGAAGCTTAGCTTAGATGTGACACAAGGCCGAAATTATGGGGCACCAAGTGACGGTCGAACTCAGTATTCCGTCGTATTGATTTAGCGGGACAAGATTGCTAACCATTACACCACGCCATGGTGCCAGAGTGATTTATGAAGCTTAGCTTAGATGTGACACAAGGCCGAAATTATGGGGCACCCAGTTTCGATCGAACTCAGTATTCCGTCGTAATTGATCTAGCGGGACAAGATTGCTAACCATTACACCACTCCATGCTGCCAGAGTGATTTACGAAGCTTAGCTTAGATGTGACACAAGGCCGAAATTATGGGGCACCCAGTGACGATCGAACTCAGTATTCTGTCGTAATTGGTCTAGCGGGACAAGATTGCTAACCATTACACCACGCCATGGTGCCAGAGTGATTTACGAAGCTTAGCTTAGTTGTGACACAAGGCCGAAATTATGGGGCACCCAGTGAGGATCGAACTCAGTATTCCATCCTAATTGATCTAGCGGGACAAGATTACTAACCATTACACCACGCCATGGTGCCAGAGTGATTTACGAAGCTTAGCTTAGATGTGACACAAGGCCGAAATTATGGGGCACCCAGTGACGATCGAACTCAGTATTCTGTCGTAATTGATCTAGCGGGACAAGATTGCTAACCATTACACCACGCCATGGTGTCAGAGTAATTTACGAAGGTTAGCTTAGATGTGACACAAGGCCGAAATTATGGGGCACCGAGTGACGATCGAACTCAGTATTCCGTCGTAATTGATCTAGCGGGACAAGATTGCTAACCATTACACCACGACATGGTGCCAGAGTGATTTACGAAGCTTAGATTAGATGTGACACAAGGGCGAAATTATGGGGCAAAGGTGTCGATCGAATTCAGTATTCCGTCGTAATTGATCTAGCGGGACAAGATTGCTAACCATTACACCACGCCATGGTGCCAGAGTGATTTACGAAGCTTAGCTTAGATGTGACACAAGGCCGAAATTATGGGGCACCAAGTGACGGTCGAACTCAGTATTCTGTCGTAATTGATCTAGCGGGACAAGATTGCTAACCATTACACCACTCCATGCTGCCAGAGTGATTTACGAAGCTAAGTTTGGATGTGACACAAGGCCGAAATTATGGGGCACCCAGTGAGGATCGAACTCAGTATTCCGTCGTAATTGATCTCGCGGGACAAGATTGCTAACCATTACACCACGCCATGGTGCCAGAGTGATTTACGAAGCTTAGCTTAGATGTGACACAAGGCCGAAATTATGGGGCACCAAGTGACGATCGAACTCAGTATTCTGTAGTAATTGATCTAGCGGGACAAGATTGCTAACCATTACACCACGCCCAGGTGTCAGAGTGATTTACGAAGCTTAGTTTAGATGTGACACAAGGCCGAAATTATGGGGCACGTAGTGACGATCGAACTCAGTATTCTGTCGTAATTGATCTAGTGGGACAAGATTGCTAACCATTACACCACGCCATGGTGCCAGAGTGATTTACGAAGCTTAGCTTAGATGTGACACAAGGCCGAAATTATGGGGCACCCTGTGACGATCGAACTCAGTATTCCGTCGTAATTGATCTAGCGGGACAAGATTGCTAACCATTACACCACGCAATGGTGCCAGAGTGATTTACGAAGCTTAGCTTAGATGTGACACAAGGCCGAAATTATGGGGCACCCAGTGACGATCGAACTCAGTATTCCGTCATAATTGATCTAGCGGGACAAGATTGCTAACCATTACACCACGCCATGCTGCCAGAGTGATTTACGAAGCTTAGCTTAGATGTGACACAAGGCCGAAATTATGGGGCACCCAGTGACGATCGAACTCAGTATTCTGTAGTAATTGATCTAGCGGGACAAGATTGCTAACCATTACACCACGCCCAGGTGTCAGAGTGATTTACGAAGCTTAGTTTAGATGTGACACAAGGCCGAAATTATGGGGCACCCAGTGAGGATCGAACTCAGTATTCCGTCGTAATTGATCTAGCAAGACAAGATTGCTAACAAATTACACCACGCCATGGTGCCAGAGTGATTTACGATGCTTAGCTTAGATGTGACACAAGGCCGAAATTATGGGGCACCTAGTGACGATCGAACTCAGTATTCTGTCGTAATTGGTCTAGCGGGACAAGATTGCTAACCATTACACCACGCCAAGATGCCAGAGTGATTTACAAAGCGTAGCGTAAATGTGGCGCAAGGTCGAAATTATGGGGCACCCAATGAGTATCACACTCACTATTCAGTCGTAATTGATCTCACGAGAGAAGCGTTCTATTACACCACGTCGAAGTTCCCACGTGAAACGTATGTAAATTAACACCTTTTCCCCATAAACGAAATGTTGCAAGCCTATCCCTACTTCCCTACCAAATGTTCAGATGAGCAACATTCCACGAGTTCAGCCATTTACAGCTATGAAGGGCCCTGCCATGAACACAGAGTCGAATAATCTACATTTCCTTCCTGTTACATTGCTAAGAAGGATAAACTCAGACAGCTTCTTTCGGAGAACTGCTACTTTGTGGAACAGATGCGTCCCTGATCACTATAATCTTAAACTCTTCATGTTTAGGCTCAACCGTTATCTATCCTACATATCCTCATAATATGCAGATACATTTTCTGCATGCATCCATATAACAAGCTCAGTCAATTCAACTCTAACTTATGTGGCTCTTGGGCCTTTTATTGGTTGAACATTTACTAAAACATGTTTTTTAATATTTCACACGTATATGCGTTGTATGCTTATTAGAATGTTTTCTCATATAACACTTACATAACACTTTAAATAATTAAGTCATAACATTTATATGCTTGTGTTAATCACAATATAAACTGACGGAAAATAAAATAGCAACACACTATATTACGCTATAGATTCTGACATAGTTATTCTAGAGGTTAATGCTTTGATAAAACTTTCAGTCTTCGGTGATCTTGTGAAGTAGTTGTAAACATACACCTTCGGCCCTCTGTCAGTCTTCCGCTGATCAGACAGCTTCACCCTACGATGTGTTTCGATTTACGTCGGTGTAAGCAAAAACTGGGAAAGCCCCGATGTACGCTCACAAGGGAAAGAAAGGGGAAATAACTCTACGGAGAGCAATGAAAGCACAAATTCTCTTTACAATATATTGGGTTCTTTATTTATGGATTCTCTTGGCACACTTTTGGAGGGGGGGGGGGTAAATAATACTTAGGATCTCTTCACTTCTACTTATGTCTTTTTGCATGATAGACTAATGAACCACATTTACTCTTCGGAAGCGAAAACTCCGAACGCCCTCTAACTTACCCACCACTTCTCTCTCTCGTCACTAAGACCACCTGTTACTCTACATCTCCAATGACGGCTTCTTACTGTGGTCGCACCAATCACTATCACTCTGTTATCTAGAATGTGATCTGACTTTATATGTCCACAGACACCTTCTGGCTGTGTGGAACTTGATACCGAAAGTTTTTTATTTATTTAATTTTATTTTATTTTTCTGTACATGTGGATAGTTTGTAGTTACTTTGAAATAATCATATCTAAACACTACTGTTTGTTGAGAGAAAACAAGGCCCAAAATAAAATACTTAACAGGCTACTTGACTTCCTGAGTATTCTAGGCCAGTCGAGTGGTGACCGATTGTAATACTCATACCACTGCATCATCTGCGTCTGAGACTTAGATGGTGACACATTTTGTGATAATGTTCAGTGTAGGTAATGAGTCCAATGCAATCATCCTGTCCGGGAGAGTTACACGTTCTTTTTGGTCAGTTTGAGGTCTTTTGCTCAATTAGAGCACTTTTTGTTGAATTGGAGGTCAGTTTGTGGACCCTCGAGAGGCTGGATGTTCATTTCAGAGAACTATTGTGCCTGCAGAATGTGACACTTCAGGGGTGCTTCGATATTGGCCATAATGATTAAATAAACACCCTTAAACCAGTAGACCAGGTTTTGGACAACCACGTATTACAGATGCTCGCTAACATTGACATATTGTAAAGGCACCATTGGCATACTGCATGTCATTCACAGCAGAGATCAGTGTCATCTCAGAATTGTAAACAATTAGTAATTCTAACATTTACTATTAGCATTTACTTGTAGTAGGACTACAGATATGCATGTCTCTAGCAAGACTTCAATTTAGCCCACAAAATGAGAGTTACTTGGGGAATCGAATGATGCACTGAGAGTGATTAGAAGAGGTTCTGTCTTTATGTAATTATACAAATAATGGGCATTTACGCGTATAACATTAACGCGAGGAGTGGCATCTTAGAGTGTAAATTCGCCCACGGCGCAAAAATCGTGAATTCTACAGATTTTCGTCAAAGATAAAAACCTGATGTAGTTCTACCAAAGAATGTCGTCTTCGGTTTTATTTAGTAACCAAGAATGTAATTTCTTTGCTGATTGCTTCCTTTATGATGATGGTGTTGATGACTAAATTCGCCGTCAACGTACAGGTTCAGGACCAGAATCTTCCATTTTCACCAAAACCTGCTTCCGTCATCCATTCCCTACCGCTGTTTGGCTCTGCAAGATTTGCTTAGAGGTGAAGCAAAATCAGAATAGAAGAAAATGCCAATGGCGTGAATTTATTTAAGGTTAAGCTCTAGCTGCCCAGAAGTGAGCCACAGACTTATTTTTATGACCTTTCTCTGCGTCACACAGGAAAGGAGACATGCAGAATCCAGTTATGAAACTGAATCGGAATGAAATGAAGAAATAATAAGAGAATGTAATAAACGAGAAATTTTTAAGAAGGAAAAAAAACTACAAAGAAATTTATGTTGACATTTTTGGGGCACATAATGAGGAAGGCAGGCTTGGAAAAATTAACAGAAAAAAGGAAGCAGAGGCAAACAGCAAGAAACGTATTTGACAGGTTTGAATAAATGGATAATGGAACTGTAAACAAAAAGGAGATCATAAAAGAGTAAGTGTTTCTGAAAGTAACAAAAGATAGGAAGCTGTGTAATGCCATTGCCCATGGAGAGAGAAAGAGAGAGATATTCACAACAAATGTAAAATCACTGATCATCACTCTTAGACAAGCGGATCCTAACACCGAAAGCGAGACTTAAGCCATAATGGATTTTTTTTTAATGTATCAAGAGAAATAAGACAGGTAATGCACTTTCTTAATTATGAGATTTCTAGAGAAATCATAATTACAAACAAATGAATCATCATCATCGGTGCATTAGAAAAGAAAATGAACAACTATAGTGAATGTCATTTCTGACATAAAAATGAAATGACTCATTCAGCAAAATAAGGTAAAAAAGATAAACTCATTAGGTTAGGAAGTCATCTGTCCTAGCAATGTCGGAATTATTTCAATCGCTAAAAGATTCTCGATGATATTAAAAAATCGGGAAAATGTCAATGCAAGCATCCTAAATATGTATTCTTCAAAAATTCAAGAATTTTAAATGTGAAGTATAGAAAAAATTCCATTTTCAATGGACCACTGCTTTAAATTTCATTTTTAATTGCATATATATATATGTGTGTGTGTGTGTTCATAAACGTATATATAATCCTTATAGAATCTAAGAAAAACGTCCTTATATTACACGAATATATATATATATATATATATATATATATATATATATATATATATATATAAAGGATGAGCAGATCTAAAAATAGTCTGGCCAAAAGTTGCTACTAGAAAAAAGTGCTCGATGCCATACCAGAGTTTCAATGACCAGATACGAGTGCTAGTTTCATGTGTTTGCACGCAATCGTCAGGCGGCCAGTGTTATTTACCAACCTCCCCTCTAGTTAGGATGCGGCACAAGGACAATTTTTAATGTGTGGCAAATCCGAGGCCGTAGGCTCGGGCACAAATTCCGCGTAGACCCCGCATACACGGGGTCGGGTCTGTCTACCAGGACGAGATTTTACACTTCGGCATAACCTCCACCGGTTTCCTCTCTGCATTCGGGCAGAGAGTTCGACAAGAATTGCGCCTCGCGCGCGACCCGCTCACGCTAACGACGGCGAGCGGAAAATGGCTGTAATTTGTAGAATGAGTACCCTATATCCCACCAGGCGAGTTCAATATCACGAACAAACAAAGCCGCCAGGTGGGTAAACCATACGGCCAAGATCAAAAATAGCCGAAAACAAAAAAACTGGCCGCCTGATTGCGTGCAAACACATGAAACTAGCAGTCACTGTCTACCTGGAATTATATATATATATATATATATATATATATATATATATATATATATATATATATATATATATATATATATATATATGTATTCAACACCATCACTATATATATATATATAATTTAATTTAAAGAAAAAACAGACAACTTTAAGGTCCCATTGTTATAATTTATTTCACCTGAGATTTTATTTGAAAAAATTAATTTAAAATTTACACTTTTTAAATTCATTTTTTCATCCTTGAACATGAAGCCTGAAAATCCAGAGAGAAATAAAATCTTTGGCGAAATAAATTATAACAATGGAAACTTAAAGTGGTCTGTTTTTTCTTTAAATTAAATTATTCGCTCTGACTTAACATTGAGCTCTCCGGATTTCATCCTCCTTGGGATTATCAATACGGATTACCAAGTAGAGTATAGCTTATTTCAGACCGTTATATACAGGTTGAAGCAAAAGTCGCACAGTTTAGGGATAATTTATTAAAACTATAATTACACATGAAAATTGTATTTACTAGTTATTTAATTGTTTTATATATTGTTCAAAATGTCTTTTTAAAAACACATTTCAATTCTGTGCCTGCATGATTCATTAACACTTCGGAGAGTTTCCTCTGCCATTTTACTGCATACACATTTAATACTTTCTTTAAGGTCCTCAATATTTCTTGGGCGCGTTTGATAAACAACTGATTTCAAATGGCACCACTGATAAAACAAATCCAAGGGTGTGAGGTCTGCTGACATTGGTTATCACTCAACAGGACCTCATTGACCTATCCATTAATCATTATCGATTATTTATATATATATATATATATATATATATATATATATATATATATATATATATATATATATATATATGTATATATATATATGTATATATATATATGTATATATATATATGTATATATATATATATATATATATGTATATATATATATATATATATATATGTATATATATATATATATATATATGTATATATATATATATATATATGTATATATATATATATATGTATATATATATATATATATGTATATATATGTATATATATATATATGTATATATATATATATATGTATATATATATATATATATGTATATATATATATATATATATATATGTATATATATGTATATATATATATATATGTATATATATGTATATATATATATATATATATATGTATATATATATATATATGTATATATATATATATAAAAATATATATATATATGTATATATATATATATAAAAATTATGTAATTGTAGAAACCCTCAAAACTGTCCTTTACAAAATAAATGTTGCATAGAATCAGTAGTATACCAATGTAATATATCTTCTGTTGAAAACCCTGAAAACATAAAAATTTATATAGGTTGCACTAGCCATGAGTTCAAAAAGAGGTTCTACCAACATCAATCCTCGTTTAGGATAAATAAGTATAAAAGTCAAACATCTCTTTCGAAGTACTTTTGGCACCTAAAAGAATCCAATAAAACACCTACAGTGAAATGGAAGTTAATAAGAAGAGCTAGAATATGTAGGTCATTAAATGACCCATGTCCTTTATGCATACATGAGAAACTATATATTACTAAGTTTATAAAAAATAAAAATTTACTGAATCAGAGAAATGAAATAGCTATTTTTTGTCGTCATTGCCAAAAGTTTTCTTTAAATAATCTTTAAATAATCTATAAAAAAAAAAAAAAAAAAAAAAAATTACCTGATTATTATACATACTCATATTTGATGGGTATAAATAATTTTAAATAATGTAGATAATTATATTACATTTACTTGGTTTATAAAGAAATATAGCCGATTAAAATTAAAAAGTTAAATTTGAAAGTAGAATTTTTAAAAATGTTTTAAAATTGAAATTAAATAAAACAGATTCTAACCTAAATATCTTTTAAAATTGTAATTAAATAAAACGTACTCTAACCATAACACCTCTCTCAAAGCAATTCAAACACTGGAAAGAATCCAAGTGAACCCCGAAAGTCATGTGAAATTAATAAGTTAGAATATAATATTGAACATTAAATGTCCTTTATACATACATATATACATTTATAATACTAAGTTTATTGAATTAGTGAAATAATTTAACCACCTTTGCCGTCATTGTCATAAAGTTTACATAAAATAAAATAAAATAAAATAATATTTACTTATACTCGATAAGAATAAATAATTTTAAATACTGTAAGTAATCCTAATACATTTACTTGGTTTTTAACTAGGAGTATAGTATATTAAATATTAAAAATAACTTTTTAGAAAGGTGGATAAAACATATTCTAACCTAAACAGTCCCTCAAAATCTTTAAATATACAAATAGAAATAATACCATAAGAATTTTTGCCGTTAGAAATAAACCCAGATGACATGAATTTAGCGGATGTCAGAATTTGTTAAAAGATACATCCCTACCCATCCCTAAACATAACCCCGCTTTCAAATGTAACTATTAACTGAGACAACGAAAATTAAAAATTGAACCCTCTACCACCCCTTGTCTAGATGAATGGATTTATCGGTAACCTTGGAAACCCTCAAACTATGAATCTTTCCTGTGCCGTTAACAACCGTAAATTTTAAAAAGTAAGTTACTCCAAAATTCGCTTGATGAGGAAATGGAACTAATGTCTTTGGTTTAATAACAAAATTAAATTCAGGGGCTTTAGCTTCCATTTCTGAAACATGGTCATCACTGTGTAGCGGTAAAACCATATTTTAAATCTATTAATTTATAATATGTATATATATATATATATATATGTATATATATATGTATATATATATATGTATATATATATGTATATATATATATATATATATATGTATATATATATATATATATGTATATATATATATATATATATGTATATATATATATATATATGTATATATATATATATATGTATATATATATATATATGTATATATATATATATATATGTATATATATATATATATGTATATATATATATATATATGTATATATATATGTATATATATATATGTATATATATATATATGTATATATATATATATATATGTATATATATATATATATATATGTATATATATATATATATATATGTATATATATATATATATATATGTATATATATATATATATATATGTATATATATATATATATATATATATATGTATATATATATATATATATATGTATATATATATATATATATATATGTATATATATATATATATATATATGTATATATATATATATATATATATATATATATATTATAAATTAACTGATTTAAAATATTTTTCGCTAGACAGTAATAACTATGTTTCAAAAATGGAAGCTAAAAGCTTCGAATTTAATTTTGTAATTAAAAACATTGGTTCCATTTCATCCTCAAGCGAATTTTGGAGTAACTTATTTTAAAATTTACTGAGTTTTAAAGGTACGGCAAAAATTCATAATTCACTGTTTCCAAGGATACAGAAAAATCCACTCACCGAGACAAGGGTTGGTAGCGTGTTCATTTTCATTAACTTTTGTTGCATCAGTTATTAGTTACGTTCGAAAAAGGGGTTATGTTTAGGGATGTGTAGGGATGTATTTTTCAACGAATTCTGACATCCGTTAAATGCATGTCGTCTGGGTTTTTTAAAAATGTTATTGTTGACGGCAAAAAATTCTTACAGCATTTTTTCTATTTGTATACTTAAAGATCTTTTGGAGATGTTTAGGTTAGAATACGTTTTATTTAACTACAATTTTTTAAAAATTCACTTTTAATAGGACTATATTTCTTTTTAAAAACTAGTAAATGTAATAGAATTACTTACAGTATGTAAAATTATTTTTTCATATCAAGTATAAGTATGTATATTACCAGGTCACGTGTTTTTAAATTTTATATATAAATATTATTTAAGTAAAATTTATGACAATGACAGAAGAATAGCTAATTTAGTTCTCTGATTCAGTAAACTTATTTTTATAAACTTAGTAATATATAGTTTCTTAAGTATGTACAAAGGACATGGGTCGTTTAATGGCCTACATATTCTAGCTTTTCATATTAATTTCATTATATATATATATATATATTTATATATATATGCAAGTTGAGTTCAACGGTCCCCCACCATAGTATTTTATGTAAAATATTCCCCCTTGATGTATTGTTTACTTTTGAATCCAATTTAAATTTAAATAATTTTATAAATTTTATTTATTTATTTTTTAGTTCTTTCGAACTTAATTTGAATGGTATGGATTATTAATAGTTACTTGTAATATTTTACGCAACAATAGTTAAATAAACAAGTGCTAAAGATTGAATCATCACCAAGGGAACACGAACTCCATAACGGTTAGAAAATATTTGCACCTGAAGTTTGCAAGAACTGCAGGAAACTCCGAGTCGTGCTATCGACGTTGGATATTATGTATATTCACTATATATATATATATATATATATATATATATATATATATATATATATATAGTCCACAGTGTCGATGTAAGAGTCTAAATCAATAATCAAGTATTGCATTTGTTTTAAAAAATATTCTAAAATATTCACCTTTTAGCCTGTTTCACTGCTGTCCGTGACAAAAACAGACGTAATGACAGTTTCATCTCTTATCAGTCCATTAGATGTTATCATCGATGTCGTTATTTCTATCACGGAGTCATTTTGTCTTTCTTCCTCAAAATGATAATAATGTCTACTTTTGGTTTACATTGCTGCAGAGAAATAACCACGGAAAATTTTAAGTTTTGTTCCTTTTAATGTTACCGAATGTTTCTTGCATTTTGTGTGTTCATGTCCATGCGTTTGCTCTAAATACCACTGTAATGACAAAAGGACGCAGATATAGGCGCTAAGAAAGCTTTATTCAACTCAGAATACAAGGTTCGCGTATAGTGTCCTTTTTAGTCCCAGTAAAACAGAAATAGCACTCTCAAAGAGGAGAGTAACAAATCAAAGAGAAACCACCGTTGATTATTCATAACAACCGTGTAATTTTTTGGTTATAATGCATAATGTAAAGTCTATAACATTGTTCTTTGTCGATACAAATCGAATCAAATGTCAAATTTAGATTAAACTTGACTGCTACAAATTCATTACATATTACACACGATATATGTTTTCCCAGAATTTCATAGCTCCAAATTAAGAAAAGTGCTATCTTCTTGGGCGTATTATACAGGAATAATTAAAATATATTGTCGTAGTCTTTCATATTTTATTTTAAGCAAAAATACATTAATTTCAAAATCAGAATTTGCGCGTTCTTTTAATTAATTTTTTTTTGTATTGCTTATCAAAATTTGTTGGTTATTTAAATCCGAAACAAAATTCGGATAGTACGAAGTTTCTTAAAGTATCTGGTCTTCCTAACTCCGGGGATCGAACAATAACCTGTTCTTTCAGAGGAGGTTAAAATAACGTGAGCAAAGGATAGTGATTTAATACTAAAGAATTTACTACTACTACTACTAATAATAATAAAAAAAAACTATAAAATAAACTCGGCATAATAGAGTGGGTCTACATTGGAAAATATGCAACTTTTACGCAAAGGAAACAGTAAGAAACTGGTATGAACATCACTCAGAGTCAGTTACAGAGATAGGACCTGTAACAATTTTAAGGGAATTTACAATGCACACAGAAGAATCAATGCTAAATCATCCAAACATCGTGATCAAATACCACAAGAAAAAAATGCGCTTTCTTATCGACATGACAGTCCCTGTAGATTGTAATGTATCTTTGAAGATCTTAAAATACTATCAAAATACAAGGATCTTGAAATGGAAATCTCAAAATTATGGCACATGGTCATCAATAATTCTAGTTGTATTTGGAGCCCTCGGAATATTTGCAAAATATTCCGATAGAATCGTTAAAGGGATTACTGGTAGTCTATGACTTAAAGAAATACAAAAAAATGATGGTCACAAGTACACCTCACAGATTACGAAGGACTTTATATATGTAAAAATGTGTGTGATCTTAGTTTTTTATTATGATAAGTGTTATGGTCCAGGTCCTTGTACCACGGTGATGGTCCAAGGTAGAACCAATGAAGAATAACTCTAACACAGGTATGGATTAACACAGATATATTATAAATAGAATATATGTACAAAAGAGTAGAAGTGTTGGTAATAATCAGGTTAGGTTAGAGAGAATTATGTTGTCTCGAAGTATTACTATTCCAATGTCTGTCTGTCTCACTCACTCACTCACTCACTCACTCACTCACTCACTCACTCACTCACTCACTCACTCACTCACTCACTCACTCACTCACTCACTCACTCACTCACTCACTCACTCACTCACTCACTCACTCACAGTCTCTCTGACACTGTCTCTCGAGGCGCAGTATTTATAGGGTACGGGCTAGTCCATTACTATTATGGGTAGGTTCCCATACCCCCCCATTCCGAAGCTTTTGCGTAGCAGGGGTTTTTAATAATTTTTCTTTTGGATTTATTTGTAACGGTTCCGTAAATTCTCTTTCGAGACGATTTTCTTGGTTCTGGCATTGTTTGGGGTCTTTATGTCAAACGTACCGAATATCGGGTCCATTACCTCTTCTTGAGGTGGACCGTTAGTGTCCTGTAACATTCTTTTCCTTATTTGGTTCACGTGTCTTCTGTGTCAGAATTTTTGTCCCTGAACTATGCAAACCATCTTGCCAATTCTTTTCCCAATTGTACCTTGCTCCCAGTAAGATGTGTTATTTTTGTAGGCTTTAAAAATACTTTTTCTCCTGGGAGAAATTCTTTAGTGTATAGGACTGTTACTGGTTTTGTTTTACTTGGTAGGTATCTATCACATGCTGATCTGATTTTTCTAGCAAACATTACTTATGCTGGTGATAGTGTAGCTAATTCATGATCAATTTTTCCAATTGACGCAAACGGTACACTCCTTTTTTCTTAAAAATAGGCTGTACGTTATCTTTAATTTCGATATTAGCTGCCATTTTCTTACATCTTCCTAGGCCTGCTGAAAATACTTCGGGGAAACTCGTTTTTAGTTTCATTTAATTTGTCTGCCTCGGTTGGTAAGCTTTTTACATTTTGGCAGTACGTACTTATAGGTAGATCCCACAACTCGAATTTTTGCATCCAATCCGTCCCAAAAAGGTTTCCGGTATTTCTTAAGACATACATTTAGTTTTTTCGTCATACCATTAAATGTTACGTTAGTAATTACTTCACCCTCGAATTTTATCTTTCTCCCCGTAACTAATCTAGCAATTTTATCAGTTTTTAACATAGCAGGTTTATTCAGTCTTCATGTATGTAGGTTTATGATAGTTAAGCGAGCCAGAATCCAGCTGCAGCCTAAATTCTCTATTTTGCATTTCAACTTGTACATATTTTATGTTCGTTTCATCTGCTCCTCGTAGCTCTTATTCTGCTTTTTTCTTTTTTATACCAGCAGTGAGAACTCTTGTGGCCAATTTCTTTTACATATTAGGCAGGTTTTGAAACGATATGTACAGTCTTTAAACCAATGCCAAGTGCCACAGCGATAGCATGGACTGGGTGGTAGTTTTTTTAATTTTGATTTTTAAAGTTAGAAAATTTTGTTTTACCTGTTCTTGAGGGGGGAAGTCAGTTTGGTTTGTATGTGAGGGGGGAAAGTTGGTTTGTCTTCGTACTTTATGTATGTGCGCTATGCCAGCTTCTATGTCTTTTGGGTCTTTCTTCACACTGATGCATCTTCAGCTAGTTTTTGCAGTGTCAAATCAGTTCCACTCTCCAATTTAGTAAGGATTCTGCGTCTCATTTCGGGGTCTTTGGTTGAGACCAGACCTTGGACGTAAATTAAGCATTTGAAATTGTCTGCGCTGAGTTCTGATAATTTGAAGTCGTCACAATATATGTTGACGATGGACGCGAAAGTTATGAAATCTTCGTTGTCCTTTTTTGTAAGGTTCATGCATTTTCATCTTTTGTGGAATAGTGAAGTATTATGGCTGAAAAGTTCCGTTAGTTTAATGGATTCTTTGAACGTTATGTCGCTTGTTTTTCTTGTTAAGGATATAATCTACGAATTTCGTATATTCGCATGTGCCTAATTTCCTTAGCAATAGGCGTACTTTTACTTTTCTGTAACCTGTGTACGTAAAAAAAATTCCTTTGTTGCCAGTGAAATTTGATATCCAAAAAGAAAAATTCTTTTCATTTTTTATGTTTTCACGCAGAACTAGATTTTTTTTAGAATCTCGCGTAGAACTTGTTTTTTTTTGTTGTTTTTAGAGTTTACTCGTCAGCCACTGTTATGAGTGACGGATTGTCCTCCGCGTAAAGAATTTTTTTTTCTTTTGGGGTTTTCCAAGTCGCCACTTATGCGCGACGTATAGCAAAAAAGTATGTTCTCTGCCAATAGAGTTCTTTTGTCCTTTAAGGGTCACATCGTCACCACTGTTATGTGCGACGTATAGCAAAAAGGTATGTCCTCCGCGAATAGAGTCCGTTTGTACTTTAAGGGTCACCTCGTCGCCAATGTTATGGTCCAGCTCCTTGTACCACGGTGATGGTCCAAGGTAAAACCAATAACTCGAACACAAGTATGGATTAACACAGATATATTATAAATAGAATATATGTACAAAAGAGTAGAAGTGTTAGTAGTAATAATCAGGTTAGGTTAGAGAGAATTATGTTGTCTCGAAGTATTACTATTCCAATGACTTACAGTAATCTTCTAGCCGGCTCACTGTCAATATTTATTGTTGAAAATACAAATGTGGCACAAGGCCGAAAAAGGGGAGGGGTAAAGGCTGGTCATAACTTACTATCCTATACCTAGCTAATCAGATTCGCGACCCATTCATACATTACAATTAACCCATTCACCACAAGAACTCATCCGAAGCCATTCAAAACTTCATCCACCATAATACCACATTCACAACAGGGGAACCTACAAAAACGCGCCCCCACACTATAAAAATATCATGATAATAAAATACATTAAAATTCTAATAATGAAAAGATGAAAGGGGAGGGAGATGAACCCAATAACAAACTAAAAAATTCAACAAATATTTAAACTAAACATAATTTATGTTAGTAGGACCCGTCCAACCCTGAAAATAGAGAGGCCGCTGTATTCTGCCCAGAGGACAAAATCAAGAAGCACTCTCGCTAAGGGAGTGGGAAAGAGATAAAATAACACGGACATGGTGAAATAAAAGGCTGACCCAGTCGAGATGAAAGGGGGGCCAAAACAAACTAGGGAGGTTGGGAATCTCGACTTGGATCATAACTAAAAAGATAGCCGGGAACAACACTTACTCACATTAACTAGGTACACTTAAGCTTGTCTAACCTAACCAAGGGGAGGGTTCCACAGGAAACCACCCCGATGTGACTTAGGTTGACCTAGAAAAGAAAATCAAAGCTAGCCCCGTTCAAACGAACCAAGCTCGCCTCTTTTACCCACCTTTCACTGAAGACTGTCGAATGCAATCGTTTTCTATCAGTTCTAATCTTCATCCTGAGCTGATGCTCAAAGAATCGGATTAGATCCTGATAAGAAAGACGATTGCCTCGCAAGACTTCCTCCATGCGCGTTGTCCATATCACAATTCGAGCCGTGGCTAGCAGCGTCAGAAACACCATTCGTTTCACCCCGGAATACGGGGGCGGCACATTGTCACACGCGTATGCGCGATCAATGGACACGAGTTCTTCGGGAGCGAGACGAGCCGTCAGCTCCCCGACATGGTCCCCTAAGGGGAGGACCCGGGGGCAATGGTAGAAGGCGTGCGAAGCCGTTTCCTCTAAACCAAGGCCACACCGTTCACAGTCTGGCAAATCGCCAGGTAAGCGAAAACTCAGGGTTACTGAGATAATCCGCCGCTGGCGCCCAAGACCAGTAGGAGCGATACTCCTCTTCCGACAAGCACAGCGTATCACGTAGGGAATCCTTCGCGCGCCCTTCCACTAATCCCCGATAGAAGACTTTCTTAGGCCGTGACAGGTCACTGGACCGCGGAATGGCATTCAAAAGCGATTGATCCCGGCGCTCAACCCTCGAGATGGGGGGAATGATGGTAAGCCCAGGGAACGCGTCCCTAACAATCCCCTCCAGAATCGGATCTCCTCTAGTCAATGCGCGGCGTAGGAAAGCCAACCGAGAGGCACGGATGTGACTCATCAAGTGTGATATTCCCAGCCCTCTATGACACGGGCGTTTAGTGCAGACTCGTCTGTCGACCCTGTTACCGTGTCCCCTCCATAAAATGGAGGATAGCGATCGCTCGAGCGCCTTCCTGTGAGCCTTACAGAGAGGAAGTACTGACAATCGATAAAGAACCAGGGGGAAAATGTATGTAACACACACGTTCGCCCTGCCCTTCACGGACAACCTCCGTCGATTCCAAGTCTTTCCGGCAAAACCGAACTTTGCTAGTACTTCTGACCAATTCTTCTCCAGCTGGAGGTCGGGTCCAAACCACACTGAAAGAATGCGAACAGGACCGTCCGTCCAACCAAAGCGGCCTGGAAGATCACGCCCCTTCCAGGCACTTAACCGCAAGCCGGACGACTTGTCGCGGTTTATCTTGGTCCCTGTCACCTTCTCGTACCGATCAAGCGCCTTCTGTACCGCCTCAATGTCACTGCGGGACGACACGAAAGCAGATACGTCATCGGCGTACGCGGAAACCCTGGTTCGAGACCCTCCAGGAACGGCGATCCCACGTAGGGCCGGCCTGCACGTCTCGTTCTTCAGCCGGCGAAGGAGAGGTTCCAACGCCAAAGCATAAAGGAGAGGCGACAACGGACAACCCTGACGAACCGATCTCGACAGAACAAAAGCGCCCGACAACTTTCCGTTCACCTGTACCACAGCACTGGGGGGGGGGGCGATACAGAAGGCTAATCCAGCGGCAGAAGTCGGGTGCGAATCCGGCGGCCTGCAGGACAGTAGCAAGGTAGCGATGGTCGACCCTATCAAATGCCTTGGACTGACCCAAATTGATCAGCGCGGCTTCTTCGTCGTCTTTTACTCCCTCTAGGATCGAGCGGATCGAATGCAGGATGCTCTGAATTGTTCGGCCCCTCACAGAACAAGTCTGCTCTGGTCCCAACAGAGACTCGGCAACTGACTGCAAACGCTCCTGCAGGATCTTGGCCATAATCTTTAACTCTGTGTTTAGCAGAGTTATGGGCCTATAATCGTCTAGTTTTCCCCCCAACACCCTTGCCCTTTTTCAACAGAGTGATCACACGCCTGGAAATGCGGTTGAGGATGGACCCCGACCGAAACCAGTTGTTGAACACTGCTATCAAAATCGGAACAAAGATGTGCGACAGCCTTACGTACAATTCATAAGGCAAACCATCCAGACCGGGCGACTTGCCTCTGCCGACCTTCTTCAATGCCCCGTAGACTTCGCCCTCCGTGATCTCTTCCTCGCAGCTAGCTGCTTCAGTCGGCGCAAGCCGAGGAAAGTCAGCCAAATAGCTGCGAAACTCCTCCTCACGGAGACGAGGCTCCTTAGTAAAGCGGCTCTCGAAATGCCGCCGAAACGCCTCGCACATGTTGTCAGTCGACCGCAGAGTACGCCCCTCCGGGGTTCCGACTTGACGAATGTAACGATCACCACCTCAACGGACTTCTTCCCGACGCAGATCTGCGCCCAGGTTCACAGCTTCAGAAGACATCTTACTTAACTTATGCCTAATTAACTGACCCATGTAGCGCTCGCTATTCGAACGCTGCAGGGCCTCCCTAGCTAGGGCTATCTCTAGGGGATCCCCAGCCTCCGCCCGGGAAAATTAGCCTTAAGTGTCTTCACCTTTTCAGCTCTATCTAGAGCGAGCCGTTTGCTTTAAATCAGTGGTGAAGGACCTAATCCTATTCTTAAGTCGCTCCCACCACTTATTCCCGAAAACCGCCCCCACTAGCTCCCGCTGCACTACACTGGTTAGCTGCTCCTGGAAGTCCCGCCTGTCCAGTAAAGACAGATTGAACTTCCAGTAACCAGCCATTCTAGGCCTATGTTCTAACGCCACCCAGGCACAAACAAGTTTGGGATCCGAATAGCCTACCCAGTGCAACGTGGGACAATCTAACAAGTCCATGTCGGCTCTACGAACTAACATTCTGTCAAGGTAGCTAACTACCTTGTCAAACGGCCAGCTAAGAGCCCACGTTCACATTTTCCCCCCGGGATGATCGACCCGGTATCTATCGACGAGACCATAATCGTCGATCAGATCAACCAGGCTACGATCGCCCCTACACCCGCTAGCGCCCCGCCCCCTGTCTAACTTGGGGTTTAGGATTCCAGTCACCCATTAAAACTAGGCGCGAAGAATCAACTAGGAACGGCTCCAACCGCCGAAAAAAGGAAACCCTTTCCTCCCGGTCGTTGGGCGCATAAACCGCAACGACCCGAAACGAACCACTTTTCACAGCAATATCGGCCACGATTAACCGGCCCTCGGCAACGGTATGCACAAGGTCCACCTTCGCATCGAGAGTATGTCTGACCAACAAAGAAACTCCTCTGGCCAACCGGTTCCCATATGCTGAATGGATGACAAAGTCATCCTCCAGCACACACGCATCGGAAGTGTAAACAAAGTGGGTCTCTTCGATCTCGGCAACATCCACACCGAAGGGCAAGAGATCCCGAAGCAGGCGGGCAGCCTTACTCCAATCTCTCAAGCCCTTCGCATTCAAGCTGGCTATCTTAATAGACATTTCTAGGCCTGCAAAAAAAGAGGGTTAAGGCAAAAACCTACTCACATACGGGGTGGAAATCTGAGTCTGATAGGATGCCGACGGACTGCCCAGGCTCCCTACACCTAACTGACGTCATACGCCCATCTAGGGCAATACCACCGACATCCGTGGGATAGGTTAATTTTAAACACCTATATAGGGAGGGTGGAGAATAACGGACCCTCCCGGCACAGTTTTGGCGCAGTCTCTTTACATAAGGAGAGTCAAAATCCACTACTCTCATATTGGAAAAAGCCTCCTTCGCTTCCGAAATATGATTCCAAACCTTCAAATCGGTCCCAGTCTCCCTTATACAGGTAATGACTCCTGTGGCCTTTGGAAAATTTCTGGGATCATCTACTGACTTCCCATCTACTCTCTTCAACTTGTACAAGAGGCCCAGTTGAGGCTCTTTTGGGCTGGGCAGGTCCTTCTTGAAATCATCCCTGTCCACCCTACAAACTGCTTCTGGTCCTGAAAAAAGTTTCTTTTTCTTTTTCCTAGTAGCTTTGGAATGTTGGGGAGGGGAAGCGGGTGACGGTAGGGGAGGTGAGGATAGGGAACTATAAATGGGAGATAGGGATTTATAATATTACAAGAATCTTTGGTAAAACAGGGTATTCAAAGCACAAGAAGTATTAAGTCTATGTTGTCAAATTTACCTGGATTTGGTGATTCCGAACGTCTTGTCACCCGCTACATAATATAATCTTTTATTTCAACGCACTTTGGGGTATTAGCAAGGAGAGAGTTTCACATGCACGATACAAGAAACCCCAACAGGACGCAATTGAAAGAGACTTTGCATCAATCAACAAAGCTTCGTAAAATATCACACAGGACATGGCGCTGCATCATTCTGTGTAACAAAAATGATGATCTACATACAGACCTTTTCGATGTGTGACAGCGTCGGTGAAAGTGATATTTATTCTGAGAAAATACAGAAATGTGGCACAAGGCCGAAGGGGGGATTGGGGGAAAAGGACGGTCTTCTTCTGTCTTAAATATAACTTAGCTAGCCGCAAACACTGACCCAATGGTACGAACAATATTCCTTACACCAAAACAACACATTCATACGTACCTTTCTTACTACAACCACCATAATTCCTCACTGTCTCTATGAAAATACTAACTAGTCCCCATATTTACAATTCAGCGTCTGTGGGGGAGGGGAATAAAATAACAATTCTAAAATCTAACCCCAATGAGTAATTACAATATGAATACAAAATATTTACAAGAAACTAAAGAAAAATAATATTAGTAATAAAACCCCCCCCACAATCACTAAAATGTGGCAGAAATACCAGTTCACAGGCCGAAATGAATGCGGGACTATAATATTACAAAACATTCATTCATCCCAAGCACACACACTGACACGCACTCATTCAGACACAACAACAAATACGAAAACACTCACGCGAAACGAAAGGCGCCCCGCATCTTACCTGCGAACTGACATCACTAACCACCTAACGAGGGAGGGGAGGGGGAATTAAACTTAAAGAAAAATAGGGACAGAAATAAAAGGGGCCAAATGAGCATACATACCCTATCTAAGTTAACTGGAAAAAGAAACTCAAACATCAAAAATAAAACCTAAACTAGCCTAGTTTTGGGATGGGTTGCACAAGTTCAACCCAAGAAGAGCAATATCCTGATCCCTAACCGGCATCAAAGTGCTACTCAAGGTCAGCTCCTTTCACACGACACATGCGCGCAAGAAGCACCCACCTTTTGCTGAATTCTGATGACGTGAGCCGCCGACTTTCCGTCCTAATCTTGACTTTAAGCTGATGCCTAAAGTACAAGATCAGTTGGGAAGAGCTGAACTTCTAGCCTCCATATAATCCCTTCTGACGCATCGTCCAAACAACGACTCTCAAAACACCTAGCAAGCAGTGGAACACATATAGTTCAGCCTTCGTCAGCGGCGGTGCCACATTGCTACAAACGGAAGAGGCTTCAAGGACAAAGAACTTTCCCTGCAGCATGCGGACCATGAGGCCTTCAACAAACTTGCACAACGGCACTACCGGGCTGCGCTGAAAGAAGGCGTGACCCAGGGTCTCGACTTCCCCACCACAGCGTCGGCAGTTTGGAGATTTCTCCAAGCCAGCTGAACAAAGTCTTTTGGCGACCCAGAGTGCCCCACGAACCACCAGCCAGGTGAGTGATGCCTCATCCTTATTGAGACATTTCAACCCGGGCGCCCAAGGCCATATTGAGCGAGCCTCCTGCTTCGTAAATCCGAGCTCGCCAATCAGCTCATCATGAACGGACCCCCTGACTAAAACTTGATATAATGCGCTACGAGACAACGCCTGTACGTTGGAGAGGCCATCCGCCGCCCGTAAGAGGCGCTTCAGAGCAATACGTCATTCGCGATAGAAGGAGCATACGGCTGGGGGTAAACGGTGGGCCTCCTCTTACAGCGTCAGTGAAAGTGAATAAACTTGATCCAGTACATTTATTTTGTATTAATTACTGTATTACTTATTCTTCTATTGTTCTCATTACATTTTGGTAGGGGTGAAAAGACTTTTGGACCACCTTGTACAATACGAGGGTCAGATTTGAAAGATTAGGCATTGTTTGTGCTGCAACATAGGAAAGGTTAATCATATGAAGGTTGGTAATAAACGATAATACTTAGGACAAGAACGATACATATACGATTCGCCAGTGGCGTGTAGAAGTAGTCAACTGGTAGAAGTGAGTCAAGTGAATTCTGCAATGAATCTCCACCTGTAGGATATCTACCAATCGCCTTACGCGGTCAGATGTGCCACAAGGCCGAAATTAATGTGAGGTATCTGAGCCCGTAGGCTCGGCCAAAAATTCCCCGTAGACCCCGTATAAAACGGAATCGCGTAGCTGTTTCCCGAGACTAGACTCTGGCCTTTGACATAGCCTCGTTTGAGGATCCTCTCTGCCTGGAAGCAGAGAGTTTGACCAGCACAGATAGAGACGAATCTCCTATTGCAGGATATTTACCAACCTCCCCACGCGGTCAGATAGTGCACAAGGCCGAATATGTGTGGTATCTGAGCCCGTAGGCTCGGCCAAAAATTCCCCATAGATCCCGTATAAAACGGGGTCGGGTAACTGTTTCCCGAGACGAGACTGCCCTTCGACATAGCCTTGTCTGGGGATCTTCTCTGCAGAAGCAGAGAGTTTGACCAGCACAGATGGAGACAAATCTCCAAATGCAGACCAATATACAGTATTTACTACTGTATTTATGTGAATTGGGGCATAACCATTATCGCGCGCAGGTATGCTGCAACAGTTTGATTGGTTATAAACCATATTGATAAGACATTCATAGGACAGGAGGCAACAGAATTTTTCTACTGGTAAATAAAATTGAACAGTTGGGTTGTTGATTAACAAATGGTGAGATTTGAAATAACTTACTCCACCACCACTCTAGGCTTTGGTTCGGGGAGTAGATATGATGTACATAATGGCAATAAGTAAAGGACTTAGTTAATGGAATTATTAATTTTAGAAAACTATCCTATACTATACCCATGATTTAATATTGTTAATGCCACTCCAGCTGTCATGAGAAAAACAATATTTATGCAGAATCATAACATTTTCAAAAATAAAAGTATTTGCAACTGTTTTCCTATCAACGAATTTAACGATATTTTCACCGCTTTTTATAAATATTTTTTTAAAGTATTCTAAATGAGTTATAATTCCAGTGGCTCCTGTTCATTGATATGCTATTATGAGGACAGCAATGCATGTTTTCATTCCGAATCCCGTTAGAGGGAAACAGGAAAGGTAAACCATGAGGACAAGGCAAACTTCAAATTTACCCTTTCGAAATCTCTAACATTATTGTCAAAACGGCATGGCGTATTTTGGGTGCCACAAAATAATATTAGTCGAAAAGAAACAACGAAAAATGAACTCCTCAACATTATAAATTTATAACCTGTTACAATATTGGTTCTCTGGCCAGAGATCTTTAAGAAGAATGGGCGTTTTCGGATGACTTACAAGCCAAGCAAAATATTGTGACATTAATTTTGTTTTTCTACGTCGAATTCTCCGAACTTTACATATGAGTTTCCGTCCTTGTTTTTTTGTTGTTTTTTTTTTGTTATGCCATGACAGGTTTAACAATAGATTTTACATAAATGATCGCCAAGAAACTCCTTTATAAAATTCCTTGTCGCTCTTTTATGGTCAAAAACTGGTTAAACTGTTATTCTTTTTTAGGGAGACTCTTTTAAGTTAATCTGTTTTCATTTCTTTACTCTTCATTACGCTTTCGTAAAACTGTGTTCTCCTTCCTTTTTGTTTGGCAGTTTTACTTCTATAACTTTTTACTTTAATATTTTCAATATAAATTGACATTAGAAAGAAATTATATTGAGGTTTTTTTCTTTTTGGGTTGATCTTGAAACGGGACTTACTTGCAGACTTCACAGCAGGTAATCTCCGAACGCACCAAAAATGACTTTCATCATTTTCTTGCCTGGTGGAAACAGTTTCCAATTAATCATGTTTCCATTGTATCAGTTTTCTTGCAAGACGTGACGGATCATCTAAATGACCAGAAAGAGGCTACAATTAAGATCATTGTTGAATTAAGAAAGTCCTGTGAAGCGTGGAAGAGTTTTTAATATTGACTCTAATTAGGTATTTTGTAATTCGTGAGTTTAAAGTTTGGTTAAATGGTGATTAAAACCTGCCCAAGGGTGACCCAAAAGTATTGGAAGAAAATGATTTGAAAGACCTTTTTACGTATACACACAGTATGAGAGAAATACGGCAAAACTTTTACAGCAGTCACTTAAGAAGTACGAAATTTATATGATAGAAATTTGGAAAAACAAATTTTTTTTAATACAATGTGTTTATGATTATGTTTAATATATATATATTCGATGTATAGGAGAAGGAAGAGCACCCCTTGTAGAGGCTGCAGGAATGTTTGAGCGGTGTTCAATTTTCAAGGCATGACTTCTCAAATGTTGTCATATTTTTTATGCCGGCATTCCTCCACTTGACACGATCAAAAGTCAATTGCTAAAGAGTAAAAAGTTGGAAGTAAATAGAATTTATATTTCGCTTAAGTTGATCGTTGAACCCCAATTCCCGTTGCCAATATTTGACCGAAGAAAACTGTCAACAAACTATTGTCATATATATATATATATATATATATATATATATATATATAACTACAAAAGGAAAACTTTTCTTATCCAAAGCGTTTCGACATCTGATGGACTTTTATCAAGGTAAATATAAGGATTCTATTTTGCAAGAATTATTTATAAACAGAAGTAAAATATTAGATTTTCAGATTTAAGAACGCTCGTAAATATACTTCAGGCTAACTGAAAGGCAAATTAAATTATGGAGGATTCTAAGTGATGTAATTTAATGAAAGTTAGTAAATGTTGTTGTAGTTGAGTTTTTCTTCATAATGTAATTATTGTTTATATTATTTCAGTTTGAGCAATTTAATTATGTATTATATATTTTTAAGTAATAGAAGATTTTGAATCTAATCGTTTACTTTTAATTTTTTCAAAAGGATATTTCTTTTAGGAAATGTGATATTCGAAAAATACGGGGAGGGGTCAGATTTATATTTTGGTAATAAGCGTAGCATTCTTTATTCTGTTGAGCACGTTTTTGTTTGAAAGCATTAGGCCCCTGGACTGCGACCGCATTGTTTCTTGTATATATATTGTATTATGCACATTTTTGTCGCATCTGCAAAATATTTGTTTTTATGGCGGCAAGGGGTGGGGGGTAATTGTGTTTGCAGTTTTATTTTGATCTTGGCCGGATGGGTGCATTTTACCTTTCTATGTGAGTTTGTTTGGTGTATGCATCGTGTGTAGGCACCGTCCATATATTTTTCCATCTTGGTCTTGCCTGGGGGAATAGAGGTTCCAATTTTCGCGACCTCCTGACGATTGTGTAAAACCATGAAACTTACAGTATTGGTCGGAGTCTGTACGCCTGAAAGGTAATTACTAATTTAGAAAAGCTTTGCCATTTTATATGGAACTGAGCACTTTTCTTTCAAGTGTGAATTCCCTGCAGACTCTTTTTAAGAGTTGCTTATATATCTATATCTATATCTATATATATATATATATATATATATATATATATATATATATATATATATATATATATATAATAGGCCGGTTAATAAAATTTGAAGAACAATAAGCCAATAAATAAAATTGATATTTACTACATATTAACCTTTTGACTAAATTGAAGCACAGAATTTTCGAACACGTTTGTGTTCATTTTTTAACAATACGAGGGATATACAAAGAAATAGGACTTACTCTTCCAAGGAATGGTGTCGGTTAAAGATCTCCCTGTGGAAATTATACTTTTTGAGATTAATCCCTCAATGTTTGAGTTTATTTTGAAAATAACTCTCAACTCCGATCTGCGTCTTTATTCTTGA
This sequence comes from Acanthosepion esculentum, assembly GCA_964036315.1. Classification (NCBI taxonomy): domain Eukaryota; kingdom Metazoa; phylum Mollusca; class Cephalopoda; order Sepiida; family Sepiidae; genus Acanthosepion; species Acanthosepion esculentum. The sequence goes on from OZ038482.1 coordinate 73,165,015, forward strand.
CTGTTGTAGGAAGACGCTAAAAGCACACATCTGATGTCATCGACGCTATGAAATGGTTGGTTGAAGTGTGCAGCGACAGGTATATTGTTGTTATCCCTGATGTATTTTATATAGTTATTGAACCAAAGACGGAATTCTGTTCCTGTTTCTGCAATATAATTTCCGTAAGCTTAAATATTAATGCAATATTTAAATGCAGCGATCAATTTTGAGTTCTTGTGTAGTTTATTGTTGCCTATCACATCTGATTCTCCCTACCTATTGTGATGAAGGCCCAATCAAGAGCCGTCGGAAGGAGTTGGCTTAAATGCCGCCCGATAGGGCGGTTTTTGAGCTAGTATATAATAAATATCAATTTTATTGACAATATTGCTATCATTTTATTGGCTTTTTATTCTTCAAATTTTATTAAACTGCCTATTAAATCTACATATTATAACAAGTGCACGTAGACCACCTTCCTTTTTAATTATATATATATATATATATATATATATATATATATATATATATATATATATATGTATGTATGTATATATATATATATATATGTGTGTGTGTGTGTGTGTGTGTGCGTGTGTGTGTGTGTAAAGTCGTATTTCTTGTGTTCTGATTTGTAGAAAAAACTCGAGTAATTTGTAGAAGTGACGTATATTTTATGTCGCACATTCAACTCATTACTTTTATTCGGAGACATCATTTCGATAGGCTTTATTTATCTAAATAACGACTCATCATTTTCTATTTTGCTTATTGGCTTCAGTTTAACGTTATTGTTAGGCAGCTAATGATGAAAACTACTTTACCAATTGCTGTGATTATGTATTCAGTTCATTAGTGAACTCGGACAGCACATCCACTCACCCTTAAAGGCATACAAGCCTCCTCTCGCGCTACCATACACATACACACGCAGAAACTATTCCCTATATACAGATTGACTTGCACTTTTTGCCTGAATACTTAGTATGAAAGCCTCGACATAGGCGGGAATAGAATTAAAAGAAGTTAAAAAAAGTAGCTGAAATGATTTTCTTTCGATTAAATGGTTGTTTGGTTGATTTTGTTTACCGGTATATCAACACCTCTATAGGTCATTTAGTGCCGAAATCTAAATATTTCGGACCCCATGTTATGGCTTCAACTAAATATATTTAGAACGTAATTGTATGTCTTCAAATTCAGATAAAAAGTAATTTTAAAATAAATAGGTATTGTTGGTATTTTTATATAAATATGTATTGCTAGTGGTTTTACTATAAAAATGTAGTTTTATATTTTCATAGTGTTTTGTTTTTGTTTGCAAATTCACTATTTGCCCATAACTGGGACCCAAACAGATGCTTCCATATCACGTTATGGTGGACCTGAGTAAAACAACAATTAAAAAATGGTTTTCATGCTCCTCAAAACCTGCAATCTCCCGATCAGAGGCCTTAGTAGTTTTCGATTCAAATGCTATATTTTTACTCGAATATTATGCGTTGAAATGAAAGATTCTATAATTTAAACCCTGTTTTAATGCGCGCTATTTCACAAATGAGGCTTAGCTGCCTTTGAGTGTATCTGACAGTCAAGAACATAGCGACAGTCTAAACAATATTAGGGAAATCTTGGAAGTGTCTTTCTGTTCATACAAGATTTTATTGCCTGTGTACTCAGTTAATTATATTACGCAGTTGTATTTGCAAATTATTTTTCTGTTTTTAAACTTCAAATAGCATGTTTTGCTGTTTGGTTGTTTCTGTTTGACGACGTATCAACATATCTATGGGTTATTTAATGCCAAAATCTAGATATTTTATATGCAATTTTATCCTATTTTTTTTGGAGATAATAATGGATTTAGTGATACAAATCTTACTAATTAACCCATAGAAGGGGGGAATAGGTGGTTTCATATCTTTCCCAAGGATATTTGCGCGTAAATGAATATAACGAACTCGACTAGAATTGGAATTCTGATCTGCGATTAACAATTCTATGCCATTATCCGTTACAGCAACGGGACATCCAAGTTTACAGCAACTGTTATTCCCAAGTAGGCAACCATCTAGATTACCACTTGGCTAGACGTTACTTAACTTTGGTGATCGTAAAATCGCATGTTTAAATTCAATCAATGTAGTTATTCAAATTATTTACATTGTTCGGAGTCTTGTCTTCATTCTTATTGTCATATTCACGACGTTTCGGTCGTTGTACGTCCTGGCTTTCTTCTGGTGATATACTTTTGTATTTCGAACCGAACTCTTTATTGCGTCCACCGGGGTATATTCTTCTATATCCACGTGCCATGCCTTTTCTGGATATTTGAATTTCAGTTATTTCCCTTTAGTAACTCAACACTTCATGTTTTTGTTCACCTCTGTTGTGGCCAGATTTTGAACACACAACCTTTCGGTCAATTCACTTTTGGATTACGTCAACTAAAGGGAAATAACTGAATAACTGGCATCAAGGAAGTCCATCAGATTGCATACTTTCCTAATAGGAAAGGTTTTACTTGTTGTATTGACCTCGCATATGATGACATCACTAGAAACTTTCAATTCTCATCCAATCGTCTTCCAAGCTTTGATGTCATTGAATATCTCCATCTGCATTTTGCTTGAATTCTTGAAATGTAGGCCTCATATATATCCATAGCTGAGGAGAATGATTGGGAACGTTTGGATTACTTCTATCAACTAAAGGGAAATAACTGAAACTAAGATATCCAGAAAAGGCATGATACGTTGAACTAGAACAATCTACTCCGGTGGGAGAATTAAAGAGTTCGGTTCGAAATTCCAACGTATATCACTTGAAGAAGGCCGGAGCGTACAACGGCCGTAACGTCGTGAATATAACAATAAAGATGAGAACAACAACGTAAATAGTGTAAATGTTTACAATGCCTCATCTCGGAAATGTAGACAGTGTAAATATTTTTGAAAGTTTTGTGATCTAACAATTTCGTCTATACGAGTCCTCAGCTGTGGTTGTGTTTCTGTTTAAGAGGATAGAAGAATATTCCTTCCAACATGTGAATATGTCTTGTGGATCGATCAGGGTGCTCGTATTATCAGCTGCTGGAAGGGACCCAGTTGATGTTTATACAGTTCGAAGGCCCTGAAGTTTGACTCAGGTCTATACAATCTAATCATCATAAATACAAAGTTCCGACTTGCAACTCGCTTGAAGACCACATGAAAGTATCCCCAATCCAAAGACTGGCATCTGATAGACTATGCTATCATATGGCAACAAGATAAAAGAAACATCAACAAAGTGAGCTTTAATGCCGATGACTGCAAGACGCTTGAGAATCAATGATCGTAAAAAAGCAAAAAAAAAAAAAAAATGTAACCTGAATCACGATCTCATAGAAAATATGACATCTCAAAACACCAGAACTCTGAGATTTCAACCACTTTTAAAGCCAAATTAAATCAGGAACTTAGTTCTAATACGGTCAACGACCAAACTGCTGATGAAGAATGGAGAATTATTTGTAATATATATATATATATATATATATATATATATATATATATATATATATATATTTGTAAAATTTCAGATAGAATAAATCTGTAAAAGAACAATATGAATAAAGAGAAAAGGAAACTTGTTTTAGCCGACGCGTTTCCTTCTCTGAGGGACTTTATCAAGGTAAATGCAAAGATTTTGTTTTGTAACAAATTACTTGCTACAATATATATATATATATATATATATATATATATATATAAACTTATATATATATATATATACATATATGTGTGTGTGTATGTGTGTGTTTGTGTGTGTGTGTGTGTGTGGTTACTGTTTTTTGATGGAAACATTCACATAGCTGGGTTTTTAACGTATTTTTCAACCAATGACATTGTTCAGCATTCATTTACTTTTGGTAAAATATCCTTGGGAAAGATATGAATCCATCTCTGGTTTAAATAGGAGGACAGACGATATTCTTTTAACCTTGGATGGCAGCCAGTCTAGAATAAATACCTACAACTGCAGCTATCACCAGTCATCTTGGGCATTCTGTCCATTAGATTATGGTAGTTGATGTTTAGAGAATGGTATTCATGTTGTTCAAATGTTTATCACTATAATCTCCATTTTAGAATGTTATCATACTGGAAATCGAGTCAAGAGTCGTTATATATATGTATATATATATATATATATATATATATATATATATATATATATATATATATATATATATATATATATATATATACAGGTGTAACAGCAAAATTGTCTAAATGGTGTTAAAGCAAAATTGCCCATTTGTTAGATTAAGCTTTGGGCCGTTGTATCTTAGAAAAGATATCTTACCGGAATTCTCCGAGGTTTTTATAACACTATTGGACTCTACTTCAAGCAATAAGAATGTACAATTACTCTCCAAGCTTAATAGAAGAATTGAGATTAAATCGATCTTAACCGAAAATGACGTGTTCATCATTAATTAATCATAGTTAAGATCGGAAGCTCATGAAGGATATAAATTATTTCAGGGTCATTTTCCAACTTATTCAAGATGATCCTCGCTCCTTCTAATCTTCTGTCCTCATGTAACAAAAGGTGTCTTACAGGGTTCACGTACGATTTTACTTTCAAGTCTTTTTTCACTGCTCTTTGGACTGACATAGATGAAACTCCCCTCTCCCATTCAAAACGTCTTATGGATTGAGTTGGACCTTTTCTAATTGATCACTTTAGCTCTAAGTTGAAATGATGATCCCTTTTCCAGTTGTGACCTCCTGATCCAGTTTTCCTCTGTACCGTTCCCGTTTTTTTTAAACTTATTCACCGTTCTTTTGAATGGACTTTGAAAACGAAAGCCAGAGTATGAAAGTTGGTACCATTTCTAAAGGTCTGAATGATCTTTTTCCTCTCGCCATTGCTCATTTAGGAAGACAGTGGTTCTGACGCAAAACGATTTTAACCTGTTGTTTTTCTAGTTGAATAACTCAAATGGTTTTTCAGTGATTCTTACGACAAATGGTGTCAAAATGGCTAACCGTCTTATCTGAAAACGTGAAAAAAAGAAACTCAGTTTAGTGTTTTTTTTTAGATATTAAACATTTTGTTACATGGGTAATTATGCTGTTACAAGATTAAGACAATTTTGCTGTTACACCCGGTATATAAATGGCTTCCGTCGGTCTCGAGGCACCACAGATCTCCGCCCGAAGAATTATTCCATTATGTTTATCACTATAATCTTCCTTTTAGAATGTGATCATACTGGAAATCGATGAGTCACCATTGTTATTATAATTTTGCAATCTTGCTGGAAAATTTCGAATAAATTTTTGACACGTTTTAAGCATTATCGGACTTCTATCTATTAAAATTTTCAACTCCTGAAATATTTCGCCTTTTTTATTTTGTATAAACTACATTCTTAATATTCTCTCCTCACGAAGCAAAAATACCTTGCTTGACAAATCAGTGATTCCACTCTCCCGAGACATCGATTTGGGAGTTTGTTTTTATCCGAATATCTCCTTGACAGCAGGTGAGTAATATGCAAGTGCACTAACCTGCTGAAAGGTTGCAAAGCCCTTCTGCAGAGTGATGGAACAAAAGCATTGTTCAAATATTTCCTCTTGAAATGTTTATATCAATAAAAGGAGAGGTTCATAAAGACAGCTTCATCAAGACGTTCACTAACAGGAGTGGCACTTACAAACTGTTTCTGCGACTGATACACGTTCGAGAAAACCACTTTCCTGGTTTATTGATGTGTTAATAATAATAATTTACTTCGACTTTAATTCGAAATGTGCTGGTTTCTTTATTTACCAACTATATATGCACACATACAAACACACACATACATATTATTGTTAAAAAATCTATGGATTTTACTTTCTTTTAATCCAACATATTTTTTATTATTTGAAATGCTATTTTTTTTACCTGTATTTAAATAGACGTCCCGTTAATTTTAAACAGTATTTTATTTCGTCTATCGGCCTGGAAATTCGAGAAAACGTATTAAAGTACCTGCACCTCCAATTTATTGGAGAAACCGTCTTTAAATCTGATCTGTTTTGACCGCTCGGTCACAAATAGCTTCACAAGGTCCCATTTGCCTTTAAAGCATATTTTACTCGTTTAGATTCTCTCAAAAGTCATAACTGTTCAATTTTGTATCCGAAGCATGAACAAAGCAATTTTTAAAGAATTAATAGTTGTTGTTTTTTTAATCCGACATATTTTTATTACATTAAACGTTACTTTTAGTGGATGTCCGTATTTGAATAGATGCCTCGATTGGGTACATGTGCTTCAGTAGATATATCTGTTTTTTTGATACAGTGAAATATATGCTTAGCGTCCCAGAGATCGAAAGTCTTACTTACTTTACTTACTAAAGAAAATGTACCTGTCAACAGGAATGAAACTTGTATTCCATTCTTAATCGATTCGTATAGAGGCATAATTTCTTTAGTATTATTTACGACCACTACGTCGGTAGAGATTAATTTTACTATTAAAAATATCTACTCAAACACGTATACACACCAGCTGTAACAGTTATAGAAATAAGAAAGCATGCTGGGTTAAAAAAGAATCCATTAATTGTTTAATATGTGTGTGTGTGTGTGTGTGTGTGTGTGTGTGTGTGTGTGTGTGTGTGTGCGTGTGCGCGCGTTTGGTGGTGTGTGTCTGTGAGACATGACTTTCGAAATCGTAGATACAAAACCAAATATAATGCACGTGTTCCGTTGTGGAGCAGGACCTGGTGTCGCTTGTTCTCATGTCTCCAATGAGCAGAAAGAGAAAGAGAATGAGAGAGGGAAAGTAAGAGGATATCGTCAACTTGAAGAGTCTGAAGAACTTTGCGTTGTCCCTTTTCTGTCAATGTCGACACACCATTCTATATGGACACGCCCCATTCTCACATGACCGCATTATTGTCTATCGGGATGATTATATCCCGAAATACCTTTCTCATGGGATGAAGATGAAGATGAGAGGAGAATTATTCTGGTGGTTTCGCACACGGGATATGTTGTAAACCAAAAACACTTCAAAGACCAATGATAGCAAAGTAAGCAGGCAGGAAAATTTTCTTTGCTTTTAAAATATATTTCTGGGTCAGAGATACTAAGATAGATAAATAGATAGATAGAGAGGGAGAGATATATCATATTTATCCAGTGTTGATATCATTTGCGTTAGTAGAAATACAAAGATACACACACACACACACACACACACACACACACATATATATATATATATATATATATATATATATATATATATATATATATATATATACATATTTGTGTGTGTGTGTGTGTGTGTGTGTGTGTGTGTTATAAATAGTTCTTGAAAAAGGCCACCAACAAGCGGAGAATTCGATTGTACCATATACGCAATAAGAGTAAAAGTCGTAATATTTCACCTTTATTTTTCAATTTGTTAATGATGTATTGGAAAATACTCATGTATTTTTAAGACATTTAACAGTTTATATCTACAGCATAACATACAACCTTACAAATAAAGAAAAATTGTAAATTTGCAGTAGCTTTATTTTTCAATTTGCTAAAGATGTAAATAATTATTATTGTAAAATAAATAATTGCGGCACATGGCCAAAAATGTGTAGAGTGGGTTGTGGCTGGTCATCCTTAACTCTCCTATACCTAGCTAATCCGAGTCACGGCCGATTCATTCAATACAAATAACATATATACCAAAAGAAGACATCCTTCACCTTTTACTCCAGCATATACCACAATACCCCATACACAAATGGAACCTACAAAATAAACCCCATGATTTATAAATTTCTTTTGTACACCTTTCCTATATACAAATATTCTTAATATATATATATATATATATATATATATATATATATATATATATATATATATATATATATATATAAAATTGAAGATGATATGAAATTAGATGGGGAGGGTATGGATCCGAATAAGAAAAAATATAACAAATGTAAAACAAAAAAATTAACAGATGTTAGTAGGATCCGTCCACCCCACAAAAATAAGAGTTGCCGCTGTATTCTCTCATCAGACAGAATTAAGAAGCTAACTCTCCAACCGAATGGGAAGGATAAAATAAATATGGGTGTGGGGATATCAAAGGCGGAACCAGTCGAGATGAAAAAGGGGACCAAAAACAAACTGGGGAGGTTGGGATTCTCAACTTGATTCATAACCACAAGAAGAAGCCGGGAACAGGCCAGGAACGACACTCGCTCACATTAACTAGGTACACAAAAGAGAGTCTAACTTAACCAGGGGAGGGTTCGCAGAAAACCGCCCATTGTGACGAAGAGGACTGTTTGGCGTTTTTCAGTTTTTGAGAACTTTAAGCAAACGATTCTATGAATTTCCAACATGATTCTAGGACTAGTTTCGATGTACATGGTGTCCCCGCAAAATTGACATAATTTAAAATGTGAATATCTGAGTAACTACATGTACCAGGCAAACGAAATATGAATTGGCTTTATATAGAGCAATAAAATATTTATTTTTAGAACAAGATATTCAAAAGGATGTAGATTTTATGACCAATATGCATACGACCTGTGACACAACATACGTTAAAACTGTAGTCCAGCTCCTGTCAAACACGCTGTAGCATATCTTGCATAAAATTCTCCAGCGCCATTGAATTTTTGAACCATGTCCGAATCTGTTTTTCAGTTGGTGTACTTTTCTTGAAGTTTTTCGAAAATGTGTGCTGCACACTCTTGTTTAACTGCATTCGAGCAAATTCTGACACATAAAATGCTTTTTCATTTCTATTGAACGTCATTCTTCATTCCCCTCCCAAGAAAAAAATAACATTCAACTTGAGATCATTTGAGCGAGAATTGACTACAAAATAGTGTTAAATTTTGAGGGAAACCCTTTATATATATACTATCACCTAGTTTAATGAAATATTACTCCATACCATAACTGGCTGATGCATTTCCATGATTATTTATTATTTTGTCTATATCTTAGTTCGTAATAATACTAGCAATAACTATTTCTTGAAATAGACACAATTTTTAGATTTATTTGCAACTGTCTTCCGAAAGACGTTGCGTCAATTCGTTTTCATATATATTAGTTGCTCTCCAGGGTCAATACGAAAACATTGTCTCATTTTTCTTTTTTTGTCATTCCATGACTAGCGAAAAGGGGACTGTATTTTGTGTTCCTAATAATCTGAATATATCACTTCCTTTGCTTGACTTAATTGCCGAACTAAAGAAAACGTTTCTGTCTGAATTTCTGGGATGAGGAATAATCATTATTTACACTATTTACATGCGGAATCATCTTTTATGCTAGGCTACGGGGACCTCCGTAGTAGGCTGAACGTAGAAATAAATACAATATGTGAGACAACAAGTTTTCAACAGCAGCTGCAGTTGTAACAAAAAAAGCTTAAATGAATGCAGTCAAGCATGACAAATACAGTAGTACTATCCAGCAGGCTGCTTAGGTATAAGGCTCAAAGAAGTGAACGGAACAATAACCTAGTGAATTCAAGAGTTGAATCGGGATTTTGTTTCGACTTATTGTGAGTTCAATTCTTGGACAGGGCTGTCTGTGTTTTGACTGGGTAGTACTAAGAATAAGAACTTGACGAGATATCGTTAGACATAGGCAGTGGGACTAGAACAGGCTACCCTCATAGATAAAATAAAGAGTTTAGTTCTAAATTCACTTACTCGAATCGACATAAGCCTGATGAAAGCCGGAAGGAACAATGTCCGAAAGGTTGGTATAACAAAAACAAGAATAAGGACAACTGTACGCATGTAAATAGTGCAAATAAGCAAAACATATAGTAAAAGGCATATGAAATCAATCATTGGTTTGATGAATTAATCGCAAAAATAACACACACATAACATGTGCATAAAAATAAAGACGAGGTAAATAATTTTAAGCAAACACCGAAAATCAGCTTGCATACCGCATTTTTTGAAATCTCGACTACATGGATCTATTACAGCAGAAGTTGGAATCGAGGCTAAACCAATGCAATGAAGAGAAAAAAAATTAGTGAACAACGGCTCGCATTTTGCGTGAAACCCCTTGTAAGCTGGGTGATGCCAGGTAAGCATACTAAGGGCCAATACGTGCAAGAAATGGTAAAACAGTAGAAATTGGAAAATGCATAAAAGAAGGCATCAATTAAATAGGCTTTACATGCACACACACACATACACCCATATATATATATATATATATATATATATATATATATATATATATATATATATACACATATATATATTCACATTGCGTATATATATTTATATATATATGTGTGTGTGTGCGTGTGTGTGTGTGTGCGTGTGCGTGTGTGTGTGTGTGTGTATGTCTACGTGATGTAAATGAAAGCTGATTGTAATCCCAAAGTTTTGTTGTCCATGATAAGCGTCTTTCTATCTCCGTCATCTCATTATATATATATATATATATATATATATATATATATATATATATATATATATATATATAGATTGAGAGATAGAGAGAGATTGAGAACATAGGAACCTCGTATGATGAATGTCAGTTACACGATTGCGTGAAACTGACACACATTCATATGTTTAGACTTTCTCTGTCTTTAAACGCTGTCTCCAATTTTAAGCCCTCTTCTTCTTCATCATATATATATATATATATATATATATATATATACATACATATATATATATATATATATATCTTTATATATATATATATATATATAAATATAAATATATATATATATATATATATATATATATATATATATATATATATATATATATCAGAATTCCTTACCTAACTGTTTCTCTCATTCTATTATTTATGTCGGTAATTTGTTTTTAAATTCAGATGCAGAATATTTTACTTTTTACGTTTATCTGTGAAAAAAAGAATGAGAACAAATTGAATACTTCCGGTAATGTATTTCGCGTTGATCTCATTTCTAATCGAACAACTCAGCTGGCGCCAAGGAAGTTACTAAAGCTTCACTTTCTAAATTATCTCTTGATTTTTCTTTAAACACAACCTGCTTGGCTCTACACGAATCACATATGGGAATATGAAGAAAACCGATTCCACAGCCCCAAAAATTTATAATTAAATCTCTGCGAAGATCCTTTTTGAAAGGTGAAATCAGACCTCTCTCTGACAGATAAGATAAAATTTTACACTTAACGACAAAACATGTATACTAATTCCAGGTAACCAAAGTGGCAAATGACGCAACGTGGAGTCTGGATTGATAATTTGCATCCAGAAAATGAATTATTCATAGATCTGTAGTTAGTAAAATCTAAAATTGTAACATTCCACAATATATGGCTCTATCCTCACAATACTGAGTACTATATATAACAACATCAACGATAACCTGTATGCAATTAGAATTATACACCCACAGACATACACATAATATATATATATATGTCTACACACACACACACACACACATATATATATATATATAGTTCCAAGCGCTAGGCGTTAGAAACTTGTTAACACAGATATGTTTATTGTATATACAAATATTTTGAGAAATAAGTATAATGAGGAGAAAAAAAGTATCTGAAACATTAATTTCAGAATAATAATAATAATAATAATAATAATAATAATAATAATAATAATAATAATAATAATAAGATATGGCAGTCCCTGCAGACTGCAATGTGTCTTTGAAGATATTCGAAAAACTGTCAAAATACAAGGACCTTGAAATCGAAATCTCAAAAATGTGGCACATGGGAACATCAACAATTCCTGTTGTAGTTGGAGCCCTTGGACTGGTTGGAAAAGATTCCAGTAGGCTGATTGAAGGGATCCCTGGAAGTCCATGCCTCAAAGAGATACAAAAAATTGTTCTGACAAGTACAGCCCACACTTTACGAAGGGCTTTATCTATGTAATTATTATTATTATTATTATTATTATTATTTTTTGCAGTGGAAAGTGTCATGATGCCATTTCTAACCTTAGGTCCCTGGGCGGGACCCGGAAAGAAATGTGTAAACGCCAGATATCAAAGGAAATAAAAATAATAATAATAATAACGATGTAACTATCCTTTGGGACATGCCAATTCAAATTGACAGGGAGATAACCTGATATTATCATTGACGTATCAGTACCATCTGAGTGAAACACCTCCATGAAAATTATCGAGAAATTGTCAAAATACAAGGACCTGGAGATCGAGATTATCAGGATGTGGGGAATGAAGACTGAGACAGTACCAATAGTAATCGAAGCACTGGGCCTCGTGAGAAAAGGAATGGGGAATTTTACTAACAGTGTCCTAGGTAACAACAACACGCAAGTTGCCCAGAAGATGACCCTACTAGGATCATACTACGAAAAGCGCTATCGATTAAATGACAATTATCCTATAGGGCCTAAGGACCATAGTTTGGGCCCGGCTCTGCAGGATACAAAGCAGGAAAAATTACATACACAAATAATAATAATAATAATAATAATAATAATAATAATAATAATAATAATAATAATAATATCATCAACAACAGATACCAAAATACAAAGATCTTGAAATGGAAATCTAAAACATTGGCACATAAGGACATTAATAATTCCAGTTGTTGTTGTAGACCTCGGATTGATTGAAAAAGATTCTGATAGAATAATTGCGAGGGATGGAAGATGATGAGATCCGCCTGGGTATTCTTCGAGAATCACAAGACATGACCCTCGGGATGCCTTGAGTTACGACGATGCGAAAGAAAGCGGAAAGCGCTCAGCCAGCCGTCTCATAGACCACGGTATCACCTCACCAGCAACTACCTCCAACTCATACAGACGCCAAGAGTTTAACCGACATGCCGTTCACTGCTCCTTGAAGCCACTGCGGAAAACAGGACTACGAACGCTACATACATGAGTGCATCCAAAAGTGCCCTGCATACAACAACCAATGCATCAAATGCGGCATCCTACATCTCTATGAGAGTGTCTCCCGCCAACAACGACGCTGTCCCCTAACGCACGCAGTGGAGACGGATTATGAAGTTACTGCTATATTCAACAGTATCAGTAACGCAGTCAGTACCCCTACAGTATCCTCTGTCGAAACCCTTATCCTCGATCACCACGTATACAACGAATTCCACAATGCGTGGGTGAAGCGCTTTTTCGACATTCATCCTTTTCTTAATGTCTCCATCCAAGCCAATCTAACGGACACGCATGTATTAGGCTTCTCTACTCCTCTCACACGCACCCAGCCCTGGTTGTCTATTAGAAAGCAATGACAGGCACCGGATGCTAGTCGTGACTGGCTGGGACAACTCTCCTGTTCAGTCTGGGCGTGATCTGGTATTATCTCATACCAGTCAACATGAAGATGACTGCCGTCAACAGCAGCTCCGTTAAAATCACCAGTGCCCTCATCTTGCGAATATCCGGATCTGCCCAATTCAACATAAAGCATCAGGCCCTTTACCTTCTCAACCGATAAACTCTTCGTTTCCAAGCAAGTCTGTGTCGCTCTCGGGATAATCTTCCCCACAATTGGAGAAAATGTGCTCCCCAACACCGGTCACAATAAACAATACACCTAGCGAGCAGACTCAGAGCACATACGACTACCGCCGACGCCAACCACCACCACGCACTCCCGCATCACTTCCACATGGAAGAGTGACTACTGGAATATTATAACACCAGTACATTTAACATCTGTGAGCATCAACACCTCACGAGGCTGTCCAGTTCACCAATTCACAAAATGATCGATACCGGCGTCAAACTAGAAACTTACCATACGGTTATCTCAGTCCAAGTCCATTGACAAGATGACGTGAAAGCGGGTCTCGACAGCACACCAGTCACCTGGTGCCATAGGAAACACCGACGAACAGTCGACCTTCAACGACTCAATCGACTCGCAGTTCGCTAAACACACCACACCCAGTCTCCATTTCACCAAGCCCGCGCGGTGCCATCCCACAGCTGCGAAACTGTATTTGACGCTTGGAAGTTTACCCTGGTTGGGAACAGCTTTACCTCAGGAGCGGAATCCCTCAACGCATCAGTGGAGGGCGAAGTTCTTGTAGTTGTGCATGCATTGAATAACCTTCTACTGCGCAGCATCAAAGAAAAGTCGCTGCGTTATAAATTCAATGTCATTGACATACCAGGTGTTATCACGCCACTCTGTCGGTGAACCCACAGCACTGGACTTCCCAGATGACATTACAACGGTGACAGACGCAACCGAGCCACGTAACCACAACTCTCTGCCCCAGTCTTTCCTCACAGCTATCCGCATGGCCCAAAAGGATGGCACTCAGGTATGCATGTACAAGGACTCTCCATCAGCCACTACCAAAGCGATCCAACCCATCACATCGGATATGGTCCAGGTGGCTATATCCAGTGACCCTCAACATGATCAGACTCATGGAAATGATGGAAGAGGGTATTCCAGAGGACTGCAACTAGCCACGACAGTACTTCCAGTTCTGCGACGGATTCCTCATCCTCTATCACGACCATATTGTCCCCACAACCAGATTCTCCAAGAGTTGCATTCAGCCTAACAAGGCGTCACACAAATGTGCCCCAGGGTCGAGGACTTCCTCTTTTGGTTAGGCTGTTCACCAAGCAACCGAATGACACATTCGCAATCAAATGCGCCCCCCTGCCCCTCCAATGATCCCAGCCTACCCATTCCAGAGCCTCGTAGCTGATTATTTCCTGTACGTTGGCCACAACTACCTCATGGCAGTATGCAGTTTCTGTTTATGCGTTTCTTACATGAATGTTATCTTGGGAAAGGTATGAATCCGTTTCTTCTCCCGCGAGCTATGGGTAAATTTCAAGACTTACTGGATTCTTATAGCCTCGGGTGGCAACCGTGTAGGAGTTAAAACTAGCATGGAGCATCGATGTTACACAGTCACTATCGGGACTGAGATCACACATAGTATATATATATATATATATATATATATATATATATATATATATATATATATTATTATTATTATTATTATTATTATTATTTTTCTTTTTTAAAAATATGATTCCATCGCGAAAAAGAAATTTCTATGTTTCAAAACTGAAACTAAATTTGTAAATTTAATTATAAAAATCAAACTTAAAATCCAGAGTTTCGTTCCATTGTCAAGCCATCTAACATCTCTTGAGAAAGCAACAAAACTGGATTTTAAGTTTAATTTTTATAATTAAATTTACAAATTTAGTCTTAGTTTTGAAACAGAAAATTCTGTGTCGCGATATAATCTTATTTTTAAAAAAGAAAATTATTATAATATTATGCTCTACTGTTTGTATCGAGCACTGTTTTTTTTTTTTTTTTTAAATAAATGTAATTGGTAAGAA
This sequence comes from Acanthosepion esculentum, assembly GCA_964036315.1. Classification (NCBI taxonomy): domain Eukaryota; kingdom Metazoa; phylum Mollusca; class Cephalopoda; order Sepiida; family Sepiidae; genus Acanthosepion; species Acanthosepion esculentum. The sequence goes on from OZ038482.1 coordinate 73,180,410, forward strand.
CACCGGATTATAAAAAATCTTACTGTTCCTTATTATTTTAATACGGAGAAACTCGTGCATAAGAATGTGTGCATTAGAGTATACTACAAATATTCTGTTTCCAGTAATAACGTACTTTTCCCCGTTTTAATCATTAAACAAAAAGCCGCTAATTCTCCAGCAAGTGGTTGACAGTTTTAATTTATTCACGTGACATATTAAAGCCTGAAACGAGCGGAAAATTCGTTCGACGACCAAACCAACTCAGTTTTCTAAGTCTTCTGCCATCGCGTTTTCAAAGTCTTCTGCAATCGTTTTTTTCTTCTTCAGGGAAGCTCACCAGGTTATCGACGTTAAGTGTCCATATCAAGCGCTGATACACATAACTCAAATTAGCCACCAGGTGGCTCCCCTGTTTTCTTTCTTGTTTCGCCTGTAATAACCAAAAATTTTATTAAAATGTGAATTTTCTGTTTCAAATTTCAGAACATTATTCTGTTCCTGTTAATTGAATGCAGCTGCAAAGATTAATCACGAAGTTGATTCTTCCGTGATACGATAAAAGGAAAAGACGCACACAAAAGAGCATTGTTTTTTCTTTTTTATTTCTTTCTTTGTTGACTAAACATGTTCCACTAAAATTGAATTAGTCGATAATATAGCAATAAATTTGAATCGGTCGGTAATATAGCAATAAACCTGAATCGGTCGGTAATAAAGCAATAAATGTGAATCAGTCTGTAATATAGCAATAAAATGGAATCTACGATGTTCAAAAGACTTTTGCTTCTAAGAACTATTAAGACAGTAAAATTTCTTTCGAGACTGAATCGATTGCTAGGTCTGCTGCTAAGAAAGTTCGTTCACTGTGTCATGAGAGACAATTTTTCTCTCCTTGATGCATCTTATATATCTATATGTCTACCGTTCGTCCATGCATTGAATATTGCTGCCACATATGACCCGGTGATCCTGCTTTATATTTCGGGATTCTTGATAAAATCCAAAGAAGAATTAGCATTATTATTGGCGTCTCGGCTTCAGTCTCTTTCCAACCGGCGTAATGCAACTTCCATGTGCCTTTTCTACAAATATTTCCATGATAATTGTTCGGATGACCTTTCCTATATGGTACCTAGACTTTATGAATTTAAGCGTAGTACAAGATTGGTGGCAATGTTTCATCAAGCGACAGATGAATTGGTTAGACGTAACAGTAAGTTCCATCCAAACATTTTCTTTTTATCGCTTGTGGAACTCTCTTCCGGCACCGTGCTTTACAGCCGACTTTGATTTTCGAAAAATCAAATGCAATTTCAATCGTTCAATCTACTGTCCTCTTGATTACTCTTCTATTGTCCACGTTGCTTTATAATGTTTCTCTTTTTTATGTTTTCAGTCAGTAACCCCTTTTGTCGTAGTGGCTTTACTGCACTGCATGCGGTCACATGACTAAAGAAATGACAGCTTTATCAGTATTGTACGATTAAGATTTTAACTTCTGATAACCATTGGTTAATTGTCTAGCAAAATATCGAAAAAAGAGAAAAAAAATAACTGGCGGCAGTGTTTAAAAAATATGATGAGTAACGAAAACTTTACGCTATCCAATCAGGTGCAGATCCAAAACTGATGCCCACGATTGCTCCTACACATACCAACGTCACTCAACAGTTTTCCTGATCAAGGTATCCATCCTCGGGGTGTGTTTTTCTTGATGGGCGATGAGATCGGCTTTCATCTACTACAATTGTTCTTCGTGCTTTAAAGCGTTTTACTCGTGCACCTTTCGTCGTGGTGTATGCTTCATACTGCACCAACCTTCGGCGATATATATTCACATGTTTGACTACCTCTGACCACAAAAAGCCCATTATATTATACGTCCGATCTCGTTGCTCCCTGCTATTAGAGTGAACTGAGTTAGCTATGCCATTTGTCATAGCATATGTGATGTCGCATTTCAGCACCTTCCTGTTATTTTTACAGCCTACTTTCAAAATTGACTTTACTTTCTGATTTGACCACGAATATATATATATATATATATATATATATATATATATATATATATATATATATATATATATATATATAGGGTTCATCGTTCAGATAAGAAAAGAACTTATGAATGTTTTGGTAAGGGCCTCAAGACATAGTACGGAGGCTTACATCAAGTGGCTTACATCAAGTGCTAGCCTGTGTCAAGAGGGTGGTTGCTGGAAGACAGGAGAAACCAGTCATGACTGTCAGACAATTTCCCCTCTTACATCAGGCCATCTAACCCCACAGACTACAACCCCCTTGATTATTATGTGTCGGGTGCAAGTGAGCGAGAGTCTAACAAAATTCCTTGTAGCATCAAATATGAACCAAATACATGGATTATAGCATCATTCACCAACTTAAGCAAGCAAAAGGTCCAGAAGAGTTACAAGAGATTCCAAAGTTGCCGTGGTTGAATAGCTATTTTATTGAATCAATCAAATCTTTAGTATTTCAAGATATTTTTGTGTAATTTTGGTAAATATATCTGTTAAAATGAGATTTCAGTGTTTCATTTTTGCGTAATTTAGACAATAATTTATTCATCGCAGCCTGTATATATTTGTTCAAATATATATATATATATATATATATATATATATATATATATATATATATATATATATATATATATATATTTGTTCAAATATATATATATATATATATATTTGTTCAAATATATATATATATATATATATATATTTGTTCAAATATATATATATATATATATATATATGTATATATTTGTGGCCTGATGATTGCGTTTAGCATGAAACAATCTATCGTCGCCTTTGAGTGTTGACGTTTATATTTACATATCTATCTCTGATATTGAGTACTTTATTCCATAAATATAGCTTACATTAAAACTATATTACTTCATATATATATATATATATATATATATATATATATATATATATATATATCTCGAGGATGAAGGCCGACGAGTAGAGTTTAGAACTCAAACAGTTGATTTGGCTAGATGTAACCGAAAATTCTATGCTAACTGTTTCTTTTCTCGCTCTTCTCGCATGCGGAACTCCCTCTCGGTTCCATACTTCCCAGCCAACTTTAATCTGCAAAAATTTCAATACAATGTCATTCGCTATCTACTGTCTTGATTAATCTTCTTCGTTTCTACCAGTAACCATTTTTGTCTCAGTGGCTTTGCTACCTTTCATGAGGTGAACTCGATTTAAAAAAAAAACAAAAAACGCCAGGTATTTAGAGTGAAAAAGGCTTGTGTAAAAACAGTTACACTTTTTGGAAAAAATAATAAAATAAAAATAATAAAATAGATGTGGTGCACAGTGAGTAACGAAGTTTTCTAAACTACCCTTCTCCTAAGCTTACTACCACCTGGAGGTGGGCAGTAAACGACAGACCGTTGTGTAGTTCATTACAGAGAGTTTATTCAGTGCATATTTAGGTGAAACGTTTTGAAAACACTCAAATTACAAATTAAAGAAAGCAAAAATGTTAGAATAAATTAATGATAATAAAATATAAAAGAAAACTGTCTATTAGCAAAACCTCTAATCGAAAAACTTTAGTAAACTTTCATATAGTGAAAATACTGAAAACGAAGTATGAACTAATTCGATAACCAAACGTTTCCTTCTCTTTTTTTATTATATAGAAATAGGAGCGTTTACTTGAAACTAACCTCATTAAAAAATCACAATGGATCGTATTGTCACAGATTGTCATATAACGTAGATCTATCTACATATATTTTATATATGTTTTGTATATTTAATGATTTAAAAAAAATCATTTCACCCCTAAGCAAGGCAGGAACGCCGCTAGTACGGACGGTGTTAGGGTTAGTGAAAGTGAGATAAAAGGCTGAGCATAAGGGGGACTGAAGAAAGAATAAAAAAGAAGCAAGCTTCAAGAAGAAAGAAGATGGCGAATGACGCTGCCTTTAAATCCTTGAAGATTGTAGTTATCAGGGAAGCAAGTAAACGGAAGAGAATTCCACAGGCGGAAAAATGTGAGAAAAAACCGCTGGAGTAGAAGTGGCGGTTGCATTTAGCTATTCCAACTGTAAACGGGTGTGACTTAGCTGCCAATTCGGTAGCATGCTTTAATTCATGTTGTCGGGGCACCAGGTGAAAAAAGCTCGTCAGAGCAGTTAATATGAAAATATTTGTAGAAAAGGCAGAGGGAAGCCACGTCACGTCGGTTAGAAAATGACTGATGTTGAGATGCCGAATCAGGATTGATTACACGACAGATCCTTATTTGGATTTTGCAAAGAATCTCGAGATGAATAGCAGGAGCACCAGATCAGATATAGTAACAGTAACCACTGCGCCGAGGAATGATAGATTTGTAAATGCGCAGCTGGACTCCGACGAGAAAAGAAATCTGGTACGACGCAGTGATCAAACCTTCCTTGCAGTAGATGCAGCTATTGATCCAATGTAGTCGTTCCACTTCAAGTCAATTGAAAACGTTTCGCTAAGACGGCAGTGTATTGCTCTCTAGGATTTTAACGTCAGCCATGCTGACAGAGAGAAAGGTTTCTCTGTTGTGTTTAAACGAGAGTAGTTTTGTTTTAGAGGCGTTAAAATGTACAAACAATTTACTGCCCCCTCGATTGTAGGTCATTTTCAAGAGAAGCAGCTAGGTTTTCTTTGTCAGCTCTGATGGATTTTCTATTGAGACAGGAGTAAATGGTAGTGTCATCTGCATAAATGCCTAATTGGTAACTAATGACATCAACAAGATAATTGATTTATCATTTCAAAAAGTTAAATCTGCTATTCAAACGCAAAGATGTATATAGTTCATAGTACAGATACTGTGAATTGAGTAATTGTTCATACAGTAGAACAATCCGATTTAGAATTTTAAAAATATGAGAATTTAATAGAATTATTTGTTTGGCCTTATCAGTAATTAAGAATTATACCGAGGATATTCACTGTTTTGCTGCCAACATCAGGATTAGTCCACTTATTCTTTATTTTTCTATTTTTATTTTACAACACTTAATTTATTACAACACTCGTATTGTATCAAAGTCGTGACTCATCAAGCCTTCGACTGTCTATAACAGTCTTACCTTGAGAATTTGATTAAGATGTTCATTTCTCTATTAAATCTTTCGTAAGTTAATTCAGCGCTTTAAGAATTTGTAGAACGATATTTAAGCCATTTATGTAACCAACAGGAGAAATCAGTTCCACATTGGCCAATTAGTTGTAGAACGGCTAACGATACTTTTGGGTATACCAAATATATGAAGGTGGCTTTAGGTACAGATATTTTTCCTAAAGATTTAAAATAAAAAATAAAGACAACTGGGAAGAAGTAGAAATAAAGTAAATGAAGGCTTTATTTCCTAGAAAGAAAACATGATCAGTATAAAAATTTGTTAGATGCCTTCTCTCGGACACTGAAAGGGAATACTAGCGAATGTAAACAAAAGTGTGCCTTTACTAAAAGTCAGGCATCTAGAGATGAAACATTTGGAGTCATTTTCACACCTAATTATCAGATTACATTTTAGCAAGGGTTCTGAATAAAGAGAGATGATGTGAGGCAACACCTAGAAATGGCCCTGCTAATGATCGTAAATAAAACAAGTGAGCTACTATGTTTTAAACGAAGAAAATCTTTGTAATAATTGAATAATTAAAAATAAAACAATGCACATTTTAGTGGCTTCGTGTATATTGAATACGCCTCGGATGGAATTAGTACAAATATTTGACATTTTGAAAGAGGTTATGTTTTATCGCGTGTTAGGAAAGCATTTTCTTTTGACGGTGTATGCTCTAAAATTGCCGTTAAGTGTCACATAGCCCCTACCACAAAACGCGGCGGATAGTAAGTTAGAAAAACCTAACGTTGCTCATTATTTTTTTTTAAAAAGTCATTCTTTAGCTGAATCTTAATCATAGGTAAAAAAATAGATTCACTGAAAATATTTTTTTTATAAAATGCAAGAGAAATAACCAAACAGTCATATCACAGTACCTCGTTTTCCAAGGGAGGAAGAATTGTCAAATTTCAAATGATAGCATATAGTTTACCAATCGATTAGCGGAAGAGCATCAAATATAAATAGGAAATAAGAATTTCACTTTCAACTATAAACGACAAAATCATAGAATGCGCTATCAAAGAAAGCGATCCATAGCGTACCGGTGAAACCGCTTTGATTTCGGGGAAATCAATCCAGTAAAGCATATATATCTATTTTACATGAAGGTGTCCTGTTAATATTTACAGACGAAATATTACCCAATTCACATCATACAGCACAAAAATATTAATAATGTCATCTTCAAAAAATTATTAAACAACTCCCATGGTAATGACAGCCTACCGACATCAATCCTATCAAATATAATCTTGACAATTAATATCTGTTGTTAATATCGTCAGCTGAAAACAAAATTGATGTCGGAGTTTTTGTGATAAGCAGATGAAGAGATGACTTGGAGTAGCAGAAACGTGGTTCTGCAGAAGGAGGCTGAAGATTACTCGGATGGAACATGTGAGAAACGAGGACGTTTTAAAGAAAATGGAAACAAAAACAACACTTATATTTAGAAGTAAAAATAGGCAGGAAATTTCCGGGATATATAATGCAGAAAGAGGGTTTGGAGAATACGTCACTCACAAGACATCTCGAAGGCAAGATGGACAAAGGGATACAGCGAGTAATTTACCTGACGAGATTGTGTAAAGGGGGGCTCGGGTGGATAGTAAGGAGATAAACCTTGCTTAGAACTGCAAAAATAAGACGTTATCGAGTGCCATGATCGCCAACGCTCTAAAGTAACACGGTATATAGAAGAAGAAAAACAAGGAGATTATTCAAATCAGTATACTCAGTTTTATACACACAGCCTTTCGGTCGTTTACTCTTCGGCTTTCTTCAGCCAATTCTCGGTGTGCTCAGTAAGCTTCTCGAAATTTGAAACTATGAACAGCCACAATCAGTGACAGAAAGCAAGTGATAACATTTAAAAATCTGCCACTGTCTATCACACATTAGAGATAAATCTGAAAAGATTTCTATTCGGGGGATCTGAGATATATAAAGCATTAGGAAGCAGTTGAAACCTTCGGAGATCTCTCTCATGCCCCACCCCTGGAAGGAAAACGACCAAGAACAGCTTCCCATAAAAAATTAGGATTGAGGAACATCGAAAGGCAGTTATTCGGGGAAACACATTAAAATCACGTTTAGCTGATCATGTATGGAGAAGAAATAGAAAGCATCAACCTTTGTGGAATGAATTCAGCGTAATAGAGAGCAACACTGAAGAATATAACAAATGTTACACACTGACAACATTCTCTGTATAGCTAGCAGAGAGATAAATACTATCTCGGAGTCTTTGATTAAGAAAGAAAAGATGCTAAAAGATTTAACGACCACAGTCAGTTCCACCTGAGTTAGAACACTCTTACTATTCCACAGCCTTAGGACAAACATTAGATTTTAGGCTACAAGAATTTAATAACTGGATTATCCAAGAGACACCTGGCTTAATGGATTAAAGTGTTGGTCAATAATCAGCAATGTGCAGAGGCCAACACCTTGAATATATGCCCCTAAGACTCTAGTAGGGGGAGGCTACTCCCGTCTCACTTATCAAAACACGGATCCACATTCACACCAGCTTGTCGGACAGAGATAATTTCAAATTTCGAAAACAATATTTTTATTTGGATCTTTGATTGGATGCCCTCCCGATGTGGATGCCCAGGCTCGTCGCACGCTCTGCACTCTAATGTCAATAATATGTCTTTCGTTGGCAATTCTGTGTTCCAACTCTAGATCTGGTAGGATCTGAAAAAAGATCTAGTCTGATTCAAGCGACAAAAAATTGATAAGAGTCGTTAAATGTTAAATGATAGATATTTTCTAACTATGGAAAGCAGAAAGTATTCTTTATTCAATCCTACCTGAGTATTTATTTGCTAGCAATATTTCACACGATTTACTTTAGGCCTATTCTCCTCATCTTTGTTGTTATCACGAAAATGTTTTTACAGATGTACCCTCCAGGTGTATATCGATCTGGGTAACCTATAGATAATTCCGAACTGAACCATTCATTTAATGTACTGGGGTAGACTGTTTTCGTTCCACTGCCCATATCTAGGGATATGCTCAGTTATTTGTCGCCCTGTTTCTACTGAGTTCAACTACACAGTGAAAACAAGGCGAGCAATAACGGAGCAGTACATATAAAAATAAGAACTAGGCACGATATCTCTAGACATGGGCAATAGAACCAGAAAAGTCTACCTCCGTAGATTAAATAAAGGGATGAATTCATAATTCCCTGTAGGATCGATATACACCTGATGAAGGGCGGACAACATAACGGCCGAAACGTAGTGATAACAACAATAAAGCCAAAGATAGTAATCCGAATGTAAGTAGTGAAAATATAGATAATTCCTTATCCCAGTAATTCGGACAGAAATGAACAACAATTAGTTTGATATATGTTCTCCGTCAGCTGTCAATATTAAAATCTGAATGGTATTTTCGAAATCCGCTCCAGATGATTGACACCCACAACTCAAGAAAATATTTATACTGCCTACGCAGCGGAAAGACATCAATTCCTTTGGTTCCATCAAAATCATCCTGTCATATAGGCACTTCTCTGCCAGACCTGTGTGCACTGTTTGGCCATATTCTTTGTTTTATTAAGAGCATATGTAATCAAACTCCAAAGATAGTAAAAATCTCGATTCGAATCAAAAAAGAAAACTGTTGGAATCGAAGTCTCAAATCAAAGACGCTGCAACTCCTACGGAATTAAATGTAAATTTCGTTCAGCTAAAAGTGGTGCTCCTCAAAATAAACATTACAGACATTCATCACAAAATCCATTACGCTCATTACGAAATAAATGAAGATGGCAAAATATAAAACCTAGTCTATCTATTCTTATCAGGTCTACAATGCAGATATTCAATTTTCAATACGGCCTTGACGTTCTTTATTTATATAGCTAAATAATTTCCACTTTTCTGCGTTAAGTTGAAACCAGAGACATTTTTTTATCCTCCAGTCAGACATGTCTCGCCGCCTGATTAATTCTAAATTATCAGTTTCTGTCACTCTTCCTGATGCCTTTTTTGTTCCTGATAAAACAATTTCAGTTTTTGCTGCTTTTAATGTAAATAAATTCGGTCAATACATTCTTTTAGTCATCTTTAGGAAGACATTATCTCCGACGATCGAGAATGTGGTTAAAAAAAGAAACTACAATATAAAGTATACAAAGAGAAAACAGTTTCTCAAAAGATGAATGTACCGACAAAGCAAGTCTAGAATCGAATACAGTATGGGGAACCAGAAAGATAAGGATAATTGTCCGAATAATTCTCAGTATAATGACATTTTTCCATCTAAGAACATCAGATGGCACTAAGAAAGCTGAAATGCTAACATATAGCTTGGTCAAAACAATAAAGATAAGGGGAACGGTTTTGAACAAATTACTTGAGAGATAAAACAGTTCCGAAATACTTCGGCAATCCGAACGTTTGAATACTACAATATGGGAAAAATACGAGACTTAAAAAAATGATTACGGAATGCAACCGATATCTAAGGAAGGTGCTAGAGTATAGCGTCTATAAAGGTGTTAAAAAGACGGCAAAACTGATCCGAATGAACCTATATGTAATAATAAAGATACGTCGAGAATTTTAATAAAAAAACAACCAGTTTGTATCTATCTATCTATCTATCTATCTATGAGATTATTTCTCTCACGCACTCTCTCTCATTCCCCTCTCTGTCGCTATCTGTCTGTCTGTCTGTCTGTCTGTCTGTATCTCTCTCTCTCTCTTACATATATATATATATATATATATATATGCACACACACACACACACACACACACATATATATATATATATATATATATATATATATATGTGTGTGTGTGTGTGTGTGTGTGTGTGTGTATGTACAGGTACCTGTTCTGTATCTCCGAACGAGCCGATTCCACAGACACGGTCCTTTAGGAAGAAGAGAGAACTCTTTCCGGGGCTCTCGGCGACGTCTCCGGGTTCGCTTGAGTCATCGCGGTTTCGCCCGAGAAGCAACGAGACGCCACCGACATTGCTGCCAGCCAGAAGTGTCGCCACCCCCGGGCACTCTCTCTCACACACACACACACACACACACACACACACACACACACACACACACACACACACACATATATATATATATATATATATATATATATATATATATATATGGTCTTATTTTATTATGGGTAGTAGCTTATGATGTCCGATTGTAGATAAAACTAAAATTTCCAACATGGCTTATTCATGGACCTGAAAAGCATTGATGAAAAATTTCGTGACATAAAATATTTTTCATCAAATTAATTTCCATCAACTTTATATAGACGAGAGTGTGATGTAAGACTGTGTGCATAAAAATCAACTACGTATGGCGACTGGCAGTTTTATGCTTTATCAATAATCGATTCGCATACCGCTTCTCTTTGTGAAGAGTCGTTACATATAGGCCACTGGGTATATATGTGAAACGGGGCTACTTCAGTGGCGTATATATAGAGAGGCAGCACAAAGTGGAGCAAAATATGATCTGAGACGTTAAACTGACAACCACTAAGTCTGCTGATTATTATTATGTTAGTAACTTACACTGATATTGAGTAATTCTCATATAAACAGTAGTATATATATATATATATATATATATATATATATATATATATATATATATATATATATATATACAGGGGTTGGACAAAATAATTGAAAAACTTCTTAAATTCAAAGAAAATTTATTTAATATGGAGTTGGTCCTCCATTAGCCTCACAGACAGCTTTAATACGTCTAGGAATGGAATCATACAGCTTCCTGACTTCACCCAGAGGAATTTTCAGTCATTCTTCCATTAAAACCTTCTCCAGCTCTTTACGACACGACGATGGAAGATAACGGCTCCTAAATTGTTGGGCTGCCTCCACACATAATCACGCCTTGAAGTTGGGAAAAGAGAAAAACTGGACTTGTTTGAGAATCTGACTTGCTTCTATTGGTGTGCAGACCAGGCATTGTGATCTCTGCACCACTTCAACCTATTTTGAATGTTGTGAGTGGAGAGAAGAGGTTTCCTTACGGTGACTCTTCCATGATATGCAGACTTATGGAGCTCACGATGAACAGTTTTAGTAGAAACTGGACTATTCAGATGATTATTCAACTCAGCAGTCACTTTGGCCGCAGTAGTCCGATGATTTTTTGCCACATTGCGTTTCAATGCATGTCAGTCCCTGTCAGTAAGTTTGCAAGTCCGGCCCAAATTGCTACGGTTGCTAGAGGTTTTGTCCTGTTTCTCGAATTGCATCATAGTTCTTCATATGGTAGCTCTTGAAAAGCCCAACAGTTCAGCAACCTTAGTGATCGAGGCTCCTGCCATGCGAGCCTCAAAAATTTGCCCTTTTTCGAACTCGGAGAGGTCACACATTTAGCTTAAATTTTACTAAATTTTAAAAATAAACAAAACAAAGACAGTAAATTAGATAAATAAACGCATTTATAATAGATATAAACTGCAATTACGAAATGTTAGTTAAAGTTCTTAATATAATAGGTCTTTGAAATATAGGAGTGGAATTTGCAACTGTTCCAATTATTTTGTCCAACCCCTTATTAAGACGTTTTTTATGTTTATACGTTCTTTTTTATAAAAGAAGTATAAGACATTTTTATGTCTTATAATAATTTTCGGACTTTGTCCATTTCATTATATATATATATATATATATATATATATATATATATATATATATATATATATAACAAAAAATGTAAGTGGAAAAGTTTTCGTTTGATGCGTTTTGTTCTTTAGGACTTCATCAGCCTAAATTTATTATGTTGGTGCGACTACACACGAAAGAGGTATGCTGGGAACATTGAATTTATTATTTTTTGGTATATAATCTAGCCGATTTCATTTAGATTTTTTTGTGTGTTTTCATCACTTTTGTTATTAGATATCCCACACTTTGATAATAGAAATTCTACCAGGACTGGTGAAATGTTGTAAGAGCAAGGGCGCAAATTTACTGTGGATGACCTTGCGATCAAAGGCACTCTCTAAACTTTTTCGTTTTAGTAAATTGTTTTCCCCTTTGATCAGAATAGCATTTCTATGTCAACATTGTGGTCAGTCTTGTTACGGTGTGCAGCTAATGCATTTGATGTATTGTTTTGTAAAATGGCCTTTTTATGCTCATATAATCTTTTATTTAGATCCCTTGAATTTTATCCTATGTCATTTTTGTGATAATTATCACAGACGATCGATTAAATTCCCCCTTCATTTTTTTTAGTATTGACTAAGTCTATATTATTTTACATGTAGTAGTAAAATATTTTATGTTGAGTTTAGATAAGTTCTTTTCAATTGTAGATTTAAAGATCTTAATTGTTTGGAGGTGTTAACATCTTTATGCATCGTCTTGGTGAATTAAGGTTGGCTACAGTAAATATCCCGCTTAGTGCCACAGATCTATTTTCACGGATCGATTTTGAAGACTGAATTTCACAGCCTCAAATTGACTGCTGTTTCAAAGAACTTGCGAAGACTGTAATTTAAGAGTTTTAAAAGTTTATTTTTAAAATAATTTAAAAGTGATTTCAAATAAAAATCTTCATTTCCTAATCTTAACAAATTGGTCATGTCTGATTGGGGTCGAAGTATTGTACATTTCTATTCACGAGCACCTTCACTGGGTGGGGACGCATCCTGGCCGTGTGTCGAAAAGGTTGTTTTTAAGTTTAAAGTATGAGGCAACCAAGGCGACCTAGGAGTCACATATAGATACTTGAGACCACCCAGAATAGAAGACCGTCTGACCCAACTGTGTTATTCGATCTGAAGTCGACACACCTGCAAGGCTATGCGCTGTTTTTGTCTATTCCTCTCATCATATTGAGGTTTTTGTAGCTGTGATTCATGCTTTGGGTATATCTGTATCAGTCTGAGAGTGTATTGTCCGTAAGGAGTGACATGATGGACATATCAACTTTTCTTATATTCTCACCCAGTGTCACATTTTTGGCGTGCTGAACTCGCACTCATCATTATTATTATTATTATTATTATTATTATTATTATTATTATTATTATTATTATTAATAATAATAATAATAATTCAATTTTTAAAAATTCATATTAAACTACATCAAGCTTTTTAGGTGATATAGTTGTTTTATGTGCATGAATTCAGAACGATATCATTGATTGTTTATACCGACCCAGTCGAATGTTGAGTTCTTTGATTGTCACTTTCCTCGACATATCATTTTCACATTACTGAAGATCATCGCTACACTATCGTCTAGAAACTGGCTTTTTAGCAGGTGTATTTAAACCGATTATATTAAAGCAGCGAGTCTACAGGGCCATTTTCAATAATTATGAGCCTAAGTAACGCGTCCAGAATCATTGAGAAGTGAATAAACTGTAAATGCATCAATATGTTTATAAATTGTACACGGGCGACAAAGTTTAAGATTTTTACTTTTGGTTTTCACTGTAATTCAAGACTATTGTACATGACAGGTAAGAAATGTTATTCTCTACACACTCAAAGTCATTTTATTTATGTCAAGAACGTGAAAGGACGTAACATATCAAAGTGTCTATACATGGTGCCACTTCCTTCATCTAATATATTTTCTGCTGTAGTTTGTCATTTTGACCTTTCCTTAGAAAAGACCTTGTGATCCATTTAACTTCCAAACATATTCTGTCAGGTTTGTTGTTGGTCTTTCAAATTAGGTTCCAGTTTTTACTGCCAAGCATCTTCCATTTTAGTTTCCAGAATTTGTTTTCAATTCTTGTTAAGACACTTTACCAGTTTATTTTATGATATGAACAGATTCACTAAAAGGTCAGTCACTTTCTTCAAGCACTAAAACTTTTCTTTCCCTGGTGAATTATCAGTTTTATTTTAGCCGGAGATAAATATTGGGTTGGAACTAAAGTTCATGGGGCTCTTCAATAGCTTGTGTTTGTACAGTGGATGACATATTCATATTCTGAAAAGTGAGATTTTTATGTGTCTTTTTAGGTTTCGTGTGTGAGTGTTGAATTTTAAATGTTTTTAGGTTAAATGTGAAAATGGAGGAGTGTATTGTCCATAAGTGTTTCGTTAGGTTCGAAGCGGAAATTTTCATCTGGAAAACCGAGTACGTCCCGTCAGGCTTGCAGTCGCTGATGATGACCAAGTGGAAAGGTTGATTAAAAATAGTCAAGGTTACTCGACAGGGAACATCTTAGAGATATTCCACATACCTTATATGGGCGTTGTAAAGCATCCGAATACAGCTGGATACGCAACTCGCTACGATGCTTTGATGTCTCACTATTTAATAGAAATATATTTGTATTATTTAATAAGACAATACATGGTTGTTAGCAAAAGAATGGGCCAAAATGTAAATTCCCAAATCAAAAGCAAACAAATTCAAAAATATCTGGGAACTGATCTAACAGAGGATGGAAAGTGTGATACTGAGATCCGAAGAAGTATTGGGATGGCCAAAGATGCACCCCAAAAGCTAAGCAGAGTATTAAGAGACAGCGAAATTTCGTTAGAAACAAAGAAAAGAGTACTGAACTGTTTCGTGATATCTGTCCTCATACGGCGGTGAATGCTTGACAAAAATGAAGAGACTTGAAGTAATAGAAATGGGGTCTGAAGAAGAGGATACCATGGACCGAACATATGAGCAACGACGAGATTTTAGGGAAAATAGAAACAAAAGGAAACATACTCAACAGGAAGAGACAGTTGAAATTTCTAGGGCACAAGAGGAGGAAGGAGCAACTGGAAAATCTACTGCATTGAGTAAAAGAGGAAAACAATGCATAACATTATTGATGAACTTGAGTAAATAGATAACGGAAGACTATTTAGGAAAAGTAACAAAAAGAAAAAAATATTAAGTGCTACAGAGAATAGGAAATTGTGGATAGCCATTCCTCATTATGTGTCTCAGAAATTTAGCCCTCGACTTCTGATTCTAAGTACAGGTGTCTTCTTGTTCCTATTTGCTTTAAAACTTTCTTGTTGGTCACATATTCCGTCCAAAATCTTAATATTCATCTGTAGAACCACATCTCTTAGTCAAGTACTAAGTCAAAAGTGTGAATCAGTCAGTATAGAATGTTTTGAGCTCGCTCGCTAAATATTATCCCATGACAAAGAACAGTTTTGATTAATAAGTCATTTTGTTGTTGTTTTTTTCATAAGCCTTTCTATGTTCAATGATATATCAGTGTTGATAATCTTAGAGAACAACTTTAAATTAGAATGATTGCCTCTCATCGCCAGTGCCGAGATTTAATTCCATCTTTAAGAAACTCATCCGAAGTTGGTAATTGTATATTCTAATTTCGACTTGAATATCGATTATAATATCCTGAGAGGAGGAAATCGAATGTTAATTTGGTGTTTGGATTAGCTTTGGAGAAGTCATTAAAATATAGATGAAATCATTTTGACGTAAATTACACACTCAGTGAATCGTATTCGCTGATAAGGATTCGCGTATATCCGACCAACAGACTTATAACTTCAGTTGTGATTTTCGGCCGAAAGTTATAAAATACGTTCGCGAATACGTGTTGGATTTGGACGGCTCTTGAAAGTTGGGTGAAGAGTCACTTGAGACTTAAGTACGACGAAAGGACCAGACAAAAATGTGACGTCATCAATATCAAAGTGGAAAATTGACAAAGGTGGCGAAGAACGAAAGAGATAGGGAAGAAATAGATAAAAGAACGGCTGGTTCATAATGGAAGATTCTCGATTGTATAAGGCAGCAAAACGGTGTGACACAGGGGTGAATCGAAGGATTTAATTTATGTTAATTCGCCTTGTCGCTTGTGAATCAATAAAAATTCACACGAAACAGTTAAGATAGTCATGGGAAAACGTATGGGTTACATATGGCTCATTTGGTCTTTCGGTGCGGCACGCTTAATATAATAAGGAAAAATAACGTCTCTTAAATTTTTATTTTGTTTCCTTCACACTTGTTCACTCACACACTCACTCATACATAAACACATACATAAAGAGTGATTAAGTACAATATTTCTTAAATTTTGTAAAATTTGGGGAAAAATAACTTTGTCAGCATTTTAAACCAGAGGTGATTTTCACTAAGGAAGACCGTACGTGTAAACATCGTTTGCTTTTGAAATAGGAAACGTGTACAAGATGTATTTTTCTATGAAGATGAAATATTTTTAAATGAATAAGTTAGAAATAACTCCCACGAAACCACATGTGATAATCACTCTGTCATCAGTGATATTATACCGAAACTTCAATTTTTAATCATGAAAAAATCTTTTCTCTCATTTCTAAGGTATATCTTTACGCATATTGTCTTCTGTAGTGAAAGTAGCTGAGGTAACTACTACAAAAAATTACCATGAATCTTTTTAGTAGTGCGACCACTATGATATTTTGATGAGACATAGATCATTCGGTCGACTGCTCGAAAAAGGTAAGCCCATGCCTGAGATAGGAGATATGACCCAAATTTACTATTCTCTGATGGATGTCTGAAATTGGCGTACCGGGTTTAAGTTCCTGGTCTTGTCTACTATGTTTAATTTTGCACTAATATTCTTAGAAAACGCATGAGTCTATATCTATATAGCTAGGAGTTAAATAACAGAGCAGAATTTGTCTTTTAGCATTGTATGACATCAAGTTTAGGAGAAGGAAAACTATAGAGGAGGTAGGAGGAAACCACAGCTCTATCTGCCCCAAGAAGCCATGGCAATACAATTTTTAAAAGGAAATAAAGGGCTATAATCGCTTACGCCCTGAAGGAGTATGGCACTAAAATAAATCCACGTATTTGTCGACGAGGACGTTGATAATCTCTAAACTTAGCCTATCTTAAAACAAAGCAAAATAAAGAAAAATTAAAATAAAGTAATCATGCTGTTTCCTACAATTGCTCGTGCGCGGGCAAGCGCACACTCATAGAAAAAAGGGCATGTGCATTTCTTAAAAGGGTAAATAGAATCTTGCTTCGCTGTGAGGCATTTTTGGACTGAGCAGTTGAAAGCACGCCGGGTCAGACGGTGGTTTCTCCTATACAGAACACCCGAAGAGCTCATTTTCTATATTAAATTTTCTTGAATGCGCCGGACGGTAGACATAATGCACATTATTAAAAAAAATGGAGTGTTTCAAATAGATGTATCCGCTAAAAATATTGTTTGAAGTAATAAAAATGACGGATAAATCTATTAATTCTTTATAACAAACACATGCACACAGACACGCACACGCACACACACACATACACGTACACGCACACACACACACACACACACACACGTACACGCACACACACACACACACACACATATATATGTATATATTAATAAATATACATAATACCCCACGGCGACATTCCGACTTGGAGTTTCATGCATTATGCAATCATCATGTACAAATGAACTGGTCGTAAGTTCATTTGAACGTGATGATTGCATAGTGCATGGAAATGTGAGTCGTACAGTCGACGTGGGGTATTATGTATATTATTTAATATATACTTAATATCTGTTACATCGAGAAATGTTTCATTTACACCAAATGATATATATATATATATATATAGATAGATAGATAGATAGAGAGAGAGAGAGAGAGAGAGAGAGAGAGAGAGAGATAGATAGATAGATAGATAGATAGATAGATAGAGACAGAGTTCGCCAAAAATGCATACACACATCAAGAAAGGAAAGAAATAGATACATATTGTGATACTAAATTTATTTTGACATCACCAGATTAATACAAGCTACCTTTGGACTCTACAATCACAAGAGATGCTCAAAATGGTGGAATTTATTAGTGCGGCAAACTACTGCTTGGGAAACGTTAGCAAAAGTTGGATTGCTGTACATGCATTTTCAATTTCTTGTCTAAGTGCTTACAGTGTGGTCAGTTTTGTGCAATACACAGCATCCATTAGGGTAACCATAGTAAACAGTGTTATTGCAATTTGATAAAACTACGAGGGACAAGTTTTTCCTTTCCTGACGTGCGTATAGATTTTCGGGCGGACTCTGTATATATATATATATATATATATATATATATATATATATATATATATATATATATATGCAAGAGTCTCTCAACGGATTGAGTCCTCTAGGTCACTGGCGTGTTTATTATCCTATCATTATATATATATATATATATATATATATATATATATATATATATATATATATATATATATGCGTGTGTATGCATATACATACGTATATGTATATATACATATATATTTATATATACATATACATACACGCATATATATATATATATACATACATGCAAAAGTACAATATATAAAATGTACATATATTTCCCGTTTTTTTCGAAACTTGCAGATTCCTGTCGACACGCGGTTTATTTGTGGGCAATGAGCCAATTTTTATTCCTAATTATGTCTCTTAGAAATTTCAGCTGTTTCTTTCTTACTCTAAATGTAGCTGTCTTTTTATTTTCAGCGTTAACATGCTCCATCGATGATATTCTTCGTATTCTTTTGTAGAACCTCATCGCCGTTACTTCAAGTCCCCTCTTCATCTGTGATAAAACTGTCCAGTTACCGTAATAAGGATACTTATTTATAAACGTTTCTTCTTCTTCTTTATTATCTCATCATATATATATATATATATATATATATATATATATATATATATATATATATATATCAGTAAACATTTAAGTCTCCACTTAGAGGCGACCGGCTGTTTCATGCTAGATGCAATCGTCAGGCCATCTGATAAAGTGCTCAATATCTCTGGGATTGCGCACTTTATCCCATAAATATAGCACACCTTAAGAGTACATTTCTTCATATATATATATATATATATATATATATATATATACCCGATGCGATGAGAATGAAAGTAATATATAAATTCTAACGTTCGCAGCGTTAATTAAAAAAAGAGCTCGATACAGGTAGTAGAGCGATAATTATTTATTTATTATAATTTTATCATATAGACAAAACCATTTTACTCACAACAAAGATGCAACTTGGTTTCAGGCTTGCCTACAAATAGGATCGTTCATAACCATTTCCGACCCTCACCCGTAGATGTGCAGTTAAAATGCACTGAAACCAAGTTGCATCTTTGTTGTGAGTAAAATGGTTTTGTCTATATGATAAAAGTATAATAAATAAATAATATATATATATATATATATATATATATATATATATATATATACAGTGGCTGTCGACTCACAAAGCGAGTATGACCATCACTAACATGTCCAGTTCACCAGTTAAACTCTTCTTACCCCCACAACACTGTATACATTAGTTGTATGAACGATAGTGGCTCATAAAGCCAGCCATCGATCTGCATTTCTTGTGGCATATGTAGCATATCAAATCATCTCCGGGTGGTGGAAGTTGACTTTGTTCATCATCACTTCCAATATGTCTTTTTATATGCCTTGTTAGGCCCGACCTGAAATTGCACACCATACTGCAGATCAAACATTCAAAGCATGCCATTACGAAATCGTCATATGAAATAGACTGTTGGAGTCGGTATGATTTCTGGTGACTGACCAGACCTTTATGATACTACTGCAATTGATACTACATAGCAGTTCAGTACTCTTTTTTTGTATTTATTTGTTTAGCTTTTAGAATAAATATTTCTCTATTCCAATGCCTCTTCGGTTTTCGGTGTCATATTTCCCGTCGTCTGTTAAAACATTTCCCAGATAATTAACTATCTGTACTTGCTTCATTTTCCCGTCCAATGTGTAGCTCGCCTCTTGGACTGTTTCTGTTGCTGGTAACTATACATTCTCTCTTCTTTCGGATGTTAACCAAAGTGTGCCACGCGAATCTTCCAAATGAGAATTATCTGCCTTCTTTGAAAATCATCGTTAGGTGTCCCGGTTTTTACAGGGTCTCGAAAATCAACCTCGTCTACTTAGAGAGAGATACGCAATATGTTTAGGCTCATTGGTCGCTTGTCGCATTCAAAGTCCATAGTAATAATCTTTATGCGATATTTGCCTCTGAAATCGAAAGAGGCGTCAGTTTACATTTACCGAGACGAGCGATAAAAACAAATCATTTTGCGTAACAATTTTAGCGTATTGGAAATGAGATTTACTCATTTGTGGGTCTTTCGAACGATTACACGACAAGGGAAGCGGGGATTTGTTGAGATTGGATCACATAAAAAAGATGATGGTTGCATTTTACAGGTATCTTTGCTTTTTTCGCCTCTCATAATCCGTTCGTATGTGCCTGTGGACGTTAACATAAAACCACACACACACACACACACACACACACACATATATATATATATATATATATATATATATATATATATATATATATATATGACAGAGAAAAGGAGAAAGAGCAAACGATGCATGCATCTGTATAAAAGTACATAAGCAGACGATGATATAAACGGAACGGTGTCGATATGTTATCGACTCGACCAGAAAACTATTCGAAAAGAACTCAGATGTTGATCCATTTTTTGAGATTTTGGAGACATGGATCGAGCTGGGTTGGCAGATTATCCTAAGATCATTTGACCCAACAAAATCTCAAGCTAAAAAAAGAAATTAAAAAAAATGAATGAACAAATAAAACCATGTTCACGTGACAACACAAATATCCGGAATTCTAAATTTATAATCCTTCCAATGATGCGTAATATAAGACGGACTTTTCAGTGATAAGAATTGACGACACTTTAAAACATACAACTGTAGAAAATAAATTTAACTTTCCACACCAAAAATAGAAATGTATATTTATGTATATATATATATATGTGTATATATATGTGTGTATATATATATATATATGTATATATATATATATATATATATATGTATATATATATATATATATATATATATATATATATATGAGTCCGACAATTGTTTTAATATATTTTATTGTTATACGTTATTTATATATATATATATATATATATATATATATATATATACAAATATGTAAGGTAATGCTCTGTTTATAATGAACAGTATTAACAACATTTAACGGCCTGAACGTCCGAGAAATTTCATAGAAAATATATGTCTTCCGACAGGGATCGAACCTCTATGCCAAACAGACGCTTCTTCATAGCTAAACTAGTATAGCACGTCAGGCTATATGACGGTTCCGTGTAGGATGCAGGTTAGATTCCTCTCGGAGGACGAATATTTTCTATGAAATTTCTCGGACGTTCAGGACCGTAAATGTTGTTAATACTGTTTATTATAAACAGAGTATTTACTTAAATATTTGTGTATATATAAATAATGTATAACAATATATATATATATATATATATATATATATATATATATATATATATATATATATATATATATATATATATATATATATAAATTACATAAAAGTTATTTTTAATCGATACCCATATTTGAATAGACGCTCTATTTATTTATTAAACAGCATTTTCATTTATTTTGTCTACCGGCCTGAATATTCGAGAAATCTTATTAGAAAAATATGCGCTCTACGATAGGATTCGCAATTAAGTCGTCATTAGATCTCACGTGCTTTGACTTCTCGGACACGGAGTCCCTGATAGTCAAGAAAAACTCGAAAAGTGTTTTTAAAGACCGAGTTTTCTTTTTCTTGAAATATACATCTCTGCTCAGTTTTGTATCCTAACGTAAACAAAGCAATTTAGGAATGGATTTCTCATTTATTAATCCAGCAGATCTTTTATTACTTAAGCGTTATTTTCAGTGGATACCCATATTTGAGTAGACGTTTTGTTCATTTATTAAACAGTATTTTTTATTTTTTGGTTATTACTTTTTACTATAAACATTTTTAGTGGGTATTCCTATTTAAGTTGCAATCCCTGTTTTTTTTTATTTTATTAATCAGTGAAAAAATGAAGAAGTCCTACTTAAGGAAAACTCAACCCCCAACTGAAATCAAACGCGTATTCTATTTATTTTTATCAGGGGAACCATTTTTTGAGTCAAAGTGCGCTTCTACCAGTTCAGCCACGGATACCTACTCAATACCTACCTTAAGAAAGCACAGTTTTCTGGTTTGGACATCTGCAAATTTATATCTGCTAGTTTGTCTCGACCACATCTGATCTAACGGTGGTCTCTCATGTAAAGGGGGACGCAGGTTCAAATCCTGTCGGAGAGCGCATGTTTTCCGTTAATGAAATATATATATATATATATATATATATATATATATATATATATATATATATATACATATAAAATATGAATATTTGAGAATATATATATATATTCTCAAATATTCAGGCCGGTAGAAGAAAATAAACAAATATTATATTTAATAAATAAACGGAACATCAACTCAAATATGGATATCCTCTAAAAATAACGTTTAAGTAATAAAACCCGACGGATTAAAAAGTATTAAAAAATTATTACTTCTTCAGGATATTTAAAAAAGTAGTATGACAAATTGGAAAAAGTTTTGTCACGCGTTTCATCTGTTCGGATTTCAATGGATTGGGCTACACGTGTACACATCTACACATGCGCACGAAACGAGAGATGCTGGTATTTTCAAACTTTTCGAAAGACTATTTTTATTTTTTTAATAATATTTTTTCAGTGTAGCCAAATTCATCTGTATACTTTTTTCTATTTTTCTCATCACCTTTGTCTCTCACTATCCCACATTTTGACAACAGAAAATTTACAAAGAATGGTGAAGAACCTGGACACAAATTTATTGTGGTTGAACTAGCGATCACGGCATTTTCCAGACATTTTTGTTTTAGTGCATTATTTTCTCTTTTAATCAAATTAGCATTCCCTACGTCAAAATTGTGGTTAGTTTCGTTACGCTGAACAACCAATACGTTGTGTGAGTTGCTTCTTAATATATCCCTTTTGTGTCCATATATTTTTCTAAATACTGTTTGTTGATATGTAAAATTGTATGTCGTTATATCACAAACACGCAAACACACATATTGATTTTCCAAGTGTAGCTTAGATGTGGTACAATATATATATATATATATATATAATATATATATATATATATATATATATATACATACCAAGCGAGAACAGTCTGTGTCAGAAAGAGAGAGTCTATTCAAAGGATATAATATCCCTTGAATAGACTCTCTTTTTCTGACACAGCTTTGTATAATAATTACATGTAGTCATTTTTATAGAATTCTATGTGGTGTCAGTTGATCCTTTATATTAAGATTTCTTTTCTCACTCTTCTTTTGCCCTCTTTTTCCCTCTCTCACACACATACACGCACAGACAAGACAGGCACAACACTCACAAATTGTATGTAGGTATGACATCCTAACACACACCCAATATCTCTTCGTTTGTCGAGTGTTCTTTTAGCCTTGGATATGTCAAACACGAATACCAACTATAATAGTGCATGCAGAAAAAATACCCAACAGATAGGTTTTTTGCGAATAACTTTTTATGCCATTATTGTTTTTATGAATAAAAAATATCCAAACGCGTAGCTAAGGGGAATTTTTACCTGAAAAAGAAAACCACATTACAGATTAATCCCTAGATAAAATATTCACCACTTAAAATTTTTATTTTTAAATTCCGGTTACTCTTGTTTTGTTTGATGTATAGAATTGCTTTTTTTCTTTTTCTTTTGTTAAGTTATGTTTCGGTTTGTACTTTGTGTCTACTTGCAGAAGAAAGTTATATCTGATTCAAAAGTTTCGCTTCCATCTCAAAAGGTGTCGATCATATAGAAAAAAATGACAAAAGCATTCAAGTAACAACAAACCACACACATTTGAACTTTATGTTCACACGCTCAATGTACTAATAATGTCTCTTTATACACAGGGACAATCCTGAAATATAGATCTCTTGATATTAGGTCGAGGTGGGGGCACTTCAAAGAGGTGCAATTGTCAACACTCTTGTCTTGATAGATCAATTACGAGTGAATAGTGTGCTTATCCTTAATGGGCGCATCTACTACCAGGAAAGTTTGGTCACTTTGTCGTGCCAGAAAGTTTTTTCTCGTCAGAATCCATCTTGTGCATTTATAAATCTACCATTTATCCATGCATTGAATATTGTTGCCATGTCTGATCTGGTGCTCCGGCTGTACATCTTGTGATTCTTGACGGAATCCAAAGAAGGATCTGTGATGTAATCGATCCTGACCAGGCATTTCGACTTCATCATTTTTTCACCGACGTGACGTGGCTTCCTCTGTCTTTTCTACAATTATTTTCATGACAACGGTTTCTTTTCCCGCACTTCCAACCAATGGAACTCCATTCCGTTTACTTGTTTCTCTGATAGCTACAATATCCAATAATTTAAATGTAGCATCAATCGCCGTATTTTGTCTTCTTGGATCCCGTTCATCTTTTGTTCTTTCCCCAGTCCTCCTATTCTCAGTCTTCTCTTTCACTGTCACTCCCTGTAACCTTCTGCGCACGTGACATTCCCGCCTTGCCAGGGGTGAAATGATTAAAAAATACTTGTGCCACATCTAAACTACGCAAAGTAAATCACTAGTAAATTGAGGTGGGTACGAACCACAGCCAGATAGGTATATATGGTAAACAATCTTTTGGAAGAATCATTATGCGGAATATATTTCGGACACACGAACATCTTAACAATGTTTCGGCCGATTCATTCTTCAGCCCTCGTGTGGTGTATTTTGTGAGTAATAAGTATAATTTTGAATCACCTGGATACTTAGTGTGTCCCGTGTTGATGAAATGGTTTATACTATTTAGTATATTAATGACTATTTATTCACCGGAATATTTTTCTTCAAGAAAAGATATACCTTTTCTTTTCTCATGATATTAATTAATCTGAGGAAGGCTGATGAAAGAATCGGTTGAAACGATCTGTTGATAACATCAAGTATTCAAATATTGTGTAGAGTAGGGAAGTTTTGGGAAGAAATATTGCAATCCTGTTGATTCCTGTCAATGGTGACAGCAGATAATAGATATTTTCCTGTTACCATGCGTGACAATTCATTTATCTGGGAAGTAATCAGTTAATTGCTGTGCTATGACTATGACGTAACTCAACTTCCGGAGAACCAAAATGATTCATTCGAACACGTATTCAATGAAGGAATAGCAATAGATAGGTTCGCCTATCATAGAATTCACGCTCCTCCTGGTCTTTTGAACAGGCGTAGAAGTTTATCTCTTGTTTACTGTTTAGGATTGGGTTTCCGGTTCCTGCTAAAGTCTACTTCCACACTATCCTTCTAACGTCTCCGCTTAAACTCTGAAATATTATTTACTATTTTGTTCTCAATAGTATTAGATTGGTTCGCCTATCGCCCGGTTTACACTCCTACACGGTTTTTTGAACAGAAGTAGAAGTTTATCCCTTATTTTTTTGTTTAGGATTTTCTTCCTTCTATAGTCTACTTTTACTCTATCCTACTCACGTCTTCGACTGAACTCAGAAATGTTATTCACTAATTAAATATTGACCTCTTCAAACCTAGAGTTAGCTTACCTGCATAGCCTCAATAACTTAACTTTTTGTGCTTTCTTCGCTCATACATTACCACTCAATAAGCATCTAACTTGGCTCTTGGGCCTTCTATTAGGTGAACATTAGTTAAAAATATAAAAGGGAAAAGTGGCGGGTCACATTCAATACCTTAAAAACAAAACTAGTAACGTTCCTACATCATCAAGCGCACCCTGAATCTCCGTCTGTGGCAATTAAAGGGTGTTCTCTCAAGTAGACTCCTTACCTAGAACGCATATTCGGACAAGCCCCGCCCAGAAACCAAATGTAACTCGTACAGACGATCCATCGCTAAGATGCTGGGAAAATGGTCGATTCCCTGTCCCACACCCAGAACGTACCTGATTTATTTTGTATTTACAAGAACCAGATAAGGTCGAAAATGGAGTACTTGCGCCATGTCTTGGTTGGTGCTTCCCATTCTTTATTTTGGTGTCCTGATAAATTCCAAAAGAGTCTATGGGGCCTTGTGGGCGTTGAATTGTTTTCCACTCTACAACCCCTTTGCTACAAACGAAACGTCTCTAGCTACTCTATCGCTATTTCAATGGAAATGTTTTGAGAAACTATATTTACTTCAACCAGTTCTAACCTTCACAGTTAGGACCAGCCACGCCACTTACTCTGTAGAGACCACTTTCATTCTCTTCTTATTCTATTAGTGAGAATTAAGTTCCACTCGAACAGCTTCTTCCAACAAACCGTTACTTTGTACAACCGACTTCTCAATGACTATAATCTTAATCTATTCAAGTGTAACATTAACCATTGTCTTTCACACATATCCTCATAAACTGCGCTGCTTACCTCTTATTCTTACTGCTCACGCAACAATATCTTTCAACAACTCTCTACCTCGAATGGCTCTTGGGCTTTGTATAGAGTGAACATTAGTAAAAAAAAAAACAATAAAATATGAAAACATAGTAAGTACAGGCAGAATTCGATAAAAAGCTTCAAGCGAATGTGGATGAAAATAAGCTGCATGCAAAACTTGTTATAGTTTGGCTGAAAAGTTATTATTTATCCATTGTCTACACCAGAATATTCCACCATCAGGTTAAAGAAATCTCTAAATGACAAGAAAAGTTTCTATGGGAGACGGAAAAGGGCTTCTAGTAAGGTTCTGTGCTGAGAAAGATTAACAAGAATGTTATGGAAGAAGGTAATAATGAAGCTGTCTGAAAAATGACAGAAGTTAATTTGTTTAAAAAAATCTTATTTTTATTTAATAAATCAATTGAACCTTTTGAATATGGAAAGCGAAGTTACGAAATAAGATATAAAACATTCAGCATTCGCAGAGGCCGCAATGTAGTGTACAAGACTAAGCACAATATAGTCTATATTATAATGAGTTCATTTCTATTTTTAAGTGTGCTACCGTCATACAGAAAAGACAGTACATCATCGCAAGATTTTTGCTTTGACAGCACATATAAAATGTTCTAAGTTGAAGCATAAAGCAATTTCCAATCCACTTTGTAGTACATAATAAGAGTGTGGAGGTTTAACGTTCACGCTCACCCCGGTAATAGTGATCCGATTTCCGTATGCTTGATACAAATGCTAAAAAATATAAGAGTAAAACAAAAAAGTAATGCAAATATGACTAACTGCTACAAAAAATAAAATTCTTATAATTTCACGGCTATCATTATTTTATGTACATTTATTGATGTGTTCCTTTCTTTTTCTTTTCTTATTCTGTCATAGATTTTTGTACAAAAATCAAGCATTTTTCTAACTTGTCAGCATGTAAGTTTTAAAACTATTGACTTCTACACTTAAAGAAATAATAGAAGGACAAGTAAATGTAGCTGGAAATTGGCTAATTGCAGAGTAGTTCCTTTATCTGTTCATTTGTAAATAATTAGAATGTAATTTCTAAAGACAGAAAGTAATTTGTTAACTTCCATAACAGCCGCCCGTGCCAGTTTTTAAGTGAATATTGCTAAAATCATTAAAAATACTATTAAAGGGGACAGATTTATTATTCCCAATATCATACTTGAACATGATTTGCATAAAAATATACAAGTGGGTTTTTGTTTTTATTGAGAAAAGTTAAAATGGAATCTGTATTATTTAAGACTTTCTACATTATGTGAGATTTTATTATGCAAGTCAATTTTTTCACAATAAAGTTTATACTGGATGTGTTCCACGGTAACTATAGACGATGAATTGTTCCAGAGATTCGTCATGAATAATTTATAAAATTTTGGTTGAGAAATTTCGTATGGCGAGCGTGGAACTCTGGTTTCGAAATATTTTTTTTAGGAATTTTATTTACTTTGTATTTCGTTTTAGTTTCGGCACATTTTTTAAAGTCGTACCAAACCCAAAGGAAGAAAAAGTTGGCAAGAAAGGAGAAAGGGAAAATAGTATGAAAAAGAACGAAAATAGAAAAGAATTGAATAAAATGGAAATTAAATGAAGAGAAGAAAGGAAGGAAAAGAAAGGAAGGAAAAGAAAGAAAGGAAAAGAAAGGAAGGAAAAGAAAGATATTGATAAACAAAAACAGAAATTAAATAAAGCTAAGAAAAAAGGAAACGAAATAAGAAAAACAGGAAGGAAATGAAAGAAAAATGAAAAGGAAAGAAAAAAAGGAGGGGAAATAAAAAGAAGGGAAAAGTGAGGATGAGAAATAAAAGAAAAGCAAAAAAAAAAATTAATTCACAAACAAAAAAAATTAAAAAGAACGAAAATGAAATAGAGGCAAACCAAAAATAATATCGAAAATTTGGCGCATGGTGTTGGCCAAATTCAATAAAAGATTCATAATTGGTTTCTTGGTGAACAACAAAAGGAGACAAAGGCACAGCTCGACTAACTTTTTCGGTTTTCCTTTCCCCGCAGAGTGCAATAATTGAAAAGAAGCGATCGGCGCAGAGAAGAAACTAAACTGGCAATTGCCTATGAACAAAAGATGATGATGCAATTCGTTCAAGTTGTTGAAAAACAGTATAAATTATAAAAAAAATATTTCTAATGTCAATTTTTTGGAGATAAGAATAGAAAACTGTTTCAATGTAACAAAAGTGTTTTCTAATATTTACAAAGTTTACGGTAGAAAACCTAATGAAGACGGGTAGATTGTAACACCAAGTTGTAAGGGTGGAAAGCCAGCATACCGAGAAAATCAGCTTTAGGAAACCTGTTTGATTTTATCTGAGCGAAAACACCAACTTCTGGTAGAAGTGGAAAATTCTTAAGTATTTCAATTTCACAGCAGATCATAGCAATTGAATGTCATGCGAATACTTTTCTGTTGATACGTTGCAAATTTGAAATTGGATAAATTTGTTGAACCCTGTTAACTTTTTATTGTACATTGGACATAATTTTGAATTTTGTTAGCTTGTTATCGTGTATTAAATATAGTTTAGCCTTAATGCCAATTGAAGATTTTTCTTTTTCATATGTTGTAATATTGATATAACTTTAAATTTTGTTAACCTTTTTGTCGAAAATTCCTCTCGACTCAAAGGGTAATTCAGAACTCGGTCGGTACAGTAAGTGTTGCGAAACACTGCCTAGTCTCGCGACCCAAATTTCAGTCAGAGATCAATAAATAATTAGAGAAGAGAACCTGCGGAACGACTCTGTTCTCATAAAGTCCCTCTCACAAAAAAGATAAGGGAGAGAAGGCAGGCCTTAAGTAACAAAGTGAAAGACCTGTGCATCCCGTCTCTTCTGGTAAAAAGATTACAATAACCAGTTCTCGGGGAGGCCTCCCTTTGAAAAACAAGGCATGGAAAACACTCCGCCTCCCACGTCTGACCGCAATCCAACACACACAGATTAAATTCACTTATTTTTCCACAATTTATTGCGTGTTAAATATCAGTCAGTTATGTGCCATACGTGATACACTCTTAGACGATCATGTATCTTTTCGGTACATGACTGACGAGACAGTAGGTTGTCATTTCTTTCTGCGGTAGACCAGTTGCCATTCAAGGCTATAGAACCCAGTATGTCCTGCTATTTACCCATAGCTGGAGGGAGAAGAAGAGGATTCATTCCTTTTCCCAAGTGAATGTAATAGATTCGACTGGAATTCGAACTCGGCTCTCGGTTTTCTCAATCCGAGCTACTATCCATTACTCCACCGTGGTATTAAAT
The DNA here is from genome assembly GCA_964036315.1 of Acanthosepion esculentum. Lineage (NCBI taxonomy): Eukaryota > Metazoa > Mollusca > Cephalopoda > Sepiida > Sepiidae > Acanthosepion > Acanthosepion esculentum. Next base: position 73,210,237 of record OZ038482.1, read on the forward strand.
ATAGCCTATTGATGCCAATTGAAAAGTTTTGCAATTCATATGTTGTAAATATTGACATTGGACATAACTTACAATATCCTCATTCAGGAACTCTCTACCTTGAGTGGAAATCTTACCTTCTATTAGATGAACAATACTAAAAAAAATACTATTAGGCTTTCAACCCAGATATGCAGGGGAAAGTGGTTAGGTCTAACGACAACACTCGATAATAGGACTGTTTGTTACCTGGTTGTTTTGCTTAACGGCTTATCAACCTCTGTGGGTTATTTAATGCCAAATTTTAAATATTTTGTAGACAATGTTTATTTTTAGTTTATTTTTTTAAATAACAACGATTTAGTGATACACGTCTTATTAATTAACCCATAGATCGCGGGGAGAAGAGGTGCATTCATAACTTTCCAAAGGTATTTGTGCTTAAATGATTATAACGAACTTAACGCGAATTGGAATTCGGATCTCCGATTAACAATTCCTAGACATTATCCATTACCCAACCGACACATCCCAACTTACAGCAGCTGGTATTCCCAAGTGGTCAGCCATTTAGGTACTGACCAGGTTCGACACTGCTTAATTTCGGTGGTCGTACGGGAACCGGTGTTTCAACGTGATTCGGCATGATGATGATGATGATGATGATGATGATGATGATGATGATGATGATGATGATGATGATGATGCGTTCATCATTTGTTCTGTGAGTCAATCGCCAAAACGTAGCAAAACTTAATCTTTGATTGCTGACGTTGCACTGATGGAGTCTCACGTGACAGAGATCCTGTTCTTGTGCCAGACTCTGTAATCAAAATAAAAGAACAATTTATCTTGATTAAAAATTGTAGAGATACAATATTTAAACAGTTAAATTCAATCCGAATCCCGTTCTCTTTGTCTCTTCTTTCAAATCAAGCAGACCAAACAACAATGAGAGCGACCTCGGTAATGGAGGATCTTATTCTTATGCAATAAATCTCCAACAGCGGATAAACTTTGAAACGTTGTTTTCCATCAGCGATTCGAGTATTGCTCATGCATGAATGTCGTAGATTTTCTTTTCGTTCGAATTGAATTTAAGTAGAAAAGAGAAAAAAGGCTTTAGGCGCAAAGGCATCCATGTCGATCGTTACGACATTTCTCAGCGATATTACCGACCATTCTTCTCTGCTTGATTTGTATTCATGGCTTGGGGATAGAGAAACGAAATAAAAGTTAGTTGATTGCAACTTTGATTGTAACAATGGATAAATATATGCGCTTCTGGCAGCCCAGTGATATTTGATGACTGCGAACAAATCTTCGTTGGAATTGACCTAAGAAAAGGTCTTGTTATTTCCTTTAAGCAAATTCTTTCACTAAAGAGGGTAATCGATAGTATGAAGCACCCCAAATATATATAGGAAGCCAACAAATGCTAGCTGTTTTTGTCCAGACAAATTCAAACTTTGACTTTCAGAGTAGTTTTCACAGGTTTAGAAGGCATCGAGTTGCGTAAATAGACAAAATCAGCTACACACACATAGATTTGTGTATGTTTAAAAAAGCTTTTGGTTTTTCTAAAGTCAATATTTGAAATCCTATGTGTTACATTTTTGTAGATTAAACCCTCTGGTCGAGAGTTTTTGCTGTTTATATTTTTCCAGCATCAATGATACTTCAAGACAAAAAGAAATCAGGATTTTTATTGTCACTTGCCAAATACTGATGATAATGATGAAAATAACCGTTTTGCTACAAAAAACATTCGGCATTCATTGAACAAACAATTTTATTGTTGATTGTAATTTATAAAATCTTTCTCTTCACACAGAAAAGTCACTTTGGTATTTTGGCAAAATATTTCTTAGGAGAACTCAGATATTTGACCAAATACACAAACTGTTTGCTGAATCTCTTAGATCAGACATTTTTATGATCCACACATTGTTTGGACTAGTATCTTAATCTAAAAAAAAAAACACACGACACACCAAATGAAGGTTGAAAAAAGATTTATCAACCAAAATACTGAAAGGTTCTGACAAGTTATCAACTTGATCCACTTCCCAAAATCTGATCTGGTTAGGCCGAGAATATATCAGCACCTCTTATTGTTTTCACAACAAAAGTTAAAAAGCAAGTTAAAAAAGTGTTTAGTAACAAAATGTCAAAAGGATTAGCCATGATATAAGGATTAATTTAGTTGCAAAGCTCAGTAAATGGCTATTTAAAAAAAAAAAGATAATCCACTTTTTTCAGTGTCATCTCATGGTAATGATAATGGTGAGATTAGCTGTTTCCATACAGAAAGCATTCAGCATTCATTGACTGAGAAACTTTATTCTTGATTGTCATTTATAAAATATTTCTCTTGACACAGGAAAATAGACTTCTCAAGTCTACAGATTGTTGTCCATCTTTATAGCATTGATGGAAGTTTCCTTCCTAAAATTTTAGTTTAAGTTAGTTGGAAATTCACTATCTTGATTATATCATTATTTTCCCTTTTAGTTGCATGTGCTATCCATTTTAGTTGGTGCTTCTATTGGAAGTCTTCAAGGGATTTTGTTTTTGTTATTTGGTTTTCTTATTTGTTATACAAATATCGCAATTCATCACAGCCTATTTCTCAGGATTAGCGTATGGACGATAAGTACGCAAACGCTGACTGAAAATTTTTGACAACCGTTCCGATAAAGTTGGATTTTCCTCTATGCAATTAACTCTATTATTGTAGATAATTCTAATGATAACGGTGAAAATAACATTCGATATTGACTGAACGAACATTTAACGTTACTGACGCTTGAAATTTATATTTATTTACTTTTTGATTGAGATTTTCAATATTTTTCTATCCCAAATTCATTAACCAAACTGTTAGCGTTAAATTCAGTTTTCTTAAAACATATTTTTCATTAAATTAGACTTTTCAAATTCACTGTTATCGCTCTTTCTATTATTGATAAGAGTTTCCTTCCCAACCTTTTGCTTTTCGTTGTGCGGAAAGTTAATAGCTTAACAGTTAGATTTTATTCAGTAGATCTATCTACAATGCACTTCTATAGAAACATTTTTAAATACATATGGTAATGTTAATAGTGAAATTAGACGTTTCCATACAGGAAATATTCGACACTCATTGACCAAACAGCGTTACCGTCGCTCGAAATTGATAAAAACCTTTTTCTTAAAACAGCTTTTAAAACTTAAAGTTCACTGTTGTCACTCCTTCTTTTATTGATAGGAGTTCTTAACCTTTTACTTAAGGTATTGTTAATATCTTCATTATTTAATTATTTCCCTTATAATTACAGAAGTTTTTACAATAAGATTCACCCCGTACAGGTCCCGGGGACCACTCGAGGTAGATGGTTAAGTTAAGGGTTAGTTTATATGGATATCAGGTGAAGATAACGGTTAACTTGAACAGGTTAAGATTGTAGTCATTGGGGAAACATCCCCTTGGGGTCTGTACCATTAAGCAGTGGTTCACGGGAGCAAGCTGTTCGAGTGGAACTTACTTCTCGCCGATGGAATACGGAGGGAATGTGGTTGGTTTGCTAAAATGTAAGTGGCATGAAAGTTAGACCTGTTAGAACCAGGGAATGTAGTTCGACCGAGCACTTTCCATGGAAGTAGCGTTAGAACAGTGAGAGACTCGTCACATGCTGACTGTGAGAGTGAGGTTGGAGGGTGGAAAATAATTCCTCTCCAACAAGGACTCGGAGAGACACATTTGGACTCTATCAAGACTGGAAAGTGAGGACTAGGCAGCTCCCGCCGGAATATGGTAAAATGCTCCATTTTATACCTGATCTGACTCTTATAAAGGTAGAGGACAACATGAGGAGTCAGGTATTTACTGGAGCGGTACAGGGAGCCGAATATTTTGCCCGGATCATTAGTGATGGATCGTATACCTATCTTTCGTTTTTAGTGTTAGAAATGATCAAGCGTAATGCTTTTTGCTATTAGGTAAACGTTTGCTTGCGGTTTTTAGCGACAGTCTGTAGACTCTGATATCTTTAAGACCTTAGCGCAACGAAATCTTTCGATTTCGCATGTGTTCATATCAGATGTTTGATGGGCATCGTTGGTAATTAAACAAGTTTCTGAATTAAACTAAGCATACTGAACCTTGCAAGGGAGTGGAGGCTGAGGTAGCTGCATAATTGCCGATGGCGTCAATACGTGCTGGCTGGACTCGAATAAAATCCAGGATTTTCAAAAGCTGATTTTCAAAGTCGTACTCTTGAATAAATTTAAATTCCTTACTTATTTTGAATGGTTAGAATTTTGAAGAACTCGGGGAATTTTGACCTTTAACGTGATCAAGCAGCCATCTAAGTTGCCAGAATACGGCTAGAACGTGACCACTATCAACACCACTTGTCTTCATCTTGACCTTTCACCGGTCAGTTCATTAAGTTGAATGCCACATACAATATATATATATATATATATATATATATATATATATATATATATATATATATATATATATATATATATAGATAGATAGATAGATAGTAAAGGATACATAAATCCGTGGGTATATAGTACGGGTGTATATTAGTAATATAAAAATATTAAAACAGATCCACAAAAGAGAGATCGATGTATTTTATTTATCCAGAACAATATCAATGAATAATCAAAAAAAAAAAATCTTTTTACCTCATGTGGGGAATAGAGTATTTCAGTAGATGATGGAATTAGTCGTCTGTCATTTCAAACCCGATATGGCGGCCGGGGTTGAAAAGACAGACGACCTCTTTCATCGTCTGCCAAAATACTCTATTCCCTGACATGAGGTAAAAAGACTTTTATGATTATTCATATATATATATATATATATATATATATATATATATATATATATATATATATATGTGTGTATGTGTGCGTGTGTGTGTGTATTGCTGACCGTTATATAACAGCTTTTATCGGTAAAAATCGGCGAGTCGAGTTCGTTATATTCGCTTTCGCGCAAATACCCTTAGGAAAAGTATGAATCCATTTTTTCTCACTATTCCCAGCAATAGATTAAATAGTAGGGCAGACTGGGCAATTTTGTAGTGGCTGGCAACTAGTCTAGAAGGAAGAACTCTGAATTCAAAACCTGACGTACAATATATTATGAAGCTATCGACAAGTTCACTATGACTATAAATATCAACTGCGGTTCAAATACGACTGGGTCGAGCTAATTTATTATTATTTTTATTATGTAATAATGATAAAAATATTAATAATAATAATAATAATAATAATAATAAATAGAAGTACCCGTGGAAATATCACTACTTTAAATTTCTAATGAATGGTGAGTTCTACGATAATAAAATATCCGTAGAAATTCTCCCATTGTATCGTTAAATATTTGGGCTTAACAACTTTAACAAAATATTGCAATAACAATGCTGGTCGATATTTTATGAAGTAAGGTGGTACACATGAAAAAAATTGAATTTGAAAACTTTTTCCAATTCACTGAAACAGACGTTAAAAACTTCTAACTTCCCTTCTTTCTTCCTTTCATTCATTCATTCATTCATTCATTCATTTTCTTACAGAAATCAAGTTCAGTCTCTGATATGTCATTTGTATTTCTACGAGATCAAAACGAAATTGTTCATTATTTATGACGTATTCGAAGGGCGTAAAAATTGTGCTAAGGAAGGGACAATAATAATAATAATAATAATAATAATAATAATAATAATAATAATAATAATAATAATAATATGATGATGATGATGATCATCATCATCATCATCATCATCATCATGATCATGATCATGAGAAGAATAAGAAATTTATGTCATTTAAACATAACAATTATTCCAATAATAACTTCTTTTATGTAAAATATCCCTTCAGGTCTTGGGCAATCATGACTCTCGTTTGTAGCTCTAAACAATATTTGTATCCCAGTCCATGTTATGCCATCCATTTACACTGGCTTGTTATATAGGTTACTCGATGTTTCACTCTCCCACTTTATCTTTCAGTACCCCACCTCCCGCCAAAGCAGATTTTACTGTTTTTCTAGGATTTGTTTATTTTTACTGGGGTGTTTGTGCTGACCTGCAATGATAAAGAATTCTGTTTTCCTTTTCAGATGAAATATGTGTAGCCATCTCCATAACTTTTATTCCATTCCCATTTTTCACTTTTGGTGGCGGTCATTGCTGCTGCTGCTGCTGCTGCTGCTGCTGAAGATGAAGAAGAATTTGTGTGTTCATATCAGATGTCTGATGGGCATCGTTGGTAATTAACAGCAAGTTTCCTCATCTCAACAATACCTTTAACAGTAGTCTAGACAATTGTAATTCTTTCTTGGATTTCCAATTAATCCAAAACGGATACTAATCTTTATATTCCATAGTGATTTCTTTTTCAGTTTACGAGATTCTGTAGTTAATTTTTCTTTTCAATTTCTTCCTTCTTCATCTATAGTAAGTATTTAACATTATTCATACTGTAAATGGCGTTTCGGCATTGAGCAATAGTTCACGAGATTAATCTGGTTGACAGTTACCCTTGAGTAGTGAGTACGATCCACACTGTGTGCTCCATACAAAATTCAACATTAAATCATCCAGAAAACTCAGCTGTAAAGTCAACCAACCTAATTTACACTAATCATGTTGTAGGGAAATAGATACGAAAATCGATAATAATAATAATAATAATAATAATAATAATAATAATAATAATCATAATAATCATAATAATAATAATAATGAGAGGGCGCTCGAAAACGGCCAAGTGAAAACCGTATCCTTGAAGCCATCAATCCAACTAGACATCACCGTCGTTGAAAAAAAAATAAAATAAAATAAAAAATAAAACAAGAAAATGTTTCCTTATCAATGTGACCGTTGCTGGTAAACATAATATGAAGGTAAAAGAAATAGGAAAGTTTACACAATACACTGACCTCCGGATTAAGGTTACCAGAATGCAATGTGTTCAGGCCCCTATTGTGTCAGTTATCATTAGGGCGTTGCGGTCTAGACAACATTAAGAATAATCCGAATAAAGCCTACTAACGTGATATTTGGCCTCCTATATGTCAGAGATGAAGAAGATACTTGAAGCAACAGAAATATTGTTATACAGAAAGGTAACTGAGGATAACATGGATCGAGCATGTGAGCAGCAACAAAAATGAAACATACTTTATCAGGAAGAGGCAGTTGAAATTCATGAGGTACGTAATGGGGCTTTGAAAATCTGATATTCACAGGACAGATAGTGTGAAAGAGGGGCAGAGGAAAGCAGCGCGATCGGCTTGAGTAAATGGATGGTAGATCAGAGCTTGAGAGATATAACAAAAAAATATTATGAGCTACAAGTGATAGGGTGATGTAGAGAGCCATGATCGCCGAAGACCTGAAGGTACATAAAAGAAGAAATATCACATCCATTCAGATATCTGCGTTGCTTGGGAATGCAAGCATTCTGTGAAAGGAGATAACTGCTTGAGGTCGTATGAGATGATAGAGGACACCCATAATGCAAGATCTCCGGTTGAAAACGAAACACTGTGCAGTAGAAAAGAAGATGATAATGATAAACGAAGGAAAGGAGATAAACGCAACATGGAAATAAAATATGGGCATGGGCAAAACTCTACAGGCCATTTGACAGCAGGCTATCGCAGATGAACAGTGAGGTGTGACACTATTGTGATACTGGTAATATGAAATTAGGATTAAAAGGCTTCAGGTGAAAACCTCGTATAGGAATGGGAGAATTGGAAGGATTAAAAACGTTAAGGTGAAAAACTGAATTTGAAATATGAAACGAGAAAAAAAGTATAGAATGGTAATGTGAAATATAAGCCGAAAGACAAATGGAGTTGTTGGAATTCGCGGGCCGGTAATGTAAATAATCTGGAGTGTTGTTTTGTAAACATGCAACGTGGGTAGAGGGTTACATGGGTTATATTGGATAATCGAAAACAAAGGAAATGTTTTGACGTCAAGGACACAGAAGTAATTTATAAACACAGCTTTTTATCGGAAAATTATTGTTTTGAATATGTAACCGATCGCGGGCCGATTATTGTCAGGATATAAAAAGGAACAATAAAGTTTGTTGTTGAAGAATGTGTTGTTTTGAATAACTGACCGCTTTGTTCGAAGGCCAGTGTCGTTTCCTCAAAATTAGAGAAAATAATTAATTGATATAAATATTGATGTGTCCTGAGATGCGGTGGGAGTCGGGCGATGTACATATAAACAGAGCGCTTAAGCACCCCAGCAGTTTGAGTGAGAGACAAGAGACGCAGACAAGACAGAAGCGGACAAAGGAGCTGCTGAACCCCACGTTACCTACTGCCGAGTGAATTCCCGACCGACCCCTGTCTTTGTTGATTGAACCTACTCCAAGCTTTAGAAGAAAAGATCACCAAGTTTGACTATAGAGAGTTTAACGGGAAGCGTTAATTTTGTTGCATCAAAAACTATATAGACCAAGAAAAATTAACTCGGCGACTTCTTCGTTATTTTGGTTGTTATTTTTATTTTCGCCAATAGAAGCGTTCTTTGTCCTTTTGTAGCACAGTTCCGGTGTGGTTCAGCCCAGTACGGACGAAATTCGATCTTCACTGCTCTCTGATCACGGAGCTCCACGTGGGATAGAAGCAGATGATGGAAGGAAGCGGAAAGCAGATAACTATCAGTTGATCGTTGGCCTTACTGACCAGCGTGGGAACAATCCAGAATCAAGCGGGGCTTGCCGTGTTATACAGGGATATGGTAACAAATACGACACATAGAAAATGAAACGGAATATCATATAATTAAAATCCAGACCAGATACATCAGGGCCAATTACCTCAGCTAGCAATATGATATTGCTAAACCGTATTTTCAGTGTTAAATAGAGTTTACCAGAACGTTTTCTAGTCTCTCTGCAACGTTCCCACGACCTGGCCTTGTAATCTTGCAAATACGTTGCCTTCTAACGTGACATTACGATAAAATGGATAATAAAACCGAGGTGGATATTCCTTATCTAAATTAGTGATTCTCAATTTAAAACTTAAGATAGTAAAATTTATAACTTCTAGACATAGGGTTAAATGAAAAAATGTATTTCGATGTTATTTGATCATTGTGGAATGTTTCAGCTAATAATAATATTTTAACAAATTTTTGAATGAGAGGGTAGTTTGAGGCCCAGGAAAATAGATGATTGCAACGGTACAGTAACGTTGCGATAGCGCTACGTATCTCCCAACTAAAATAGAATGTGTATGCAAAATTGCAAGAATGAAACTTGCTAATTAGAATATCAAATCGAAAATAGATAAAACGCATCAAAGAGACGAGGCTCTAAACTTATTTAAAAATGAATACTGCAAATCGGGCTGAAAGGAAGTGCAGGTAAAAAGATCAAAGATAATAATGCAATGTCAAACGTAAAAAAATAAACTTGCGTTTAACTTTATAAACAAATACAATATACACAAAACAGAAAATATTCCAGGCAATGCAAGAAAATAACAAGAGTAAAATTCTCTGCGCTGTGTAATCCAAACAAGCTTCTTGATCTAAGAAGGAAAACAGGATGTAGTAGTTTTGAAGAACAAACTGAAAGACCAATATATCTTTACAACCATTTATCAGATCGGCTATACTTGCTATAACCGAATCATCAGCATCTATATTTTTTCTGTATTTTTGGTAAAAAAATACGCAATTTTTCAAAATAAGGAAGTCGTTTATAAGCAACTGCACTCAGATCAGAATAAATTTTAAGCAACAGCACTACTGACGTCAGTCTAACTTAAGCAACTAAAAAAAGGAAAAGGAATACATAAACAAAAAGAGTTACTAAATAAGTTATTTTATACTGTATTCAACCAAACGTTTTTAGTCACATTATATTTCTTTCTTTTCTATCTATTCGGAAAACTCATGAAAAGGTTCAAACAATCATTTAAAGATCTTGATTCAGTACACAAAAGTTAAGCAACATGATTAATGGTCAAAATCTTAAGTTGTTGTTTAAAAAGTTTCTGTCTGAATTTCGATGACAAGGAATGATCATTATTTACATTACATTTATGCGGAATACTTTTCTCATCTTGGTTTTTGTTATCACAGTGCTTCGGTTGTTGTGCTCTTCGGCCTTCATCTGGTGCATGCAGATCTGGTTGATCTACAGGGAATTTCGAAATTTACGACGATAAAACTAAACTACGAGTGTATATATTTCGTTCCACTAGCCATGTTTCAGGATATTTCGTCTATTTTGGTAGTGCCTAGTTATTGCCCACCCCGTTTCCAACGAGTCACAGTACTCATGATGAAGGCTGGAGTACACAGCGGCCGAAATGTTGTGATAACAAAAATGAGGACAATAATCTGCATTTATATAATGTAAGTAATTAAAAAGGCGTGTATATATTTATATATGTTGCATTCGTAACTTCGTGGAATTTTCACGAGTTACATACGAAATTATTATTAAATTAATTTCTAATTTATTTACCGTTTCTTCATTCAGTTACTGGAGTTAAGAATCCTATTTCCTCTTAATAAAAACATAAACATTTTAACGATACAATTTTGTTTTCGTCTATTTTACGGCCGTTATTATCCTGCTATGTTCATTTTCCAGCGATCTCGTGTTGGTACCTATATTATTCTGACATTGTTCGTAGTATTATTCTCATAGTTTTATAGTATTATCCTTATTATTATTCGTAGTATCATCCTCATATTATATGTAGTATTATTCTCATATTATTCGTAGTATTACTCTTATAAAATTCATTGAATTATTCTCATATTATTCGTATTATTATTCGTATATAATTCATAACTTATATTCTCATATTATTCGTAGTATTATTCTTATATTGTACGTTATCATTTCGTCAAGGTCGCATTTTCAAGCGAAATGAAAAGCATCATCTGAAAAATGTGACGATTTTAAGTTAATTTGAATTTGAATTTGCGAAAATTCATCTCAAATTCAAAAAACTGATTAAAAGTGAAGAAGAAAACAAGATTAGACGATTTTTCTACATTTTAATCTAAAATGAGTGCTAAAACTACTTCTACTGTTGGAATGTAATAAACTGATTCTACACTTATTCCTAAATGAAAACTGAAAGATCATTCATTAGGAAATGGGTGATAATCATTTTCTATGAAACCTAAAGCGAACATAGAAAAAATATTTAGTATTTGGCAGGAATATGTTGCTTAATGTTTGAAAAACCTTAAAAAAAGTCTGAACGTTTAAAAAAACCTGATGTCCCATATACGATAGCTAAATAAGATTTTTTTAATTAAAAAACCGCTTACCATATGCTTTACTTATAAAGTAAAATAAAAACAAATTTGCATTTAAAATAAGGCAAAAGTTACCCAAACTTTACGGGGCTTGTGCTGAAAAATATTTTAACTTATTTTCTTTGTGTAACAAACCTCCAAGTGTTGTGATGAATGAAACGAGGAAACAGAATTTTAGTTACTTTTCTCCAGGTTCTTTCCATGTATCACAGAGCAAATTCTCCCATCTAAAAATAGGAGAATCATAGCTCCACTTACAGCACAGGGACGTTAACCACCACTCAGTAAACCCTCATTGGCTAATGGCTAACTCCTGTGGCGGGTAAATATCTTCAACCTAGTCAGTCATGTATCGAAAGACAGATGATCGCCTAAACGTGTATCACAAATGACTAAATGACATGGCTGACTGTTTCGGTTGGTATATTCTTCGGTCTGCCTTACATCTATTTTGTGGATAGTAATCGTTAAAAAATACTTTCAGCACGTTATAAGATGTTATCTTTATTTCAACATCCCGAAACAACGCATTCTAACAATGGCCTGATAAGCTCTCATTTTAGTGTGAACGTGCGGGAACAAAGAAAGCCGTAGACGCATGGAGAGACTTCTTGTGATCATCACATGCAAGATACACTTGAAGAAAGCTGCAGAAATAAATGGTCAAAAAGAAGTGTTAAAACAGCAAAAAATAAGACATTAGTTAAAACAACTGTATGAAATAACGAACATAATTTGTATTTACTCCCTCCCCCACGAGGTCAGGTTTTGAAAAAGGCCGGTTTAATGTGGGGAGGCCGAGCCTGTACACCCGGGCTAGGAACAAAAATTCCCAAGACCCTGCAAACGTCGGTTGCGCTGGCCTCGGTGCGAGCACCGATCCTTCTCTCTAGTGCAATGAGAGGGCGCGTCTTCGGGCTGCTGTTTCCCAGGGCAGGGCACCTCTCAGTTTAATTTTCCTTAGTTGTGACTCTGTGCTTTGACAGAGCCGCCCTTGAGTGCACTCTGCCAAAAGACAGAGGCGAAGATGATAAATTCGTGTTACAAACAACTCGAGAGAGTAATTTACACACTAATAACGAACATAATTGATAAAAAAAAAATTAGAAGATGCAGAAATTCTGGAAGACATATCAACCGAAACAACAAAAATGTGGAATATCACAAGGAATAAATTACATTGAAAACGTTTTTGGTCACTTTGAATTAATGTAAATTTTTTCTCATGCTTTCTACAAATGAAATGTTCATTTGATTCTGCTTAGCGGCATCGCAACCAGCCGGAATTTAAATATTTCGAACACAGTTTTATGGCTTCAACTACTGATAAAATGTATTGCTGGTCATTTTGCTATAAAATTTATTGTTTCTAATTCTGATTTAAAACTGTATTGTTGTTAATTCTACTAGAAATATGTATAATTGGTATTTTTATATAATAATGCATTGCTGGTATTTTCTTTACAATAATTATGTATTTTTTATATTTTCATAGTGTACGGTGGTTCACTATTTGCCCATAACAGGGACCCTAACAGATGCTACTACCTCGGGTCACGGTGGATCTTGGAACAACAGTAGTTAAGAGGTGGTTCCATACTCCACAAAACCTCCAATCTTCCGATCAGAAGCCTTGCTGCTGGATGTAGTTTATCGTCATACGTAGGACTGGGATCACGATGGAGTCATATTTGTACCAACTATGATATTCCATAAAAGCGGTTCTGAATAAGACGTAAAGGGAGTATGCCCCCAAAAGACCGTACAAATGTTCTCAACTATCTCACATAAACGAAACCAAACACAATGTATTAAAACAAAAAATGACTTTAATGTATATTTCTTAAATAATAATATTTTGTGGGACTTTCTTTGAATAACTGAATAATTGCATGGAAGCTCCAAGGAAGGGAGACGTTTAAATCCTTCACGATCTTCACAGGTATGAATTGCAATTTTCTGGGACTGAGCTTCCATAACATTTCAAGGTTGCACGTTCTCTTTGCTATTCTTCTCAATTGTTTTATTGATATTTTAGATCAATAGCTCCTAACTGGTGAATCTTTCAATCCGATTACACAGATTACACAGGAAAGTATTTTGGAATTAGGTTGGTCTATTTTACCCGACCCGCCATATTCATCAAGTCTTGCTCCAATTGATTATTATCTTTTGCATTCAATGCAAAACGCTTTGACGCGTAACATTTTCTATAACGAAAACCATATTCAAGTGTATGTCGAAAAGTTTTCCATCCTGTGGATTTTTACTCAAAATGTATCGACGAGACGTTTGATAAGTGGCAATAATCATTGCAAATAACGGTGAGTAAAAAGATGTATTTTTATTTCTTTAAAGAATAAACTTGAGAAACAAAAACGGAAATGGAAATTATTTATGACAACAGAATATTTAGAACATTCAAAGACAGGACATTTCGGTCACCAATATATATATATATATATATATATATATATATATATATATATATATATATATATATATATATATATATATGTATGTGTGTGTGTGTGCGTGCGAGCGTGCTTCTGTGTGTGTATTATTAATATTGGGCGCTTGTTCTAGTGGTTGAAACTTTCGCTTTCCGAGCATGGTCGATTTTTCAAGAAGGAAACTTTTTGAAGTTATCGGTCGAGGGAGTTGATCCCGGCGTGAGACGGCGTTGGAAAGTGCATGAAAAGTGTTGTCTCAATCCTAGTGAGGGAAATTGGGTCAACGGAATTGTTCGTCGATGCTTGTGCTAGGATGTAGACACAAATCATCGTGACCGAGGGTTTGAACGTACTGATCGTGTTCAAACTGTTGATCACACCACATGATCCACACCTTCCCAGAAACTGTAGCTACTATCCACGCAGCATAGTTGCAGTATAAACCACAGGTGGTGCTGTTGGTGTTGAATATACACTAATGTACCTGAGCAGGCGTCTGCAACAGGGATTGGCTAGCCGTCCGAACAGTTAAGAATATTCGAAGACGAGCCAACAGCAATTATTATTAATAGTTTACCAGTAACTTCAGCGTGAAAATGTATATATTATCGTAAAAATACCGACCATGTTAAGCCTTTGATATTTTATACAAATTTGCTATCCATTTTTAAGCACAATAAAATAATTTCAGACAAATAAATTATGAAGTTTCATTTATCACATTTAGAATAAGAGAAAATAAAATTTCTTCTACGTCATCGGAAGAGTTAACTACATAAAGATGAGCAATTTGTACATCTTTATATACAGGATGCGATGGATAAATTGTCATCTAAATTACGTAAAAAGGAAAATAACACTGACAGTCCATTTTAACAGATATATTTACCAAGATTATAAAAAAATATCTTGAAATAGTAAAAAGTAAATTCATTCAATAAAATCGCCATTGACATCAACTACGGCCTCTAGACGACTTTGGAAATTTCTGTAACACTTCTGGACGGGCAACTTGTTTAATTTAGTGAATGCTGCCATAATCCTTGCCTTCAGTTCATCTTTGGTGTTAAAAGGAGTTTTGTCGGTATCTCGCTCAACTGTGATCACTCCAAACACCTTCGTAATCACCATTAGACTCATCCAACTATTCCCAAATCCTGTGCACTGTCAAAACCCCCAGACACTCTGAAATATTCGTATTGGATCTTCTGGCTCGAATGCCAATCAGAGAGTACCCTCTGTTGATTAATTGATTTTTTTTTACAGATTATTAACCTTTTGCCAGTTATATTTAGGCAGAAAATATATTCTTAGAATGTAAAAAATTTTGATGATAACAATGATTTTCTGATACAAGTACTACTAATTAACCCATAGCTGGGAGGAGAAGAGGCAGATTCATACTCTTCTCAAAGGTATTTGCACGTAAGTGAATATAACGAACCCGACTGGAATTGGAACTCGGTTCTCCGATTCCCAGCCCAGAGCCATTATTCATTACACCACCCACAGATCTGAACTTACAGCACATAGTATTCTAAAGCGGTCGCCCAACTAGATACTGACCAGGTTCGACTTTGCTTAATTTCGTTGATCGCACGAGAACCGGTGTTGCAACGTGGCATGGCCATCAGCCGAACCTTCTGTTAAATTTATCTAGCATTTTTTATTGTATCTTTTCTGGTCGGTTGACAATCCTTTGAATAGGAGTAGTGTTTGAGCTCTTTTTTTACAGTTTATAAATGCGTTTCCGGTTCCTTCTAACGTCTTCTCAATCTCTTTCACTGCCAGTAGTCCCTTGTTTCTCAGTGGCATTATCGCCTTACTTGGGGTAATTTGATCAAAAACCAACAACCAAAAAACAAAAACAAAAACGTAATTACTATAGTAAAATATCAAAGAGTTTTAGTTCTTTACTAGCAGTATAACCCGTCTTTGACCGGAGTCTTTCATTACTTGGAATTTTTGACGTTCAATTGGAACAGTTTAAGTTTAAAGTCAGCCCACCCCGAAAATCAATATTAGTAACGACATTTGGATGCAACTGAGCCACACCCCCAAATGGTGGCTTAACAATTTGAATGAGGGGGCCCAGAAAAGAAACTGTATAATAATAAATAATATTATTGTAATAATTTAAACTATTTATTTTTATTAAAGTTTTTATGAAAGATATATATCCAAGAACAGATAGTAAATAATAAAAAGTTGCTGAGAGTTATAATGGACAGGAAGTAGTGGAGAGCCACGACGCCAACCATTTGGACTCAAAATCGACACTGAAGAATTATCTATCAAACAAAAGAATTTTATCGAAATCGGATGAAAACTGTGGAAATGTATAAACAACATCCGATCAGACACATACACACATACATACACACATTTTGAGAATTATAGATATATAACGCGAATTAAAAGCTATTTAAAATTCCAAAAGTAATCTACTCAGATAATCATTGTGAGAATATGTCGACCTGTACGAGAGAAGAAAAAAACATTATTTCGTTGGTCTTATCAGTGAGCCATTTGCGTTCGGGAATTCCGCCAAACACACACTGCTTATATCGACCTGAACTTTGGTTTTGGATTGATACACTCTGTTTTTTATGCCCCAGTTGCAAATACCTGCTCTTCACTTGATGCTTCATCTGCGTTATAAGGTGTCATCGTGTTTGTTCCCGAAAGATCAACTCAAAAGGTAAAAACACAATGAGAAGTAAATAAATAATTCATAGGAAACCTTCAATTTGGAATTATTTTCTCACCCCAGCAAACAGAATCAGATTAGGCAAAAAGTGATATCTCGCCAGGCGTCAGAGATAAAAGATGAAACCTCATTCTACACTTCCAAATCAGAATTTCTAATGAAACAATTGGCTAAACCACAGGAGAGAAGGTTTCGCTCTACGTCTTCTCAGTAAATGTGGTAATAAGATTAGATCAGTGCACCGGATAAAACCATTGTAACTAATCCCTTAGTATTAATGACGTGTAGAATGCAGCGTTAGACTAAATACATCGAAATCTGAAATTCCTCAACCTCTCGATATCAATCGCAAATACTCGCCGTGAGAGAGATATGAATCCATCTTCTCCCTCGACTATGGGTTAAATTGTAGGATTTGTAACTAAAAAATCACTTTTATTCTAAAAACAATTAATGCAATAATCAATCGCCAAAAATTATTCTTACAACCTAAAATATGTTTCGGCTTTAAAGAGCCCACAGAGGGTTTCTGAACAGTAAAAAACAAACAAAGAAATCAGTTACTGTCGATATCAAATATTAACCATATTGTTTTTATTGAGGTTTGACTAATGACGAGGATTGGGTGAATTACGATTGGGAAGATTATTCACTTTGTTTTATGGGCCGTATCACTTCAAGTGATGAGCGATCATGACTCTCCATAACTTCCTGTCCCTCGTTATTCTAAGCAACATTTGACTCTAACCACCCCTGTTTGTTTCCACACCAAAACAATTATACCGGTTACTCATTGTTTCCTTTGCTCTTTCTTTCGGTAGTTTATCTTGTTTGTGTAAAACTTACTCGGTCGTCTTTCCTCATAATGTATTCAAGAAGTTTCAAATACCCCTTTCTGATTTTAAGTATGTGTTCTATAAGTTAGCACTTTCCCTAGAGCTTCCTCGTTGAACTCATGCTCGGTCTATGGTATTCTAAGCATCCGTTTGCAGAAAAGCCACATATCTGTCGCTTCGAGTCTCTTCATCTGTAAGGAAAATGCCTTGAAAATATGCATGCAAAATCCTTTCATTAGCTTGGGTGCGAACAGCGATCTTTGATACCACTAGAAAATATGCAACTGTCACATTATCGTTATTATGATCAATCGTAAGAGAACTAGAAGTTCTAGCAGGATTTATTATTATAGAGCGCAATCATAACAACATAAGATATGCAGATGACACAGTTTTGATTTCAGGCACAGAAACAAAAAATACAGGAATTTTGTCTAGGAACTCCTAGACATAGGTTACTACCTTGTCTAAGAGTTCCTGGAAGAAAGCGAGAATAAAGGGCTAAACATTAATTGTAAGTTTCTGTTATTACTCGCCCCATACTCACTGACCGATCCTAGGAATGAACTTACATTTACTATGTCAGCAAATTGCAGAACCAATTGCAGAATTCACTTGGCTATTGTCCCACGGCCGGGTATTCTGTATTTGGACTCAGTGGAAAGATGATGAGCAATAATTGTGCAGTATTAAATAAAAACTAGATAATATATAGCTAGGCATGGTCAACGGAACGGGTGCAATCTGCCTCTGTAAATTACATAAACGGTTCAGTTAGAAATTCCTACAAGGTTATCCGCATCGATAATCACCTTATGAAGTCTAGATAGCACAACGACCGAAACGTTATTATAATAACATCAAAGATAAGGACAATGTAAATAAACTCGGTGTAACTGACCAACCAATTCCTTAATCCGGTGTCAAAGCACGAGAAACAAGGAAATCAAATCTTTTAAGCGATCAAAAGAGAGAATGACTTAGAATAGGCGCCTTTGTGGAAAGGATACGAGTTTACTGGGAAGACTGGCTTTTTCGTGTTTATCCAGCCGATGCTTTTCATGAAGTAGATATTTTTTCTGATGCTTCCCCGTTTTTTTCAACTTCATAATAGGTATACATGACCTAATTTTGTATGTTCGCAGTATCGACCACGAACTTATACCAGAAATTGCGGTCTGAGGGTAGTGGTCGATAGCTAAACATTTTGACTCAACGTGACTTCTATCTTGTTTAAAAACCAACAAGAGATTTCAGTTTGGAATGTTTGCTCTGATTGAAGCAATCTTATCTTTCGTTCTCCTCGTTTTCTCAATTGTCTCTTGTACCGCACCCAGCTAAACGTAGTAAATATCTCAGCCTACTTGATGAATTAGAAGCAATTTACTCTGAAAGAAAAATATGATGATGATGATGAAGAAGAAGAAGAACAACAACAACTGCAACTGCAACATACATTTTACACCCGGTATGGGTCTTATGACTTCTTATCATAACTGATTTGAAATATTAACAACAAAAATAACGACAAAGTAAAAAAAAAATTGACGAGTTTTGTCCTTTAGGACTTCATTGGACTAATGTGGTGATTACGTTGATGCGACTACACATGCGCATGAAGAAGAGGGGGCGCTGAAACTTGAAACTTTTAAATTGACATTTTTTAAATATTTGTTTGGTTTATATTCTAGCAAATTTCATTTAGTTTGTTTTGTTTTATATTTTTATCAATTTTGTTATTAAGTATCCGATATTGTGATAACAGAAGATCTGCCAAGAAAGATGAAAACTGCACGCAAATATGCTGTGAATGATCTAGCAATTAAAGCACTTTCTATTGACTTTCGTCTTAGTAAAATTGCTTACTGTTTTCCACTTTATGAATGATTTTCTTAACACTATATTGTTATATCAAAATTTATATATCCTTTTCGCCCAGATAGATACATTGTGCTTTGTATGACTTTGTTCGAGTGCTACTTTGTCACTTACCATTATTATTATTATTATTATTATTATTATTATTATTATTATTATTATTATTATTATTATTAATAATAATAATAATAATAATAATAATAATAATGGCCCAGACCTCGTGATCAAAGACCACACAAACTGAATTTGCTTTTTTATTCTTATGGCAGTCCCTGCATATTGTAATGTATCTTTGAAGATCTCCAAAAAACTCAGGGACCTTGAAGAGGAAATCTTAAAAATGTGGCACCTGAGGAAATAAATAATTCCAGTTGTAATTGGAGTCCTCGGATTGATTGGAAAATTTTCCGTTCGACTCATTGAGGAGATTCCTGCTAACCCAGTCTTAAAGAAATTTAAAAAAATATACTCACAAGTACACCTCACGCATTACGAAGAACGAAGAACTTTATCTATTTAAAATTGTGTGATCTTAGGTTTTGTTTTCTTTAATCTTTATTTATTTTTTGCATAAAAATGTTCAGTGGGAAATGTCATGAAGCCATTTCTGACCTTAGGTCTCTGGTTTTAACCCGGAAGGTAATACAACAGAAATCAAAACAAATAATAATAATGACAATAACAGGAGCAGCGGCATCAATGTCCGCCACCGAGAGTGAATAATAAAAGGAAGTTATGGAGATGGCTTCACAGAGGTCAACTGAAAAGGAAAACAGAATTTTTTATCATTGCAGTTCTGAACAAATATCTCAGAAAAAAAAACCCTAGAAAAACAGTAAAATTTACATAACATTGAAAGCTAGTGTGGGAGAGTGAAACATCAAGTAACCTATATAACAAACCTCTGTAAATGGATGGTAGAACATGGACTGGGACACAAATAAGGTTTAGATCTACAAAGAGGAGTCTTGACTGCCGACGGCCTGAAGGGATATTTTATATAAAAGAAGTTATATTATTGGAATAATTGTTATGTTTAAATGACATAATCTTACAATTTCTATTTTTAGTCTTTCTTCTTCTAATCATTATTATTATTATTATTATAAACGAGACTACATCTGACCTATCACCTGGCTATATGTTCAAACTTTTGTATAAACCTTTCATTAATACTTCCTAATTGTTCGATAGTTTTAGATTTATATTCTTTCTTCACCTTGTTTTTGTCATACATTATGTATTAAAATTTTTTCCCTCGTTCGGGCGATTGTCGTTGACGTCAATCACGATAAGAACAAATAGGGAGTTTTCCTGTCTCTATTTCCCTGTTTTCTTTTTACTTTTGAGTTTTTAATTATTAAATATTTCACGAATAAAAATGAGAGAAAGAAGATTGTTCCGAAAATATGTATTCCCGAAAGTAAATAAACAATGAAAACAGTAAGGAATAGATTAACATGGCACTATTGAATTTTATTGGCGAAAACGCGTTGTTCCGTAGTGATTTTTTTTTATACGCAGAGGGAAATACGTCCAAACGAGATTCGCTTTGTACGCGAGATTTCGTTTTGAAACATTCATGCTGAAAATTGAGAGCAATGAGTCAGCATGGATAGAAAAATGAAAATTTAAATCGAATGAGAGAGACAAGCGAAGAGTGAGATGAAATAGAGAGTGAGGATGATAAGGAAAAAAGAAGAAAACAGAAAAGGAAAATAAATAAGAGAAAGAAAGGGGAAATAAAATTAAAATGAGGAAAGAGTAAGGGAAATAAAAGCTGAATGAGAGAAGCATGGAAAGAAAGAAAAAGAAATATAGGAAGAATAGAAGAAGGGAAGGAAAATGAAATGAAAATGCGCGAGAGAAGGAGACAAGGAAAAGAAGAAAGAAATGAAAAATACAATAAAACATCAGGAAGGAAAGGTGATAATTAAATTAAGAAACCGACAAATCAAAAGAGAATTGGATGAAAACATTGACAAAAATGAGAACGAACGTAGAAAATAAACAAGAAAAATTCTTGCTTTATTGTAAACTCATATTAATGATATACACATCTTGATTGTTTCTACGTTCCAAACGATTAAGAAAAAATAGCTATATGAAAATATTCTCAGAGAATGTGAATTTAAAAATTGTCAATGATGTGCGCGAAAAATAAGATTGGTGTATCGAGTTCAATTTCCAGCAGAGGCAGTTCCCTTGACATACACACAAATTGGAAAGTCATGGATCCACCCTTTTTCTCTTCATTCAGCTTTTAATAGCAGATAGGACTGGACTTTGTAGTATTGGTTGGACTCCAGTCTAGGAGAACCAAAACGGATTGTGTGCGGAGCTAGCAATTCTTCCCCGTAATATAAAAAGCATTGGTTACGAAAATCACGACATCAATATCTAGCGAAAATAGGGGAACAAAAGAAAGAAAAAAAGAAATCTTAAAAGAAAAGGACGAACAATGGAAAAAGAAAGATCAATAGAAAGAATGAAAAGGTTTTTAGATATTGGGGTTATCAAAATGAATGATGTATTTGGTTTTATGCACGTCGGTGTTAACAAAAGTGAAGTGGAGTCACTCATATCAAAGCAGCAGAAATTAGCCTTGTGTTCGCGGGGATAAAAACATACGACGCAGAAATAAAACATACAGAGATAACGATAAACGCTTGGTAAATTGTACGTCAATTTCAGACAATTTATTTATGCTTTTGTGTGTATTAGCGTGCGTATTTTTTTAGCTTACAATTGTTTCATGGTACATGTGATAAAAGGAAAAGTCATCACTCTGTATTATTACACGCCATGTCACAGAGAGAGAGGTAGGACACGTGTTGCCCGTACTAAGGTTCGCGGCGAAGAGGTTGAATTTAACGTCTTTTGTCGAGATATCCATATTTCTGGCAGAAATGTTTTTTGTTGCAGGCTAAGATTATTATTATTATTATTATTATTATTATTATTATTATTATTATTATTTAATTTATTTTATACAACCTTTTTGATATTACTTTTTCATTTTATTTTATTTTTATTATTCATTACTATTCTTCTTCTTATTATTATTATTAATAATTTATACATTATTTTTAATTATTTATTATAATAATGTCCCGACAAACTACAACTACCGGTGGTAATGATAGTTTTAGCAGCAATGCTAGTCATCGCATCCACAAGACATAAAGTACTGATATAATTACGGTTGACAATGACTTTCTTTCACCTCTCCCATATCTGCTGTACATCTGTCAATATATTTTTTTACTCTCGTGAAAAACAAACTCATATCAACCTTTTTGGCGCTTGTTCAAACCTGGCCTTTGTATATCTTTTGACTCTCATGCAAATCAAACTTGTGTTTTTCTTTTTTTTTACTTTTATGCAAACCAAACCTTGCATGTCTATCTTTTTGAATGGACCTATATATCTTTTTCACTCTCGTACAAACCAAACCTCTGTCCCCTTTTCTATTGTTTATTAAAACGGGATCTTTTGGCATTTAATAATTAGGAAAAGATTCATATGTCGAAAACGAAACGGAACGGAGCGAAACGGAACGAAACGAAACAACGAAACGAAATTACTTATCACTTTTGACCACAGCAAAATCTACAAAAACTTTTTTTTTTCATATGGATGATAACATTCCACCTAAGTTATAGGCCTTTCCATTCGGACAAGTATAGACATCTTGGTTGTTATACTCAAAATGTTTCGGTCGTTGAACTTAATTTATTGTTTCTTTATATTAGTTGTTACAAAACCCTTGGTCGATAAATACTTCGACTGTTAAAGTAAGCAACAAGAAATTAGGTTTAAAGCCGTTTCCAACATGAAATGGCGTCCTACACCTGGAGAATCCGTAGATACAGTTCCAAAACAATGTGATAATGATTAAGAAGCCTACCAAACTACAGGATAAGAAGCAGAAAATAATCGAGGAAAAGATTTGGTTTTTGCCAATCATCCAAGAAAAATGGCCTCTAAAATCAGCATTTGATAGAAGTAGATAGGTTCGCCTTTCGTCCGGTTCACACTCCACCCCGGGCTTTTGAACATGAGTAGAGGGTTATTCCTTGTTTACAGATTCTAAAGCTTTTTCCTTTTCCTTTCACTTTCGGTGACTCGTTATGGGTTCATGACATTGTCACCATTTTTGGCGTGGTGACTCGTACTCGACTGACTCTTGAGCCTTATACAGGATGAACATCATTGTAAATTCAGTGCTTTGTTTTAGAAGACCTCGAACACTGAATTCTGGCAACGGTAGAAAATATGCATCCATGAAGATGATCTTTGATGTTTAGGAGCAAATGAAAAGAAACGATGGAAAGAAGAAGATTGGGCTGTGCCAGTGATTCTCAACCACCGTGCCGTCGTAAGTGTGCCGCGAAATATTGTCAGGGCCACATACGTATAAAGGGTGTTTCATTAAGACGGATCAAAGTCAGCAGTAAATAAATCAGCGTTATTGGTGAAAATTTAATTATTTCTCTATTGGATCATGTTATTTAAGTCATGGCAATTATGTGTGAAAAATAATATTACCCAAATGTCCGCCAAATCCGAAAGAAAAAGAAAAAATCATTAGACGCTTAAACTTAATTCAAATATAAAATCGGTCCAAGTTATTGGAACACTCTTTATATGTGTGTGTGGAAGTCGTAATTGTATAGCGTTCTTTGCGGCTGCTCGGTCTCACATTGACTGCTGACCTGAGATGGAACAAATACATTGAGTCATTTGCTTCATCCACCGCAGGGTAAGTTGTCTCCCTGTGTCGCTCCAGAAATTTTTTCTTCCCGGAATCGATCCTTCAAATCTACAAATCAACCATTCGCCCTTGCATGGAGTATTGCTACCATATATGGTTTGGAGCCCCTTCTGTTTGTCACGGGGTTCTTGATAAGATCCAGAGACGCATATGCAATGTAATTGGCCCTGATCTGGCATCTCGTCTGCAGTCGCTCTCTCGCAGACGTGCCGTCGCCTCTCTCTGTCTTTTTTTTACAAATACTTTCATGGTAATTGCTCCAATGAGCTGCTTTCGCTGGTTCCCAGACTTCATGAATTCAAGCGTCCTACGAGGCTGGCATCCCGCTCTCACCCTTTCACTGTTGAAACTGTTAAATGTAGCCGTCTCTTCTACTCCAATAGCTTCATATCTCGCACATCTCGACTGTGGAACTCCCTTCTAATTTCCTGTTTCCCTGATAGCTATAATCTCCAACTATTCAAATGTAATGTCAATCGACATCTCCAGTTGCCTTGATCTATCCACTATCCTTCTCCTCGTCCTTTCCTCTATCACTCCTATCTGCTCTCGCTCCAAATCCTCTGTAACCTCTTGCTAGCGGCTTCCCGCCTTGCTTGGGGTGAAATGCTTAAAAAAAATGAATAAATATTGAACTTTTTATCTCACATTAGCTAAAAAGGCTTTCTCGGTTTATTGAAATTTTCTACTTATTTCTGTGAACTAGGATTTTCTATCCTAAACAATAAAATAAGAAGTGAGAAAGATTACGCTCAACTGTAGAAGAAATGAGGTTCTGCTTATCGCACATTCGACCAAACATTGAAGAAATCGCGAAGAAAAACACCAGGCATAAATTTCACACTAAATAAACTGCACAAATAGTTGAATAGAAACATTGAAATAAAGTAAGTAGTGTGTGTATTTTTTAAATCTATGGTTTTATTTTATAATATTTAAATGTGCACCCTTTAAAAATTTTGCTAACTGTGCCGTGATAATTTCATTTGCTCCTACGTGTACCGTTGATTCAAAAGGTTGAGAGACACTGTGCGAGGCTAATCTGAGGAAAGCTAGCTTTGAAAATCAGCTTTAAAAATCATGACTTTTACCTGGACTCGAGCATCGATTTCTTCAGATTTTTTAGAAATTCGCAGCTATCTCAGCAATGAGGAAAGTCACAATGCTATACAGATTTGATGCAGCAGTACAACATCAAGTAGCTTTCTTCTTCTTCTTTTCTGCTTTTTTCTTCTTTTTTCTTTTATTTTTTTCTTGTTTTCTTCTTTTTCTTTTCTTCTTTTTCATTTTCTTTTCTTCTTTTTCTTCGTCTTTTCCTTCTTTTCCTCTTTTTCTTTTAGTCTTTTCTTTTTCTTTTCTTCTTCTTCTTCTTCTTCTTCTTCTCCTTCTTCTTCTTCTTCTTCTTCTATTCAAATGTCTTTCGGCCTATAAGAAATCTTCAAAGTGTACAGAGTGAAAAAATTTCTTGTTATCATTTTTTCTTTTCACATGAACTGGTTGGTGCTAATTTCTTTCTAAAAGTTATTGGGAATGAACTTGTCAATTAATTTAATCTAACCAAAGCAAAATATTATTTTATTTATTTTTACTTCTATATAAAGCAATATGAATTCGGGAAAATTAATGACTGCTGTTTATTATTGATTACTTAAAAGCAATACTTCTCGTCTATTCTATATTGCTTCCCGTACAATCTCGCTTTGCTCGAGCCATGAAGCTTTTCCTGTCGTCGCCCCTATTAAGGCCTTCGGATAGACAAAGCGAAGCTTACAAGAAGCCTTTAAATTTTCTTCTTTCATTTTAGATATTTTCCTTGGTTCTCTTTAAAACTTGCTTTATTTTTTCTTTCTCTTTCTTTCTTTTTTCTCCTCTTATTCATTCATACTTTCTTTCTTTCATTTTACTTCCATCTCGTCTCTGAAGCTAATTGCAGAATAAAACCAATAATGCCCAATTATTTAAGTGTAATCATGTTGCAATTGGAATTGCAGATTTTTCCGAAAAAAAAATCATAAACTCTGTTTTTTCAGCCATTCATTTCATAAGTAATTTAAAGAAAATAATTCCAGACAAGCGTTTTGCTTGTTTTTTGTTTCATTTCATCTGAAAAGCAGGCATTTGCCTCATGAACAGTGGATAAAAGAAATTAAAATAAGAAGTAGGCGTATTTGGAATAATAACAAACATATATATATATATATATATATATATATATATATATATAGATATATATATATAGAGAGAGAGAGAGAGAAGAGAGGGACACATGGATAGACATGAGTGTATATAACAGGATACACATACACACGCAGGCACATACATATATATATATATATAAAGAGAGAGAGAGAGAGAGAGAGAGCGAGATACACACACACACACATATATATATATACATACATACATGCATACATACATACATACATACATACATACACACACACACACGCACACACACACACACACACACACATATATATATATATATATATATATATATATATATATATATATATATATATATATATATATATATATACCGGCTGTAACAGCAAAATTGTCCAAATCGTGTAACAACATAATTATCACGACCACAAA
>OZ038482.1:73241794-73276794 GCA_964036315.1 Acanthosepion esculentum
ACACACACAGATATATATATATATATATGTATATATATATATATATATATATATATATATATATATATAGAGAGAGAGAGAGAGAGAGAGAGAGAGATTGTGGAGAGTTTGGAATTATCCATACGAATTAACAAATAATCATTACATATATATATATGTATATGTGTGTGTGTGTGTGTGTTTGTATACACACACACACACACGCACACACACACACACACACACACACACACACACATATATATATATATATATATATATATATATAAAAGTGAACATAGATGTCAACACTTAGAGGCGACAGGTCTGTTTCATGCTAGATGCAATCGTCAGGCCAAAAATCCACAGCATGGAAAACTTTTCGACATACACTTGAATATAGTTTTCATTATAGAAAATGTTACGCGTCAAAGCGTTTTGCATTGAATGCAAAACATAATAAACAGTTGGAGCAAGACTTGGCAAATATGGCGAATTAACAAATAATCATTACATATATATATATATATGTATGTATATATGTGTGTGTGTGTGTTCGTATACATACACACACACACACACACACACACACATACACACACACACATATATATATATATGTATAAACATATATAGATATATATAGATATATATGTTTCCTGAAAAAAATTATTTTCGTTGAGCTCTCTGGGAAGGAAGTGTGGGTTTGTAAACAGTGACTATTACGGCTAATAATGCAAGACTCTTCTGTAAATCGAATCGAGTTCTCTCAGTCACTGTGTGTTTATCTTAAAATAAATACGCTTAAATTCACCTTCACCTATCCCGTGCGCCAACGGCTTAGATGCAGAATCCCCGACTAACTCCAATTCAGTCGGGTTTCGATCCTACCTAGAGGAACCGGACGTCTAGTCACACTGATGAGCTGTGATACAGCGAAACAGTCTGTCTGTGGATGACAATATATATATATGCACCCAGACCAATATAGACGGAGAGACATAAGTTAAAAACAAAATCAATGATTTTAATGGGTTATCAGGAAAATAAACGTAAAATCCTTTAAAAATTATATAATATTAACTTTACCTGGATTTTGTAATTAATTTTCGATTATTCCCAAATTTATTTAATAAAAATTATAAAAATTTTATCGTACAAGAAAATTTGTTACAAAAAATCACCTAAAAAATCGCCGAAAAGAATCGCAACAATGAAAACTTAAGAATCCAAACTGTCAGTATTGCGGGCCCGGAATTTGCTTACGGAGTCGGCCCGATTCCAAAATGGTATGTTGGGCTACGGCCTCTAGGAGTAAAGTTTAAAAACTGTAACACAGTGACACACTGGCATTATTATATAGAAAATCAGAGAAAAAGAATTTTTTTAAAGTGAAATCATTTGAAGATATTCAGAGAAATAAACACTTCAGTTTTTATCTAAATTTCTAACAACCCTAGTTTCCTCGTTACATATAGATTATTTTCTTCAAGACAATCTGAGGAAAGATTGTATAATTACTTATAAAGTTACAACCAAGAGCCGTCAGAAGGTGGTCAAATTTTTTTATTACGAAATTTGAAAATGAACTAAATACGGAGCATTTGGAGTGTCCTTGAAAGGTCTGTACGGGATAGGGGACAGCATTATCCAATTGTAGTTGTGTGTCAATCATTATGGACTGAAAACGGCACATACGGCAAATGGTCTCAGAGACTAACTTACCGACACCCTATAGCACGCAAGCAAGTTATTCTTGTATATGCATGTCGTAATATATTTTCGTGCTTTGTAATAACTGGACATGATGTCTGTAAAGCCGACGAAATATGCTAATATTCGCTAGAAAAAAAAAGCAGAACGATTCACGATGGAAAGGAGAAAAATTCGATTTGTAAACGAAATTTCATCTTCGCACGACTCATTTTACACAATAATCATTTTTATTGAATTGATTAATTTCAGTTGCTTTTAAGCACAATGTATAATGTAGTTATTAAAACCTTAGAAATGCTTCGATTTCTTCTTTCTTTTTGTACCAAGAATCTGCGAACCGGCATTTTGGCTTTTAATTATCTAATTCAATGTTAATGAGGAAAACTTTGGCTGAACATGGCAACCATCGCTGCAGCAGAATTGCAAAAGAGCGGACTTCTTTTGGAGTCGCTTATAAACTTAATAAATTATGATTTCTCTGGTTTTGAGAAGAGACGAACAGAATAAACAGTCATAAAGATATTCATAATCATTATTAAATGTCTTATAATTCTTAGACACATTCAAACTTTAAAAGAGAGACACAGGCACATACATGCGTACACACATACACACACGCGAACACACACACACATATATATATATGTGTGTGTGTGTGTGTTCGCGCGTGTGTGTGTGTACGCATGTATATCTCTCTTTGTCTGTGTCTCTCTTTTAAAGTTTGAATGTGTCTAAGAATTATAAGACATTTAATAATGATTATGAATATATACACCAGCCAATGAAACCTCAAAGGAGATTGTCAGATGACAAGAACCGATCTTTATATATATATATCCATATATATATATATATATATATATATATATATATATGTACATACACACACACATACACACACACACACATATATATATATATATATATATATATATATATATATATATATATATATATATATATATATATATATATATATATTAAATTATAAGCATACGTAATTATTTTATTCAAAGTTATGGATAAGCTGCCCAAAATTCATGTTTTGTTTTTTACTTCTGTTTTATTTCTCGAAAGTACTAGGATATAGCTAATTAAAATTTAGTCTACGATACTGGCAGCTTTCAGTTCTTGATAATGACTGAAATTTTCGAAAGTACTCTAACAAAAGTAAGTTAGAAACATAAACATTGAAATGTTTATCGGCAGTTTCTTCCAGATATTCCGCCAAAATTGGAAAAATACAATAAAATTGAAGCCCACAGATCTGGTCCATGATATTTAATAAATATTACACACACACACACACTCACACACACACACACACACACACACACACACTACACACACTCACACACACACACACACACACATATATATATATATATATATATATATACATTTCATTTGAAAGATTGAGCATATCTACGTAATCTAATGACCTAATAATTTTTAATTCCCAGTTCGACCCACTTCCCAAAAGTTGATGAATTGATCAAGTGTGAAAACTTTAGATGTGGATAAACACGTGTGATTTGTACCAAGAACTTGTCAGGACCCCTACGTAAATATATGTATTTTCTAATTGTGTTAATTGACTTCAGTTGTCAGTCACTCTGGAATGAAAGAAATATTTTGATAGGGATAGCAAAAGATTCATTACAGAAGCTAAATCAAGTACTAAGACATATGAAAGTTTTGTTAGAAACAAAGAAAAGAGAGCGGAACTATGTAATATTAATCCTCCTACATAGCAGCTGAAAAGGAGAGGTAACAAAAATATGTTTCTACAGATTAATACTGAGAATACAGCGTCTAAGCAATGAAAAACTCTTAATGAAAAGTAAAAAAAAGACACTAAGAATCAGAAAGAGACATCTGATAATACTTCGACACATAATGAAGAAGTGCTTGGAGAATTTGACATTCACATGATATACGGAAGGCAAAAGGAAAAGGAGAAGGCTGTGAACCACATACCTGACGATCTTGTGTGATGGCATGACAGAATAGAGTGTGGGAGCGATTGCAAAAAGTCAAACGTTTCTAAGAGTTTCAAGTGATAGGAAATTGTGGAGAGCAATGATCGCCCACGTCCATAATACAACGAAGAAGAATAATCTTCAAGATAAATTTGTTTGTCAGTACTTAGAGCTAATCGCGAATATATATATATATATATATATATATATATATATATATATATATATATATATATATATATAAGCAGAAGTACTGTCTCACTGCCAGTTCAAGAAAGACATTTGTGTCACTACAACACAAAAAAAAATATTTAACATCCAGAATGTCTAACATTGGAAAACCTAATGAAAATTAATTCATTTTAATAATATGTAGAAATATCCACACTTTTCTAGAAAAGGGGCGCGAGACGCAAAACGCGTGTTGCAAAATTATTGAAAATAAAATATAATATATATTTAAGAAAATCCACATTACAACCAAAAACGTTTGCGGTTTCTCTCTTTTTCTTAATATATACATTTTTCTCTCGTTGGAACAACTATAACCACTTCCCTATATATATATATATATATATATATATATATATATATATATATATATATATATATATATATATATATTCATAATTAAGTAATTCATCGGGTTTAAAAGAATCCTAAACAGAATGCAGAAAGCACTGGACGGCCGTTTCGTCCTATTTTTGGGACTCATCAGCAGTGCGCATCCACTACTGAGAAATGAACCCGTCGTATCATAACGGCCCGGGTTCGATACAAATATATATATATATATATATATATATATATATATATATATATATATATATATGATAATTGGTCTTAACGAAATTTAGAAAAATAGGCAAGACCCCTCCCTGATGCAAACAAAAATAAACACATCATTAACTTATTCTATCGTAACCAGACGCACCATAATTATAAACAGGATAAAAATAGTAATTAAGAAAAATAATTCGCAGATATATATCCCTCAATGATAAGCAACCAAGATTTATAATCTGCTATGAAAAGTGTAAAACATCTAATCCAATTATTACGAACAATATGGTACTTCAAAAATGCTCTATGTGTAAAAAATACTGTTTATGAATAGTCATGCCCCCTGGGAGAATGCACTGATAATCAAAAGCCAGCATTAAATTCTTACACTGGGCCACACAATCAACCCACCCTCTCACATATTGAGCTATGACCTGTCAAAACCCAGTGCAATCCTTGCACATATAGACCGATACATCACGAACGGCAAAAATACAACTATCAACGTAAATATTAGTGGATAATACCAAAATACTTTAGAGTACCCAATAGCCTCTGAGTTCTCCCTCTCCACCGTTCTATACTCGGCCTTTCCAGTCAACTTTAATGTTCAAAAATTTAAATGCAATGTCTATGGTTATTGATAAGGGGTCTCCCCTTTTCACACAAATGGAATCAAACGAGGTAAACATATACTACTATTACCAGTGAATACCCGGCGCGTAGTATTAGAGTAGTATTAGAGGAAGGTAGCACAAGCGTCACCGTCACGAGCACCTACACTCAGTAAGGAGTCATACCGCGATACTTCAATACCAAGACTGTATATATATTATTGCTACTAACCCGCATTCCTGGATCTACTAACCCGTATTACCAGTTTGTATTATTACGTTAATACATTTATTTTCCTCATCTATTCCTGGCGTTTGTTATTGATATCGGATTTCATCCCGAAATCCACAACAGTTATCTACTGTGTTCTTGAATATTCTTCTATTGTTCTCGTTACTTGATAATGTTTCCATTTTCTTCTTTTTTCACATTCAGTAAACCCTTGTGTCTTCGTGGCTTTACTTGCACGGGATGATATGATTAAAAACGAAATTAACTTTAGACAAAGTGTCTTCAATAATTCTAAATTATAACGTAGGTGAATAAACAATTTTATTTAAAGGATATTAGTTGCCCTTATAAAAGTGCCGAACGCCGTAATCGTCAGACTATAGATTTCTTTTGTCATAATCATGTTTATTCAGACAACAATCATAACGTAATACATATAAATATATAATTCAGGGATACATAAAGCCTACTTCTGCTATTCTCCTAAGTAACGTGTCCCTGCAGGATGTGCCCGATCATGGCTCTCCAAATTTTTCCCATCTAACGTCCCAGAGAAAATGATACAAAGTCGTTGATATTTGCTGAATTTGATAATTTCTGGATTGGAGCTGCTCCGTCCTCACTTTTCGGCCTTGGTAGTGTTCAAAGGCTTGTTAGATTTGCATCGTAAACATTAGTATTACTGAAGCTAATGTAAGTACTGAAGGCTCAATTCTGACTGAATAAATCTACAAATTTAACAAGTAAAAGCGAACAAAAAACCCTACTCACTGAGAATCTTGATATCTTCAACCTAAATTTAAAAAAAAAACAACTTCAAATTGAAAATAGAGAGGTCTGAGAGAAATGCATTCAGCTTACGGGGTTGATATGATTATTTATGTGGCAAACGTCGATCAATTTCTTGAAACTTCGAATGTCGATTCTTCACTTTTATTTCCTCTTTAACAAAGTAAAGAATGAGGTTGTAATTTAATAATAGAAATAATTACAGAAGAAAGACTGAAAGGAAAATATTAAAGTAAGGAAAAATAGAGAAATTGGAATTAAAGGAAAGAAAGAAAAGAAAAATAATAGAGAAAAAAGAAAAGAAAAAAATTAGAAAGACAGATAGAAAGTAAAAAAGAAACAAATTAGAAAGAGGGAGAGAAAGAAAGAAAAAAAGAAAGAAAATAAAAAGAAAAAATTAGGAAGAAAATAGAAAGAAAGAAAAATTAAAGAAAGAAAATAAAAAGAAACAAATTAGAAAGAAAGAAAGAAAGAAGGAAAGAAAAGAAGAAATAAATTACAAAGAAAGAAAAGACAAAGAAATTAAAACGAAAAAAGAATGGAAAGAAAAAAAATATATAAATTACAAAAAAAGAAAGACTGAAAGAGAAAAATAAATTAACAAACAAAGAAAGAAGAAAGAAAAGAAAAAGCAATAAATAAATAAGAAAGAAAGAAAGGAAAAATGAAAGAAAAGAAAAAAAGGAATTAGAAATAAATGGAAAACTCGAATACGGAAATAGGAAAACTAAAAGTACAGAATCTACCAATTAAAAACAGAAACTAAAAGAACTTGGTGGGAAAGAAAGTAAGATAAAAATATGAAGGAAAAAAAGTAAACATGAACAAAAGAAAGAAACAAAGAGTAAAAGTTACAGAAATAAAGTGAAAACGAAAGAAAGAAAGAACAAACCAACAAACGGAACAAAGAAAGAAAGATAGAAATAACGATATAAAGGACAAAAAGATACGTTGAAAGAAAGGACGAACGAAAGAATGAAATGAATAAAGAACAAACCAACGAAAGAAAGAAAGATAGAAAGAATAAAAGAACGAAAGAATGCTAATAAAACAATAAGCAAATCAATGAAAAATGGTTTCAACGGCTCTTTGTGAAGAGAAAGGAAATTAGAGAGAGAAAATAGGGGATTAATTGTAACACTTGTATTTGAAAATCAGTCGAAGTGTAAAATGAAACGACTGAACTAATTTAACACATTTAATTTATTATTGCCCACCTGTAGTAGGACGGTGGTTAGCATTCTAATTTTGCAAACTTTGTTTAGCAACTTCGTTACACGTATAATTTGAAACAAATGCACGTTTTGGTTTAAGTTGACTCTGTACAAGAAAGGCTGAACTCATGTTTGTAGATACAACAAAATAAGTTCGACATGAATCCAACATCGAAAAGAAGTGAATAATTATCGCCTGCATTCTTTTTATGAAAGAAGAGAAATATTGAGAGCTATGGTATTTTAAGTTTCAATTCTACTATTTGATATGAATTTCCAACTTGAAAAATTCTAGATGTATTTCCAATAGAAAAAAATGCGAAAGGTATGATGAGTTTCCTATAGGAAAAATGCTCTATGCATTTCCCGCCTGAAATATGCTCCATGCATTTTCTATATAAAAATACTCTATGAATTTCCTGGGTGAAAATGTTATATGCTTGTACAATATGGAAAATGCTCTATGTATTTCCAGTATGAAACATTCATCAGAAATTCCACAGATATTTTTCTCTGGTTTTGTCATCAATTCTTTTTTGAAGATTATGTGCAATTAGTGGCAATGAGAATTCACATACAATGTATTTTTTAAGCATTTCACCCCAATCAAGGCGGGAGTGTCACTAACACCCAAATGGTTACAGAAAGTCAGAGTAAAGAGGGGTGTGTGAGGAAAGGATGAAGAGAATTACGGGGATCAAGATCAAGGCATCAGAAGATGTCGACTGACATCACATTTAAAATGTTGAAGATTATAGTTATCAGGGAAGCAAGTAAAAGGAAGGACGTTCCACTATCAGGAAGTGCGAGAGAAGACGGTATTGGAGTAGAAGACACGGTTACATTTAACTGTTTCGACAGTAAAATGGTGGTACTGAGATGCCAAACTAGTAGCACGCTTAAATCCCTGCAGTTAGGGCAGCAGTGAAAGTAGCTCGTCAAAGCAGTTGCCATGAAAATATTCTGTGAGAAAGTGACTGGAGTCGAGATGCCTGGTCAGGATCTATCACATTGCATATCCGTCTTTGGATTTTGTCGAAAACCTCGAGATGAACAGAGGTGTACCAGACCATATAAGGCAACAGTATTCAATGCAAGGACGAATGGTTTGAAGGATAGATTCAGACGAGACCTTCTTGCACGACACAGCGAACTAACTTTGTTTGCGGTAGATGTAGCTATTGATTCAATATAGTTGTTCCACCTCAGATACAAAATCTACTGGAATTAGAGCGAATTAAAGGTTGTGCGCGAATGAAATATAATCTATGCTTATATCACAATTATCTGTAAGGTAGTCCTTTTTGAGCCAATGTGCAGACAGTAGTTATGGGACAACGACGGTGTTAGCTGTGGAAAGTAGGTTTTAATATCAGGAATCTTTTTCATGGTAACACTCTCCGACTTTTGGTTAATAACTAATATGAGATTCCGGGGTTTTGGCTCCTTACGCTACCCAGGCATGTAATAACACCCTTTCTTACAAAGTGTTCAAAATCAACTTGTTTTCTTCATTTAAATATTTATCCCTTTATTAAATTTTACAATATTTGGGGATTCGTATCGGAGTTAATATGGAGATATGTTAATATTGCTCATGCAAAAATTACGCTTCAATTAACGGAACTTTTACGTAACACAAACAACATTTTCCAGTTTAACACAAAAATTAATGCATAACTTACAGGCATTTCATTCATCAAAGTAGGAAGCCTTCTCTGTGAAACTAAATTGTATCCACTATACTCAGAAATTCTCTTTATATATATAGAGAGAGAGGAAGGCATTTTTGCGTATTTATTCTTTCGAATAAACACGCCAATAACAGAGCTTTGCATTATCAACACTGTTTACAAATTCGCGCTTTCTCTCCAGAGTGCTGAACTGAAATTAATTTTTCGGGGGCATATATATTGTCATCCACAGACAGACTTTTTCACTGTATCACAGCTCATCAGTGTGGCTAGCTAGGTTTCGATCACGACTTGATTGCCTCAAGCCGGGATCGAAACCTGACTGATTTGGCATCAGTCGGTGATTTTACCCTAAGCTATCAGCGCCCAGTTGAGAGGAAGGTGAATTTTTGCATATTCATTCTTTTGAATAAACAAGCCAGTGACCGAGAGGGCTCAACTCCAGAAGAACTTTGCATTATCAGCAGTAGTAGTCACTGTTTACAAATTCGCGCTTTCTCTCTCTCTCTCTCTCTCTCTCTCTCTCTGTATATATATATATATATATATATATATATATATATATATATATATATATACACATATATATATATATATATATATATATATATATATATATATATATATATATATATATATAAAGTTTTCTTCTCATTTTTCATTGTCAAACTAAGCTCGTTTATATAAAACTTTCTGATTGCAATCAGATTACAAGACTATGCAAAACGCGTTCCATTTCATATTGCTGGCCTAAGATTTGTTTTTTCCCTTAGGAAAAAATTCGCCCCTGCCTAACACATGGTGGTAAATACAAAACAATGAAAATTTAAAACTAGTATAAACACTTTTATAACCAAGGATAACATTTTGTCTGCAAGATAGATAAAGATAAAGTAGACGTTATGCATAAACTGAAGTATTTATTAGAATGTATCAAAAGTTACGTTTTGAAACAGCTTCTTTTCGTGTTTATCTAATATTCTGCATATGGTGTCTCTCAATAGTCGATGCTCGCCTAAATAACTTCGAATACTTGCGATCAGGGTTATACTTTTCAAAACATCATAATGAAAACTCATTTTGTTCTAATTTTTGCCTTTATTTCAAGGAACAGACGTTTGAACCTGTTTTGTGCTCATTTACTTCCAATATCCGGATTTTGCGAATAGCTCTAGCAGCTTCGAGGACAAGGTGAAAATAATGATTAAAAATGTCGGAATCTCAGTATTTTTACCCGTTATTATAACATGAAAAAAACAGTGCAACTAAATAGTTTATATATATATATATATATATATATATATATATATATATATATATATATATATATATATATATATGAATTAAACCTAAAGAGCCAGACAAGACAGAAATCCCTGAAGATCTGCTTTGGTGAAACCGTGGTAGGTTTGTCTGGCTCTTTAGGTTTAATTTAGGTTTGCTCTACTTATCGTATCGAGCACTTTATTTAGTCATTTTACTTACACGTATCGGAGTTTTTTCTTTGGACTCTGAACTTGGATGCTAAGCGATTGTCTTCGGCTGACGTACATGTTCTCTGTTCTTTCTTTTTTTTGTACCTTTTTTTCCCTTTGGTATTGGTTTGTTTATTTGCAAATCAAGAAACCGAAGGTTTTCCAGACAAGTATAATTTCTTATATTTATAAGATTACAACTAGTATATATATATATATATATATATATATATATATATATATATATATATATATATATATATATATATATATATATATATATATATATATATATATATATATTATTAAGTATAACAGAAAATCAATGTCTATTATGTCTGATCATGAGCCGTTTGGAAGTTTGATTTAATTTGGGGAGAAAATAAAGACAAAAACTTGTCCAACATATGGATATTTTTTATTAAGTTGGTCCTCAGCTTTCGGCTCATATGAACCACCCTCAGAGTGGTTATACAGACCTGAAACAAATATATCCACAGTCAAAGATGATATTTTGTTATTTTGACGTAGAAAATTGCTATGCGACAACAACTGAATCGCAGACGCAAATCATAATATATATATATATATATATATATATATATTCTCAAAAAGAATAAATGTTATAGGCAGGGAAATTGGCTTGAATTATAAATGCTTAACAGCGCTAGAGATTATCAAACTGAGTCTAAGTTTGAGCGTCTCTTTCTATTTCCAAGTGAAATCATTTTAACTAAACAACGTGCAAACATTGCTATCCAATTGTTTAAAAATAGTGCATATGGCACAAGTAACATTTCATTTTGAAAACAATATCCTGTTGGCCTTTGATGGAGACTTGTAAAACTGTGAATGTGAAGGAAACGACAAGTTAGGTTGTATTCCGCGTGTTTCTTGTTTTTCCAGCCTCGAAATATCTTCATTAAATAGGAAAGAATACAAAAGCAACAACTATAACACTCACAACAACAACAACAACAATAATAATAATAATAATAATAATAATAATAATAATAATAATAACTCTCATTGACATGGCAGTCCCCGCAGACTATAATGTATTTTTGAAGCTCTTCAAAAATCTATCAAAATACAAGGATTTTGAAATCGAAATGACAAAATTGTGATACATGAGGAAATCAACAATTCAAGTTGTAGTTTGAGTTGTAGTTGGAAAATATTCTGATAGACTCATTGAGGGGATTCCTGGTATCGCATGCCTTATAGAAGTACAGAAAACTGTACTCACAATTACAGCCCACACCTTCATCTATGTAAATGTGTGTGATCTTAGTTTCTTTTTGTTTTTCCTCAAAAAATGCTCAGTGGAAAATGTCATGATTCTGTTTCTGGCTTTAGGTCTCTGGTTGTGACCCGGAAAGAAATTAGTCTACAGCAGAAACCAAAGGAAAGGAAAGGAAAGGAACTAATAATAATAATAATAATAATAATAATAATAATAATAATAATAATAATAAGAAGAAGAAGAAGAAGAAGAAGAAGAAGAAGAAGAGATGGAAAACTCACAAAACACTATATATATTTTGTTGTGGCGGTCAAATTTTAAGCCATACAATTGGAAGTTAACCGACAAAAACTTGTAACATTGTGTAAACTCCTGGAAAGTTCGTTATAATGACGTCTCCACTCCGCAACTACGTTACGATGAAGAATTTATAATTTATAATCACCACTATAGATGCATTTTCGAAGGATTCAGAAGTGATAGCAAAAGCAGGGCAGTATTTCAGTGACATATATATAAAGATGTTTTTGAAGTCAATTGTGATGCGATACACGATGAATAAATTAAATGTGCATTTCATTCTCTTATTGGCTGAACAAAGACATTTTCAACACCCTCTCGTATAGCTATAAATCCATGAGTTTTTAAAAATCGTAAAATAATCGCGTTTGTCAAAAAATCATGGCGACAGCACAACGCATGATCATTGAATACACGAATTATATCGTCAGTCAACGCACGAAATGAGTCATCACATATAACAAAAGACATTCGGACCGAAATCATGGGTTGATTACGCCACGACTTGGACTAATACAAGTTGGATCGATTACGAATGAATCGTGAGTTCAATCCTCACTGGGAGCCTCATATTTTCGGCCTTGTACCACATTTAAGCCAAAGTTAGACAGCCATCATACTTATTAGGGACTTCTACGTGGAGTAATGGTTAGCAAGCTTGTCTCACTAGATCAATTACCACTGAGTAGTGATTTGGGTCTTCAATGAGTACCCTATACTTTCGGCCTTAGAAAATCACTATATCTTTTGGTTACTTATACATGGTGTAATGTTTAGCAAGCTTGTCTCGCTAGGTCAATTTCGACTGAAAAGTGAGTTCGATCCTCACTAGGTTCACCTTACTTTCGGCCTTATGCCCCAACCAAGCTTAGCTTAGTAAAATACTTTATCTTAAACGACATTTGCGTAGGATTCTACGCGAGATCGTCGAATACAGGCGATATACTTTTTGCAAATTTGGAAACAGAATTTTCTTTACGATCTGTAACATAATCTGTATTTACCTTATAATCGTCATTAATACAAACACAGGGCCAAAGACATTAGTCAAGGGTGCGCTTGAAAAGTTCTCAAATGTTGCGCTAGTGTAATGAGACGTTTTGTTGATTTTTTTTGTTAAAAATGATTTCGTAAAACTTAATCCAGTAAATATAATAAGCAAATAGAAAATAATGTGCTCATCTTTTTTTGTTATTAACTCAAAATTTCGGCCGTTCTGCCTCAGGACTTCTTTAGTTGTCTGTCGATCCGGTTAACGATCCGCCTATTTCAAACTGAACCCTTTATTTAATCTTCAGATGTCAATTTTTCAATTTCCGTTGTTCACGTCTAGGGATATCTCATCTTTAGTACGGCTAAGTTATTCCTCGCCCTGTTTCCGCTACGACTGTCCGTCCTGGGTATGACGATAAACTACATCCGCGTCCTGGGTAAGGCAATAAACTACATCCGACAGCAAGGCCTTTGATCAGGAGGTTTTGAGGAGCGTGGAACCACCTCTTAATTGCTAGTGTTCCCAAGTCCACCCTGACCGGGGCGGTAACACCTGTCAGGGTCCCAGCTATGGGCAAATAGCTAACTCAAAACACTATGAAAGTATAAAAATAGGTTTTAATGCCATCAATACCTTTTATGAAAAATTATTACCAGAAATACATTTTTGAAGATAAAGTTATTCCCTGCAAGACATTATTACCAACAGTACATTTTTTGAAAAGAAAAATATTACCAGCAATACATTTAAAAAAAAATTATCAGCAATACATTTTGTGGAAAAAAATATTGTCGGCATTAAAAAAAACCATTGAGGTTGATATGCCGTAAAACAAAACAAACCAAACCAAAGCTACGACTGGACTTCAATTAGTTATCCATCAAATTCACGAACAATCGCTTTAATTCACTAATACGACACATGACAGAATTCCAGTAACACTTGGTGCTACACTGTTTATTAAGTTTAACTTTGTTAAAATGCGAAAGGTGAGATTACTAAATGAATATGGAACTTAGTTCTTAAGCGAACTGGTGGACAATATACGTATCCTAGTCATCGTTCTACAGCAGATGCCTAAGTCCAGTAATTAAGTAATCAAGTGTGATTTTAAAATGAGTCACTAACCGTTCCCTTCTGATGGAATCTCTACAGTTTTGTAGTTGAAAAAATATCCATTACAGTCAAATAATTACATTGTTAGACATAAATTCTACATAAGGTTAGTTTGGACAGAAAATGCTACATGAGGTTAGTTTGGACATAAAATGCTACATGAGGTTAGTTTGGACAGAAAATGCTACATGAGGTTAGTTTGGACATAAAATGCTACATGAGGTTAGTTTGGACAGAAAATGCTACATGAGGTTAAACTGCATAGAAGAAATGGTATGATAGATGGCGCTGATATTCCAGGGCAAAGGACATCACTAGGGGTTTGAATTTTCAACAATGGGGAAGAAGGGACAAAAATATTTTATTTGTAAAATAATACACAACCCTGAGATAAAATTCTATAATTTTCAGAATTAAAGTGAATTTAAAAAAAAAAAATATAACAATTGCCAGGAGCGGATTAGATGAAGAGATGACGCAAATTATTGCACTTGTGAGGCCATTCCAAATCCCCCATTTTCTCGAGTAGAGGAAGATAGAAGAGTCTTAAATTAAAAAATTTGAGCAATGCCGATAATGATGACGGGTGTTTAAAATTCCACAGTAGACAATTCCTTCTCTAAAAGACATAAGATGTTATTGTTAAATTCAGTACGTGATTGAAAAAAATGCATGAATGTTAAAATTTTAAAAAATCTATAAAGAAATCAATGGTAGCATCAAATTCAGTGGTGTTCCAAGGTCTTGGTCCAGGGCGGAGCAATAGATTGACTCAACGACCCCTACCAAAACCAGAGGTCAACGAGCTATAATGGATCAAATACTAAATTTTCAGAAATCCAGTATTTTCTATTGATTTTAGTTTGCTAAAGGCTCGCAGGACGTCACTGAGACAGCAAAACAGCCAACAGCATGTGCAGTGATAATTGTAAATTGGAGAATACATCATAGCCGTAAGATATTGAGAAGTTGAAAAGCTCGATTGGGTTTTTTGGTTTAAAGAAAACGATGTCATATCTTTGTTGTATTAACATTGGGAAATCTGTAATTTTGATTTCTATTCCATGAAAATCACCCACGTATTCTACAGCAGCTACTTTGCATTTTTATACCGTGTCTTTGTTCGAATCAATGAGGCTTTAATATCTAAGAGAAACCCAATCTGCTCAAGTTAACTGACAGCCTTGTAAATCGATCTTTCAGTCCTCTAATCAACCTGTCCAGTACTGCCTTCAAAGTAGTGATTTTCCAAGCGTAGCTTAGATGTGTCACAAAGCCGAAAGTAGAGAGCACTCTGTGAGGATCAAACTCACTACTCAACCTAGGAAAACAGAATGAAAGAAAATTTTTTGTTGTTTCTTTAACACATTTCACGTTATCTATTCGAGTTAACAGCTTCAGACAGAATTATTCTGAAATGGAATGGAATGGAAATTATTGAAGTGTCATTTTGAGTCTACAATGACAGTATATATACGACAGACCTGTAACAGTGTCAAAAATATTATACACTTTGGCTGGAGACCGCGTAGATTTTGAGGCCTTAGGCTTCAGTTTGCTAAGCCTATAGGTAAATCCGGCACTGGCAATAGCCCAAAACTATCAGTGAGGCTGGTTGTCGTGGACATTATTATTTAAAACTTGATGAATTTGAAAAAGTAAAGGCAAAGCTTTTCAAACAGACTTCTAGTAATGTTCAACTGTATAAGTCAAGAGACTCAGTTTCAGACTCAGTTTCAGGCTGTTCATATCACAACCGATTTCACAGTTGATTTCTTCAACTCACTTGCGTTACTTGTAGTTGTCTGATGGCTAAGATATCTGTGCGAAAATAGTTGTTGCTTGATCGTAAATAAAACTCTAATATTTCCTATCCTGATATTCAATACATGTTTTCATTTGGCAGGGTTACTTAAAAGATAATATTCGATCTGTAATCACGTGGCCCTATGTCTGGCTAATCGTACGAATAAAAAATCATTCTTATTTTTCCTGCCGGCAGAGAGACGTTGTTATTTACTGTAAGATTTTTGGAGATTCTTTTTTTTTAATAGCATGTCTTTCCAAAGAAAATCCAAAAGTAACATTAACAAGGTCTTTATTTATGTAAATAAATAAACAAACCCTATTATGTTTTGGTCCCTAATGTCAGCTCCCAAATGTAAAAACATGGCGCCCGCCGACATTTTTGTTCTTCTACGCCTATGATCATTGTTGGATGTATGCCCTTTTCGATTTTCAATTTTGCTTTCTTCCTGCCTTCAAGGAAGGAAATACAAACAAAGAAAAAAAATGTAGCAATCTCATAAAAAGAAATGAGTTAGATTAGGGAAATTTCATAAATGTTAACAGCTTCATTTTTAAATGGGGGAAAATTTTAATCACTTGACATTTACGTTTTCCCTTAGCGAAAACATGTTTGCAACTTTTCGACAATTCAAATACGTTTGCTTGTTTAAGATCAGATGATTGAAGCCAATTATAAGAATGAATTTGGCAATTAGTGTTGTATTTTGTAGGATTTTAAATTAATTCTGTATATTTATTAAAACATTTTTATATTGGAAAGAAAAACTCTGTTCCTGCATAATGAGGTTTAAAGATTTATCGTGAGTCTCAAAATGTTTCTTTCAGTCGCCAGAAGGATAATATAAAAAATAGGATTTTATGAGTATTTCTTTAATTGAATTTCATATAATACGTAATAAAATTTGAAATTTTATATTATTTGTTAAAAAGAGTATTTATCACATCAGCAGCACATGAAATCATATGAAATTGTATATATATATATATATATGAAGAAATATAGTCTTAAAGTGTGCTATATTTATGGGATAAAGTGCTCAATATCAGAGATAGAGCGTGTGTAAATATAAAAGTGAACATGGAAGTCAACACTTAGAGGCGACAGTCTGTTTAATGCTAGATGCAATCGTCAGCAAACTAGTGCTGTTATTTTTCTCGGCTATTTATATATACGGGTCAGTAGTGCATTGTGGGTAGTCAATTTTGGCGGTTATTTTTACCGGAAGTCATTTATTTGTTTATTTATTTATTTGTGTCAAACTATTTTGCTTGTTTTTATTTAATTTTATTTTTATTTTTTATCTTATATGTTTATTTATTTTATTTTGATCGGTGTTTTTATTAACATAGTAAAAATCTGTTTATATAGCTTATTGTGGGTAGTCTATTATAGCCGTTATTTTACCGGAAGTCGTTTATTTGCTTATTTATTTGGGTCAAATTGTTTTGCTTGTTTTTATTCATTTAAATTTTAATTTTTTATCTTATATATTTATTTATTATTTATTATTTTTTTATTTTGGTCGGTGTTTTTATTAACGTAATAAAAATTTGTTTATATAGCTTATTTAATAGTTTTGTTTTTGTTTGGGAAGATAATTAAAGCTATTTGTTGAATTTTAGGGTTGATTGTTGTGGTTTGTCTGACGATTATTTTGGTGGGAACGGTTTTTAATTTATTTATTTGGATTGATTATCTTTATTTGTTTTTTCTAAACGGCTAGTTTATCGGTATCTGTTGTTAGTTTATTTATATATTTGGATGTATTTAGATCAATTTATTATACTTCATGTTTTTATCGTTATATAACAGTTATAGCTATTTTTCGTCCGATTTTTTGTTTTGATTCTTTATAGTCTAATTTTTTGGTCATAATAGTTTGTAT
The DNA here is from genome assembly GCA_964036315.1 of Acanthosepion esculentum. NCBI lineage: Eukaryota > Metazoa > Mollusca > Cephalopoda > Sepiida > Sepiidae > Acanthosepion > Acanthosepion esculentum. Next base: position 73,259,624 of record OZ038482.1, read on the forward strand.
TATATTAAATGTATATATATATATATATATATATATATATATATATATATATATATATATATATATATAGAGAGAGAGAGAGAGAGAGAGAGAGAGAGAGATAGAGAACCATACCCTTTTCAAGATGTTTAATCGTTATCCATCCTCCTTATCCTTATAACATTCACTACATAGCCTCTCCTCCTCGTCACACACCTCGTTTCCTCATTTTGAGTGTAATCTTCTGGAGTGGCTCTCAGGCCTTATGTTGTGTGAAAAATAGTTTAAAAGGGTTTCTTTTGAAAGTCTGGTGTGATATTCTGAAGCTATGATTAACCACTCTGAAGTCAGGAATGATTTAATTTTTTCCTCTTTCGTGTTCTGATTGATTCATTCTCCATTTGCAAGGCAGCCATATACAACCCAACAAAGTGGTGCTGTTTGTCTTTCGAGAGATGCTGTCATTTTGGAAAATTTACAAGGAAAGCTGTCGCCATTTTCCTGTACGTCTCTTTCTTACGCTAGTCAAATTTTTTTGATCACCTTCAGAGACTTCTTGCTCGTTCCCTATTGGTCAAACAAAGAAATTCACTGACAACGCCACGTAGCATTCAGTAAAGTTGATTTATTCTCTCAAATATATATCAAATATTCAAAAAAGCAGAAGTTACTCTACTGCTTTTCGTTACGTCATGTCAACCGACACAGCTGGAAAATCGAACTCTTCTCGAATATCGAGTTCAATGGAGAAATTTATGAATTAATAGAATCCTCACAGTATTAAGTATTATTGAAGTTATCGCTAACATTTTTTATTGAAATTTACAAACTCTAATGCGGGCCTAACTTGGAAACTTGATTCTTGTACATATAAAAACTTAAAGAAACAATATGCAAAAAACTTTTTGGCATTTTTATTAAATAAGTGTTGGCTGTTTTAACCACTAAATTGTTTCTAAAATAGTGGGAGTATTTTGTATGTTAAATAATAAAAATTTTAATTTTTCCTTAAAAATTAATGAAGATCTATTGCATTAAGCTACGCCCCCCAGTAAAAACCAACTGAACTTTGTACCCCGTACATGTTTGCACTTCTGGCCAAAAGTTTTTTCGATCAGTCAATGGCTATTTTAGAGTGTGTGACGACGGACGGGCGGACGGGCGGACGTCACAGAATAGATAGATAGATTTGCTTACTTTAAAATATTTTGGCATGTTTCAAATTAATCAGTTGCGAGAACTTATTTTTAAATTAAAAAATCTCCGTTCTCATTGGTTGTTTTCAAGCTTTTGTTCATTGATATTTACCATTTCAAGTAATTAAGCAGTAATCGGATTAATAATGATTTACATATTCGAAAAGTGTTTGGTTTAAAAACATCGTTTCAAGTTTTGATACTGAACTGAAAGGGCAATATATTGATATTCAGTTCAGCGTATTTTATGATTTGCTAATTTTCACAAGCAACAAGAAAATTAAGTACATTTATAGATGCTGTGATGTTAATAAACTGAATATTGAAATCGAGTTATTTTGTAACGTGACGAAAATTTGACTTTTAGGCTCAAAGTGGACTTGCTCTGCATCTTGATCTATTAGCACCGTATTGTTAAACAAAAGAAGAAAAAGAGAGAAAGCCTTCAAGTTGGAATTTTTGTCTTGTGAATAAATAAGAGGAAATTTCAATTTTTCTTTATTAACTATCTATCTTCTTCATGAGATTATTTTAATGGTATGTTCCATATCTATCTATCTATCTATCTATCTATCTATCTATCTATCTATGATAAGATCATTTTTATGGCCTGTTCAATATCTATCTATCTATCTATCTTGATAAGATCATTTTAATCACCTGTTCAATATCTATCTATCTATCTATCTATCTTGATAAGATCATTTTAATGACCTGTTCAATATCTATCTATCTATCTATCTATCTATCTATCTATCTATCTATCTATCTATCTATCTTGATAAGTTCATTTTAATGACCTGTTCAATATCTATCTATCTATCTATATATATATCTATCTTGATAAGATCATTTTAATGACCTGTTCAATATCTATCTATATATCTATCTATCTATCTATCTATCTATCTATCTTGATAAGATCATTTTAATGGCCTGTTCAATATCTATCTATCTATCTATCTATCTATCTATCTATCTATCTATCTATCTATCTATCTATCTATCTATCTATGTCAGGCTGTTCATATCACTGACAGTACTGTTACAGCTACCCTACTGCTGATGCATGCACATTATATTGCATTGTATTGCACTTTTTCGCAGCTTATACAGGGGGAGATGGGTAACTTGTCGCCATTTTATAATTTTATTTCAAGCATGCGTTTCTTTGTTTTTTTTTATTTTGTCGACTGCACAGTATAATAGTGTCAGTTGGGCACCATCTGTGAAACAAAAAGCACCATGACGCAATTTGGAAACGGCATGCTGTACTGCATACTCTAATACGAACATTTCAAAGCGTTTGTGTGGCAATCTGAGGACAGTGCAGAGGATTTGAAAAGAGTTGGATGAGTCTAATGGTGATTAGAAAGATGTCTAGAGTGTTCACTAGTGATGGCTACATTATGCCTCAATCCATCTTCTCACAGAGCCTCAGACTAAACATGGAGAATTAATCATGTGCCTTGGGGCGGTAGTGCTGCTCTAGGTCAAGAGGGTGGCTGCTGGAAGACCCTATGTCTGGCAACAGGACTGTGCACCATGCCACACAAGCAGGGGATTCCAGTCATGGCTGTCATACAATTTCTACGACCACATCACCGATTAAATTTGCCTGTATAACACCCCAGGTCACGGCAGGAAAAGGGCTCATCATTTCAACTTAGAGCTAAAGAGATCAATTAAAAAGATCCAACTCAAAATTTCAGGATTGCGGTTTCTGATCCGGCCCGCAATGTCTTTAATTTGCTCACGGAGTCGGCCTGATTTCAAAATGGTATGATATGTTGGGCTACGGCCTCTAGGAGTAAATTGTGCTTTTCTTAAAAGGTAAAATAGTACTTTGCTGAATTGTGATACTCTCCTTTGCCGAGCAGTAAAGAACGTCGGATGAAACGGTGGTTCCTCCTACAATGGCAGACGCACGTAGGATCTCTAACTGGAGAATACATTTTCTTTATTAACGTTTCTCAAATGCGAAAGCTGATAGGCGCAATACCCACTGTTTAAAATAAAAATAGAAGTAAGGAGTCTAACACAAATACGAGTATCCACTATAATGACGTTTGAGGTCTGCCATTCGTCCAGTCATTGAATATTGTTGTAACATTTGGTCTGGTGTTTCTGCTATATCTTTAGAGATTCTTGATAAAATCCAAAGAAAAATCTGCAATGTTATTGGTTCCGACCTGACATCTCGGCTTCAGTTCAATTTCCATCGCCGTATTGTAGCTTCTTTGTACTTTTTCTATAAATATTTTCGTTGTCATTGGTCTGATTATCTTTCCTCTTCGATACATCGACTTTACAGATTTACGCAGTACTAAACTGGCAGCGAGATCTCATCAATTGACAGCTGAAATGGCAAGATGTAACCGTAAGTTCTATGCTAACAGTTTCTTCTCGCTTGTGGAATTCTCTTCCGGCTTCATACTTCCCAGTCAACGTTTATCTTAAAAAAATGTAAATGCAATGCAAGTCGTTGTATTTGTCTTCTTCCTCTTCTTTCTCTCACTACTTAATAATACTTTTTCTCATATTCTTTCATACTCAGTAATGCATTGTGTCTTAGTGGATTTATTGCTTTGCTTTTGTTAAAATAATAAAAAAAACACACATACGACTTTCTCACTGGCTAAAGCCAGACTCCCGCGCCTGAATCATGCTTGTACGATGACCCGTATCTCGTTAAGGAGAGTCATGCAATTGGACCATGGCTACGCGTACCACGGCTAATAGGACCAATGCTACTCGGACCACGGCTACCCGTAACGCGTCTACGCGTTGGATTAAATATATATTTCTACGTGTGCGTGTGTGTGTGTGTCTGTGGTTATTTTCCTCTGAGACATTGTGATGTCATAACTATATAAATTACTAGATTATCGGGCGGTATTAATGCTAGCTCATGCGGAGGGCTCTTGATTGGGTATTCATCACAATAGATAGGTAGTAGATGAGATAGGCAACAATAAACTACAGAAGAACTTAAAATTGATCGCTGAATTTAACTATTGTATTAATATTTAAGCTTACCTTTTAAAAGTCCAACGCCAATTCTTCTGCTGTCACTTAATTTAAAACAATTTGTAGGTCCTTACTTTCCACACAAACAGTAATTTTTATTCTAGGGGTGACATGTTTTTAATTTGTTCATGGATTCGGCCTGATTTCAAAATGGTATGATATGTTGGAGGACGGTCTCTAAAAGTAAAGTTGAAAAGGTGTGGCACAGTGACACACTGACATTCGCATTTATTATATAGATGGAGTCAAAATAATATATGAACCAACGAATGTACTTAAAATATAGAAGGAATGCTGAATAAAATCATTGTAACTCCAATGAATTAGATCCTCACTGGTTATCTGCTAATATGGTCAGGACTTATTAAAAAATATTGAAATAATCTGTGAGGGGTACAAATCTTTATAATGGCTTTAAAAACGGATATTTTAATAGTATAAATTCAAATACTATATACAAATATATTAAAATTAGGATAGATGAAGGGTAATATGAGAAAAATATTACTTGAAACTCGGTATATTAAGCTTCGGCAACCATACCACTGTAAGCGGAAGTAATGGACGCTGGGTTTTAATATAATCTGCTTGTGGTTCCTTTGTGCTAAATTTCTTACTTTTTTATTCCACTCTTTTTGAGTTGTTGTGCATATATTTATGTTTTTCGTCGATTGAGCTCTGAAGAGCGAGGAGCGATAACCGGTTAAACTTTTTTGTTGCTTATTTTTTATGTTATATTTTTCGATTCAGCACTTTATGGTGAGTAATATTTTTTTTTCTTAACCTTGATCTTCCTGCCTTTTGTAGCAATATATTTTTATATCTTATGTGAGTATATATAATGTCCGTTTTTAATGTCATCATAAATAACATTTAGGTACCTAGCGTAAATCACTTTTAAGCAGTTTTGTCTAATAATGAACCTGTAATGTCCCATTCTCTAAGATACCTTACGACAGTGGCCTTGTGCCGGATTAAGTGACTCTTATGGTTTCATTAAAGAGATAAATGATAAAAAATGGTGCCTATATAGATAATAATGAAGGCGACGGTGACAGATGATATAAGCAACAAAGTCAGATTATATATCAACAAAAAGATAATGCCAGCGATTTAGACGTTGGCAGAGATGAAGGAAGCGAGATTACGATAAATTGCAAGATTAAAAATAATGACTTAAGGAGAGATCTTAGAATATTTGAAGTTGTCTGATAAGTTTGTCTTCTGCTTATTATCACACATAACCTCTAACTGCTAGCGCAAGAGGCTTACCTCGTTTTCCTTGTATGATTAGAGCAGGTTTGCTTACAATCAAGAATCAAAGGGAGAAGACTCATTTGTCATTTCGTGTTTTTTACAAGCTTTTGTCGCGATTGTTTTCTCTTTTGTTTTCTTCAATGTCTTATTTCCTCTTACCTTCCCGCTTTGTTTAATAACGTGCCGCCAGTAATGAACTATAAGGCTGAAATTTTGTCATGATGCACTGTAGCGCGCCATTTCTACGGCACCAAATTGACGTTCAAACGATCAAAACGAGAAACCTTTTCTAGATCAAAACACAACTTGCAAGGCAGAATGTCTTACTTTTTTTTTCTTACATTGCTGTCAACAGTTTATCAAAACATTTCTCATCAAATCAATAGTTCTAAATAAACTTGTTTCTTTCCTCAGCGAACCATTGGCTACATATTTAATCGTACTATATGGTTACTTTATATACGTCGGTTGGTGATTTTATGCAATATTTGGGATTTATTTAATATTTTTAGCTGTGTTTACTTACTAAGATTAACTTAGTTTGGCACAGGGTCAGAAATATGGGTGTCTATTTATTTGTTTAGTTATTTCATTATTATCTTATAATAATCACACAATTTTCATACCAGAAGTGTTCTGCGGCTCCTCTTTGAGATCAAGTGACAACAGGTACTCTGTGGTTATCCATGAATTACGTGACCATATGTATTCTGTAGCACACCTGGAGATTATACTTTTTCTGTGGCACTATGGAGATCAATCGACTTTAACTCTTCTGTGGCACACATGGCGATCAAGTGACAACTGGTTGTCCCTGAACCACGCGACCACAATTATTTTCGGGCACTCCTGGAGATCAATCCACTTCATATATTCTATGGCTCCCCCTGAAGAGCAAGTGACAACAGGTGTTCTGTGGATGTCCATGTACCACGCGACCATAATTATTCTGTGGCTACTTCTGAGGATCAATCGATTTCAACTATTCTGTGGCACGCATGGAGATCATCAACTTCAACTATTCAGTAACTCCCCCTGTGGATCAAGTGACAACAGTTGTCCATGAACCACGCGGTCACAAGTATTTTGTGGAACTCCTGGAGATAAACCGACTTTAACTATTTCTGTAGAACTCCTAGAGATCATCGACTTCAAATATTCTGTGGCTCCTCTTGGAGATCAAGTGACAACAAATAGTCTATGGCTGTCCATGAACCACGGGGCTACAAGTCTGCTCTAGCACTCCTGGAGATCAAGTGAAAACAAATAGTCTATGGCTGTCCATGAAACACGGGGCTACAAGTCTGCTCTAGCACTCCTGGAGATCAAGTGACAACAAATAGTCTATGGCTGTCCATGAACCACGGGGTTACAAGTCTGCTCTAGCAGTCCTGGAGATCAAGTGACAACAAATAGTTTATGGCTGTCCATGAACCACGGGGCTACAAGTCTGCTCTAGCACTCCTGGAGATCAAGTGACAACAAATAGTTTATGGCTGTCCATGAACCACGGGGTTACAAGTCTGCTCTAGCACTCCTGGAGATCAAGTGACAACAAATAGTCTATGGCTGTCCATGAACCACGGGGCTACAAGTCTACTCTAGCACTCCTGGATAAAAAAACAAATCTTTGTAGTTTCTTGCCCGTATCTTGCAAATCTATGTGTGCCTTTCTTTCATGCTTTTACTATTTCTGCCACATATGGTCCTTGCTCCTGCTATATATTGTGAGATCCTTGATAAAATCCAAAGATTAATCTGCAATGTCATTGATCCTGACCTGGCATCTCGGTTTTAGTCACTTTTCCACCGCCTTAATGCAGCTCCCTTGTGCCGTTTCTATAAATACTTTCATGCTCTAATAAACTTTCATCTATGGTACCTAGAATCTATGAATTAACTTAAATTCCGATAGTACTTCTATCCTTATTAAAGAATTATTTAGACTAACATCCCCATCCTTTTTGGATTTATCACTACATTTTTACCCTATGCGTTCTTCGTCCCACTTTAAACGATGTTTTTCAAATAACCTTTAAAAACTTTAAAACCTTTTAAAATATTGGTCTTTATAAACTCTCAGGTAATATTATCTGTTTTGAATATAAAATTGATCTTCAGATGGCAGATCAAATTGTCAAACAGTTCAACAAATACGACCACCAATTTCTCCTCCCTTTGGTCAATCATCATGTGATGAAGAACGGGAATTTGACGCATGAATAACTGACTGTCTCCCATAAAAATTGTTCCTCGGTCAGCGACTTGGATAGCAAGGCGTCCATGAACAGATGCATTGGCCCGTAAACTGACAGCTGCTTGGAATATCACTCCTACCGTCAATGTCCACAAAGTTTGTAACAATTCACCAAAATATGTTAACTTTTAAAAGCTTCATTAATAGTTCATTTTATTTACTCTGTTGGTTGTTTTTATTTAGCGGCATATCAACACCTCTATGGGTTATTTAATGTCGAAATCTAAATATTTTTTGTACACAATGTTTATTTTATTTTTGGAGTTAATAATGGTTTATTGATACAAGATTTACTAATTCACCCATAGCTGCGGGAGAATAGATGGATTCCAATGGTTCTACTAGTAAGTGTGGCATCCTGTCAATTCATTAACTTTTCTTAAAGAATTTACAATATGGCACATTTACAAAAACCAAGAAGGCAAAAATTAGCTGTAGGACGATTAAATTGCAGAAAATTTTTGTTCTGTCTACAAATATTCGAAATTCTTTACCACTCGTATCGAGAAAATTGTTAGAAAAGAATTATTCGAAATACATTTATTCGAATTATACATTTTTTGAATGAAAATTAATCGAAAAGACAATTACACTAAATGCTAATTATTTGAAATAGCTATTTTTTGAATTACGTGTGTGGTCTTGCTTTCAGAGTGTTAATGCTGATTTAGCTAGAACTAATAACGCCTTTGAAGGATGACATAGAGCTTTTTTGATGCAAATGACATCCCATAATATGGGAATTCTTAGATGTCCTTAGAAGAGAACAGGACTTGCAAGACATTACAAAAGTAAGAGCAGGTTGCCAAAATGTCAAGAACGCCAAGAAATATCGCGACACAAATGGAAAACTTAAAACATTAGTGGCGCCCTTTAACGAGTACTCTCAGTAATTGACTCTTCACTTGCCGTATCATATGACTTAATGTTATAAAGATTATTCTTAATAAATTGTTTTATTAAAGATATTTGTATTTCGAATAATTATCATTTGCATATTTCCTCATTTAATTTTTACATTTTTATTGCAATAAAGAATTCGGCATTTCGAATAATTATAAATTAATATAATTGTATTTTCGATTAATTTTCATTCAAACAATTTACAATTCGAATAAATGTTTTTCGAATAACAGTTTTCGAATAAATGTTTTAGTACAATTATTTTCAAACAATATCCACATATTCTTCACCGCCAGATGATGGTTGGAAAATGTTAATTGTCTGGAAGACAATGAATCAGTTATAAATGATAATTCGAGAAGAAAATGAAATGATCAAGACACAATCTTCAAAAGTAATCAGCTGAAAATATTTTTATCTATCCTTCAATTCTGTGCATGGTCATTCTAAATCGACGAGTATCTGATATCTGTCCGTGTTCCTTGCATCTCTTTCAAATTTGTTGATTCTCAGATCTATCTACTCTTTGATGTTGCTTTAATCTTTTACCTACCTCTCTTTCTGCCTCCAGGTGAAATACCCTGAAAAAAAATCTTTGCAAATCATTCTGATCCAGTGATGTGTCCGTGGAACCCAGGCTTCCGTTTCCTGATGTTGATGAAAGGTCATTATAGAGTTCGGTGACTTGATCGATCTTTCGAAAGACCTCTACGTTGCTGACAGGTTCAGTGTAGGAGATTCTCAAGATATTTCGGCGAAGCTATAATTTCTATGGCTTGGATTCTTCTCCGAAATTTAGAACGAAACCAAAACAATATAGATTGAAAATACAACCTGTCAGGAGAATCTCAAAATTGTTGTCGATATCAAAGTGTTACAACATTACAAAAAAAAAGGTTAACATGTTTAGAAATTTTTGTAAATATGTATGAATTAATCTGTGTCTATCTTGGACGAGTTTTGCGGATGTGCGTGTAGTCGAGCGAATGTCGGCGCTGGAAGTGAAATCAGCACGCCGAGTTCAAAATCAGTTCGTGTTTGTTTCGTACACTTTCACACAAATGTACTTTGTAAAATCATAAAGCTCTTTTTACTTTACATAAATAATCTACCTAAGCGTAGACTCTGAATATTTGTTAATATCTATGCTGATGATACAACGGTATATGTGGACAAAACCAAACCTTGTTGATAAGAGATTCTCAGCTGATAATTCCTCTGACTTACACTGGCTGGTTACATTCAAATGACCTTTGTTAAATTATGAAGATCTTTTTAGTTTACATGAATAATCTACCTAAGAATAGACCCGATCATTTCTTAATATCTATGCTGATGATACAACGGTATATGCGGGAAACTCCAAAACTCCTGTTGGCAAGAGTTTCACAGCGGATCATTCCTCTGACAACGTATAATATCTTAGTGGGAAAACACTGGCTGGTTACATTCAAATGCCCTTTTTTAAATCATGAAGCTCTTTTTAGTTTACATAAATAATCTAGCTAAGAGTAGATTCCGATCATTTGATAATATCTAAGCTGATGATACAACGGTATATGTGGGAAACTCGAAAACTCTTGTTGACAAGAGATTCGCAGCTAAACACAACCCAGACCTCAAGTGGATCTCGTCCATACGATCCATTACTAAAGATACTGGAAAAATGTTCAGTTTTGTGTACCGCTCCAGTAAGATGTTTCCGTGCACCGTTACAAGCACTAGATCAGGCCGAAAATGGAGTAATGCTGCTATATATGGGCAGAGGCTTGTCTGTCTTTACTTTCCCAGTCTTTACATTTCGGTCTCGATAGATTTTGAAAAGCGTCTCTGCGTCCTTGTGCGTGAAAAATTATTTTACACCCACCTACTCCTTTCACACTGACGATACGTCGCAAGGCTCTTAGTGCTCAATCGCTACTTCCATGGAAATTGCTCAGACGAGCTAGGCTCTTTTTTCCCCCACCGGTTCTAACCTTCACGTCTAAGACCCTCCATGCTTATTCCCTTAGTGTTCCATTGGTGAAACATTAGTTCCACTCGAGAAGTTTCTTCCTTCGAACCGTTGCTTCATGGAACCGACTCCCAAGAGGATGTTTTCACCCATCACGATCTTAATCTGCTCGTCTATCTTCTCAACATATCCGCATAAACTCTGTCTCTTACTCTGTAACCCTGAACCTCGAGTGGCTTTCGGGCCTTCCGCAGTGTGAACATCACTGTAAAAAAGAAAAAAAAGCTTGAATTCAAAAGAGGGATGGCTTCAGTCAGGCTATTATGCCAGATACACACCAACTACTGCCACGGCATCTACAACGATAATGGGTTCGGGGACTCGTGAAGAAGAAGCCAAATAAAAAGGCAACATGATATTTCAACTTAAGCTTCCGAATATAATCTTGTGAAAGGAATATCAAAGCGTCTCGAAAGGCCGGATTTTCGGGGTGGTTAAAGTGGATGTCTTTATAAAGCAAGGAAATAATAAGGAGAATGATGAGTAAATTCCGAGGGACACTACGCCTATTATAAAGTCCGTCACAATCGCTCAGTACGACATTGGCCAATCCAATTATTACGTAGAAAAATATCGGCATTATACGATTTGGATATGTGTCAAATAATCTAGTCGATTATGTTCGACGATTTCCAGCGTTTATGATAACAAGGATTTACAGGAAGGAGTTTTAAGAAGAGTAAATTTTATATTAAACGCGGAAACTGCGATGGGAAATTTGTTCAGTCTATATAGAAAACTAGACGCGAAAGCATTGTTATTAGTATATTAATAATAATAATGGTAGATAGATAGATAGATAGATAGATAGATAGATAGATAGATAGATAGATAGATAGATAGCCACACGTATTCAAGGATACCCGTCTATTAGGGCGGCTAGCCAATCCCAATTGCAGACGCTTGCTCAGGTGCATTGGTGTTTATTCAGCACCCACAGAGCCCACCTGTGTTTTATACTGCAACTATGCTGAGCAGACCTTAGTTACAGTTTCTGGGAAAGAGCGTGTTATCTAGCGTGATCAACAATTTGAAAAAGGCCAGCACGCTCAAGACCTCGGCCACGATGACTTGTGACTTTGTGCTAGCACAGATATCGACAGCACCTAAGGGTTCCGTCTACACAATTTCACTTACAACGCTTGTGACAACCCGTGGTATGGTTTTCATTCACTTTCCAAAGGTGCCGCACGTTGGGATCGATACCTCCGTTCCGATAACATCAGCAAGTCTCCTTTCTAACAAATCGACAATGGGGAGATTCGAACTCGGATCTCATGGCCAGAATGCGGACGTTCTAACCACTCGGCCATATACATACTGTTGAGGGGTCTCCACGTTTTACACAATGGACTCACCCAGGGTATACATATACTACTGCCAGTGAATAGCCGAACAGTCGGACAGTAGTAGTAGTAGGAGTCAAGTAGAGTAGTAGTGGAACGTTGAGTCGGTCGGTAGAATAACGTAGCGGCAAGAGTCACAGTCACGAGCACTTAGACTCAGTAAAAAGTCATACAGCGATACGTCGATATCAAAGACTGTATATATATTTTGCTACTAACCCGCATTCCTGGAACTACTAAACTTATTACCAGTTTGTATTATTACGTTAATACATTTATTTTCCTATATTTATTCTTGGCGTTTATTATTATTTGATACCGGATTTCATCTCGGAATCCACAACACATGCATACATACATACATACATACATACATACATACTTGGGAATGCTCTCAATCGAAAGCATAATGGGACTTAGAACTTTTGGGAATGATGAATGTAGTTAGTCTGAAAACTTTCCATGTAAATAGCGATAGACTAGTGAATAGCTTGCAACGTATCGTCTGTGAGAAAGGGGTAGTAGGTAGAAAATAATTTTTCACCCGCAAGGACGAGGAACTCTATCGAAACAGGTACCCTTATCAGACAGGATACCCTGTTGGGTATATTGAGCTTTTTAGTTCCGTATCTCAACATCACTTTGTTGGCGTCTGCTTTCTCATTCAATAATAATAATAATAATAATAACATAAAGCAATTTCAAAATATATGGTCTGGTGCCCCCGGTGTTCGCCTTAAGGTCCTCGACAAGATCCAGAGAGGGATATGCAATGTGATTTGTCCTGATCTGTCATCCCGTCAACAGTCGCTCTCTCACAGACGTGCCGTCGCTTCCCTCTGTCTCTTCTACAAATACTTTCACGGTAACTGTTCCGACGAGATACTTTCGCTGGTTCCCAGACTACATGAATTTAAACGTGCTACTAGGCTGGCATCACGGTCCCACCCTTTGACTGTCGAAACGGTTAAATGTGGCCGTCTCTTCTACTCCAATAACTTCATGTCTCGCACTTCCATCTGGAATTCCCTTCCTATTACGTGTTTCCCTGATAGCTATAATCTCCAATTATTCAAATGTAATGTCAATCGATATCTCCAGATACCCTGACCTATTCCCTGTCTTTCACTTCATCCTTTTCTTCATCACGCCTCTTTACTCTCGCCCCCACTCTGTAACCCCTTGCGTACTAGTGGCATTTCGCCTTGCTTGGGGTGAAATGCTTTAAAAAAAAGTGGTGAATTTTTATTTATTACTTCGACATATTTTATTACTTAAATTCTTTTTAGTGATACTTGAGTAGACGCTCCGTTTATTTATTAAGCAGTAAATTTATTTATTTTCGTCTATAGGCCTGACTAATCGAGAAATCTTATTAAAGAGAATATGCTCTCTCTCCGACAAGAATCGAACGTCCGTGCTCATTGGCAGAAGAAAACGTGCTTTAGACCTTTACGGCCACGAAGTGCGTCGATAATCACGCAAAATTGTATAGTGCCTTACAAACGCAAATCTTTCTAAAATAAATATACTGTTTAATAAATAGAGTGTCTAATCAAATATGGGTATCCACTAAAAATAACGTATTAACCGAAAATTTATGACAGCTCGGGGTTTACCGCTTGAAAATTCAAAATACTTCGTTAACATGAGTCAGTCAATGATCTGAAACATCTTTTTTAAAAATAAAAAAAACTCATGTCCTTTACAGTAGGTACCTCCACAGATTCGCGATATCTATGATTTAAAGTGAATTTTTCAAAAATCTTTCCTGAAGCTTTTATTTTAAATTTACTATAGTTATCGTTCATATCTTCGAATAATGTCGTGTATGAACATCCGCATCTATATATACAAAAAAGTGATTAAAATATTGGTATTTGGGGATTTATGATTAGTAAATATAGATTTATTTAATAGCAATATCACCTAATGGGGAGAAACTAATGAAGAAATTTAAAAGATTTAAAACTTTATAATTTTTCTAATAAAAATTTTAAAAATTGAAACAACTGTTGTAAAAATACATCGAAAAAATGTTTTTCTATATATATATATATTATTCATAAAAGCAATTAAGATCTTTTCTAATTGAATAATGTTTTAGTTTTATTGATTTTTTATTTCGTGATTCAAAGTAGATTTTCGCTAACGTGTTTCAGTTTTACAAAAAGAAATTGACGATTTAAATTCTCAAAGGAGTTCTGCTTAAATAAAATAAACATTAATTGGCTCAAAATTTAATTTCTCGAAATTTCATAAAATATTATAAGTGGAGGGTAACAGATGTAAAAAATATTTACCAATGTATTCTAACAAAAAAAAATCAACATTTCTAACATAATTTCATTCCGTTGTGAATAAGTCCTGAATGTTTACAATTCCAAAACAATGTATCTTTCACCGCAAAAAAGACGCAAAAAATTTCTGTAGTAATCTCCGTGAAGGTTAGATCTGGCGGAACCAAGGAATACAAAATTATATATATATATATATATATATATATATATATATATATATATATATATATATATATATATATATATATATATATGCATGTATGTGTGTGTGCGTGTGTGTGTATATATATATATATATATATATGTATATATGCCTTGGATTAACACTCTGGATTGATACCAAAGATGTCATCAATTGGTTTACCAACATCGACAATAAGCCTGATTGCACACTAACACAGTTCGATATTGTGGATTATTACCAGTCAATATCAAGAGATCTCTTCACGACTGCCCTGGAGTTTGCTACAGTATATTCTTACTTAACTAAGGAAGAAATGAACATAATTCTTAGTGCAAAAAAAATCTTTCATCATCCATAATGGGGACCAATGGATTAAAAACACTAATGACAATTTTGACATCACCATGGGATCTTTAAACTCTGCAGAGTCTTCTGACCTTGTCGGTCCATTTAAACTATACAGTCTAACCGCGCACCGTGAATTAGACATTAAGGACATCGGTCTATACAGGGGTGACGGGCCCATGGTAGTGAGGAGCTTTACAAATTTTAAAATAGATAAAATTAGAAAGATAATATATTGTGAATTCAGAAAACTAAATTTAAAACTATAGCCAACACTAAATTAAAAAGGGTAAACTTCCTCGACGTAACTCTAGACTTAATGAACAACATATACCTACCTTACAGAAAGCCTAACACTAATCCCTTGTATGTACACCCTAAGTCAAACCACTCTCCATCTATAATTAAGCATATACCCACATCAATAGAGAAAAGAATCAGCATGAACTCCGCTAATAAGGAAATATTCCGACAGCATAGTAATTTTTATAACACAGCCCTAATAAATAGCGGATACAAAAACGCTAATATAAGTTATAGAAACAATAGTACTAACAGGAAGAAAAACAGGAAAAGAAAAATCATCTGGTATACCCCTCCGTTCAACCAAATAGTTAGTACTAAGCGAGGACATAAGTTCCTGGCTTTAATTGAAAAACTCTTTCCTACTAATAGCAGACTTAGCGAGATCTTTAATAAAAACACCTTAAAATTAAGTTACAGTTGCACTGAAAATCTAGAAAGAATCATAAAAAAACATAATAATAAAATCCTGGAAAACACGCATGCCGAAACAGTATTAATAAATATCCTAAACTAAAATTAGACAAAAGTAATGAAAAATTATGTGAATGTAGAAACCCTGAAGACTGCCCGTTGAAAAATAAATGCCTCATAAAATCTGTGGTATACCAATGCACTATCTCATCGATTGAGAGTCCTAACACTGATAGGATATACATTGAGTCAACGAAGAATGAATTTAAAATTAGATGGAGACAGCATAAAAGCTCCTTCAATAATATTAGAAATAGAAATCAGACAAATATTTTTGGCATTTAAAAGAAATGAATAAAACACCAAAAGTAAAATGGAAAATAATAAACAGAACAAGAACTTGTAAAACCTGGGATAACCCATGCCCTTTATGCCTACATGAAAAACTACACATTATTAAGTTTCTAAATAATGAAAATTTATTAAAACATAGACATGAGTTAACGGTTTTTTGCCGACACCAACAAATTTTCGCATTAAATAATTAGCTTAAAATTTTTTTTAATTTCATAGTAAAATAAAAGGCTTAAAATCTTAAACCAATCATTAAATAGAAAAAACACTTTATGAAGTCGTCAAAAAACAAATTGTAGTTCAGTACGACGCGTTTATATATGAAACAGCCATTTGGATAAAAAAATAAATAAATAAATAGATAAAATAAAATAAAACAAAATTCTCCAGACACTTCACAACATATCATGGTGCCAAAAGCTATCTTTCGCTGTAACTGAGCAGACGATGTGCGTACAGGAATGCCATCACCCGCTTTGAAATAGATACCTCACCCTACCTCGGCTTGACCTCTTTTTGAAGGTGACTGATATGTGGATAAGAATTAACTGTTAAGACCACCTAACCAAAATGGCCGCCCTAGCTGTTTCCACAGTAATTAATTTTGCGAACGAACATAAAGATGCGTAAATTTCAAGATTGGTTATTCCTAAATTTTCGCTTGAGGATGAAACAGGGCTTGATACCTTAATTCAATTTAATTTTAATAATTATATTGAGAGTTTCGGCTCTCGTTTTTGAAACATGAGAACTCTTAAGTAGCGAAGGAATCATATTTTTTAAAAATAATTATATATATATATATATATATATATATATATATATATATATATATATATATATATATATATATATTAATGTATATTTGGGCAGCAGCATTTCTTTTAAACATCTTTCGTTAAATATGACAGGCAAGGAAAATTTAATTAATTTTTATTTAGTTTTTCCAGAGTTCCTGCATTTTTCCTTTTGGTGGGAGTAAGGGAGGACAAAAATTGTCCATATTGTCCCAAGTGTTTTTTTTTTTTTAATACTAGTAGGAACGCTTATTCCGTGCCTTCACGTGTTGAGCAGGGTTGGAATTCGAGTGAGTGTCTTTCTATTTTTTAATAAACCTTCAACATATTTCCAGTGATAAGGTGAGGTTGATACTGGAAGAAAGGTGTTTAATATACAGAACATATCTTATAGTGAGATATTTCCGGTATGTGATTTATATAGAATTTTAGCATTTTCGACCATAATTTTTCGTAAGGGTTCTTATAAATAGTCGGTAAATAATCGAATTT
>OZ038482.1:73279294-73391794 GCA_964036315.1 Acanthosepion esculentum
CGATTTCATCAGGACAAACAGTTGGAGAAGCAATATCAAGGAAGGTAGGATGAAGCGAGCGATTAAGGGTGACACATATGGAACTTGGTTAGAGGACCAGGAGAAATGATAAAGTGGGTCCAATCTTACCTTTTGTGCTTGCCGTTGTTTTTATGCATTAAGCCAACCGAGAAATTACAGTTTTGTAGCACATTTTTTTGTTTGCTCTTCATGTAATTTCTTGTTATATTATTCTTGTTATGATAACCTATTTCCATTAGAATGAACTCTTCCTCCTTCATAAGTACTAATGTGCGTGACTTCCGAGGCGGAGGCAGTCGGGACGCAGTGTAACCTGACAGTTCGGACGGACACTTCTATCTGCTGACTAATAACACTTATTTTGTATATATGTTCTGTTATTTCAATACACTTGTTCAACCTACCTTCTTCTTTCCGTGTCTTTCTTTCTGGCTCCTCACAGGCCACAACAATTATATAATATTTTCGTATTAGTTATTGTAATTTTATTATAAATATTCTATTTTTAAATTTTTATTCACATCTGTTGGTGTAGGAAATGTAACATTGCTACTGACGTTACTAATGTAACGTTATGTTAGTAATGTTACTTATTTTAGTAATGTTATAAATGTAATGTTATGTTATTAATGTCTGATTACAATACGAAATTAAATCTTTCACGCTTAAGATTATTGTTTATTCTTCACTTGGATCCGTTAAATGTCGACCGTGAAGGTACGTGGTGCTTTGGTATCTCTTAAATTGAAAACTGGCATAGATCTGCTTAGATCAAAGATTCCTGATTGATATTAGCATTAAATTGATTCAGATTAAGACTATTTCTTGGCATGAATTACATACTATAAGGCACTAATGTGATTTCCGTATTAAGCATACCAGAATTAATAGAGAAGTACTAAAGTTGAAACGAAACAACTTTCATTTTCCTGCCTAGTGTTTCCGCCATTTCATCATTTCGAAGATAAATATCTTTCATATTGTATTTGGCTATCACTGCATCTGAAGAATCATTGCTACTTCATCCACAGTTATAGGTTATCATGTTGTTGATCGCTTTTTATATCTCTTGAATAGCAATAGGTGCAGGCAGACTAGTTTACGCTGTTGATTTTATTCTTTTTTAATCTCAAGTAACATTTTATTATTTAAGTAAAAAAATAAACGTAACATAAGAAGAAAGAAAAATGTAATTTAAATTTATTTACATACTGTATTATTTTCATCCAACAAACAATTAAGAAACATTGGATTTTCGACTTGAAAAACCATATTAAATAAAAGTCAATCACTTTAAACCACTCACTCAATAGACAACACTTTCTTAATCTACTCACAAAAAAGACACTTTCTTTAACCTACTCGAATCTTTTCTGTTAATTCACCCCACCATAAAAAGAATTTATATTTACTAAAATTCACACCAAATTCACACAGAGCAAGGTCCTCTCATTGCACTCCGGTTGGGTTGACCTTTGCGATCACCCCTGAATGTGTGTGACTCGGCTGTGCTATTTCTAAGTGTGTGGTCCATGTCGGGCTTATCCTGATCAGCAAGCCAAAAACAGATTTAAAAAAATTAAATCGAAAAAATTCCTTGTAAGTACCTCGAATACCATCCACACTTATGAAATGTGAATAACTCCTTGATTTTTGGTAATTTGTTCATTCTGACGGTTGGATTTGTTACGAGGCAAGATAAACAAACTTTGATTTAAAATCTATAATTTCTTGGAGTGAATTAATATTTGCGATAGGTAACTTTACATTATTTGTGGGTGAATTAACAGAAAATATCCACCTAAATCACTCATCTTTCTTACATTCACTCACACTCAATTTTTCCATAACTGACTTTTCAAACGGGGGGAGCTTCTGAGTCCTATGTTTCATATGTATTTTTCTAAGATACAAAATAAGCACGATAAAAATAAAATGTGGCACAAGGCCTAAAGATGTGAACAAAGGAGGACCGATTTTCACTATCAAATTGTTAAAAGAGGTTAGTCACAGTCACTGAACCATTCTTTCTACAAATTTAACTTTCACTAAAACGTCTCAGTTATATAACTTATTTATATAACAATCGTCATAAAGCCACAATTTCTGTATAAATGCTAAACTAGTCCCATATGTACAATTATTTTGTGGAGGTGGAATAAAAATTAATTTACTAATATATATAATTAAAAATATTAGTGAATACCAATTGCTTATATACAATGTAAAATATAAGGACAGAAAGAAAGAAAATAGTTAGTAATTGTCTCAACCCCCACCAATCTAAACGCTGCAGAAAGCTGCGTTAACGAAAATAATAGTGAATAATTAAATAAGGAAAATACATATCAGACACGCGCTCATTTAGACAAAATAACAAATACAAAAATAATTAATTCCTGAACCTAATGAGGATTGGTTGGAGAATTAAAAACAAAAGAAAAAGTTACAACAAGAATAAAACAGAGCAAGGAACTAATTGAAAACTTAAGGAACAAACAAATCTCAAGCAAACCTAGTCTAACCTAACGTTAGTTCCCGTCTGAACTCAACTCAACTAAAACTAAAGCGACTAAGACAAAATATACATTTTCTAGTTAAGCAATAGAAAATAAATCTTTATGTCTGTCACAAACAAAATTGAAACTTTTTGAGGAATAAAATGTTTAAACTTTATAAATTCAAAATGCTGTTCAGAAGGGAAAAAAGAAATCAAGTCAGTGATTAAAGCAAAAGTTCACCTTCAGAAAAGAAAATGCGAGTTAGAAAAAGTGGCAATATGACTGCTTCAAACGAATAGCGAAATAACAAACGAACTGACAACTATTTTTCATATTTATTTCTGTAAAATGTATAAAACCATTACAAAAAAAATGCGACGTAATGCCTAAAAATGGATAAAGAAGAAATCTGATCATTACTATCACATTATTTAACTTAGCTAATCACAATCACTGAGTTCTGAATTTTAAATTTTTTTAAAATGTCGCCAATCATTTCAGTATGGAGCCTCCCATTAGTGCAAGAAATTGGTCCTCACTGAATACATCTAGGCATGACCATTACATTTGCTTAGCGATCCAGAACAATGACTGTCCTGTGTGTGAATGATCGATGGTTAAAGCAATGAGTAATGTAACTGAGAAATTTGGACGAAAGGGAAAAAAATTACAGAGAAGCAGATTTGAAACTTCCGATCAAATACTTTGCGCAGACTGTTTCGTGGATGTTTCCACTGGACCATACAAACGATGGCCGATGGCGCTATCCATTCATCTCAAAAGCATGGTGCAGCTGCAACAGTAATTACAATCGGTTTATGGCGAATTTGGGAAGGGCAAATTTATCGTAGAATAATCGACCCTGGAATTTTCAAGTATGGCCTTGCACAAAGCCCATGATCATTTAAGTCTATGCAAGGCAATAAAGTCGCAAAGACCTAAGAGGTTAGAGAACGTGTAAGAAACTGAAAAAAATATACTGAGGATAGAAATAGTAATGAAAGAATAGGATTCAAGGAGACCTTTTTAAGATTGTCGTTGACAGTAAAGCATGAAACTGGAATAGATATCCTCAGGCGTGGAGAGAGAAGAAACTATTAGAAGAGAACAAGGTTACATCTAGCAATTTCAACAGTAAAATGAGGAGACTTAGCTGTACTTAAGTTCATAAAGGCGAAATACCGAAGAGGAACACGCATCAGAAGAATTATCATGGAAATACAGGTTGCCCCCTCCAAAGTGACATCATTTATAATGATATAACCAATTCTGGGTCAAATGATCTCAAATTTTAACAAAATGTGTAAAAACAAACGAAAGTGCTGACTTATCTCAATGAGAATCTACCAGGAAGATGGATCGGGCGAATCAAGGATAATAACAATATGCTGTTGAAATGGCTACCACGATTACCTCACAGGCGCTCAACTACCGACTTGACATCTGTCGTGTTACATGTGGTGCGCATATTGAACATTTGTGAAGCCTTGTGAAATCGGTTCATTAAATCAACATTCCTTTGAATATCTTGTTTGAATTTTGATAAGTAAATCTTTTATTGTTCAACATGAAGCCTATTTAATTTTGTTTATCTGGGACATGTAGTTACTCAGATATTCACATTTTAAAGGATGTCAATATTTTTGGGACACCCTGTATTTATAGAAAAGTCACAACGGATCTACGTTACGGCGTTGGGAAAGATATCAGGTTAGGACCGATTACGTTGCAAATTGTTCTTTGGAATTACTCAATAGTCTCTATAAACAAGGCAGAATCCCCAGCAATATTCGATGTACAGACGATTGGTAGACTTGTAAATGTATAAGGCTGATTCGGGTGAGAAAAAGTGCCTAACAGGACACAAGTGAACCAACTTTGCTAGCAGCATAACTATGATTCGATAGGAATTGATCGTTCCAATTCATGACAGTATAAAGGATCAGTGCAAGAAGTCACAATAAGTTACTCTCATGGAGGTTAGTATCTGGCATGCTGATGGACATTAAAGCAGGACTAGAAGTTACTCAAATCCTTGACGAGTTAGAAACTTCTAAAATGATATGAAAACTGCACAACACCATGATCAGTCACCTTCCGTTCAATCAAGCTTTTCACATCATGTCAATATAATCGTTGTAACATTTCAGGAATAGAAAACAAATTCCATGAAGCAGTTTTGTGCGGAAGGAAACGAGGAATGAAAGATTGGTTGGTTGTTTGATTTTATTTAGCGGCATATCAACATTTTTATCAATTCTCAAAACACATTTTGTGCCCCTATCGATCAGGGCTTACGGCCCACATCACAATAAAAACCCAGCTCTTGTACGATCACCGAAGTTAAGCAACGTCGAACCTGGTTATTACCTAAATGGGCGACAGCTTTGGAATGCCAGGTGCAGTAAGCCCGAAAGTGCGTGTTTTTGTAATTGATAATGGCTCGGAATTGTCAATCGGAGGGCCGAGTTCCAATTCTCGTTGGGTTTGTTATATTCACTTACGCTCTTGGGGAAGTGATGGATTCATCTCTTCTTACTGCCCACCCGCACTTAACGCGGAAATCTAAATATTTTAACGCAATTGTATGTCTTCAACTACAAATATTTTGTACATAATTTTATACTTTCAGGTAAATGTATGTTATATATATATATATATATATATATATATATATATATATATATATATATATATATATATATATATATATATATATATATATATATATATATATATATATATATTATGTAAATGATGTGTTATATATGTTGGAATAAAACTATTTCTTTATGGTAGGACATTATGTTGACGGCTTCAGTATTTTCAAATAGTTTTCTCGTATCCTTGTAGTATTTATGTCTGACAGGTGCTAAGTACATTCAGTTAAAATGTGTTTCACCGTGAGTGCGGCTTGGCATGTTGTACATGTTGGTTGATCTTCATGCTTCAGCAAGTATGAATGAATGAAGTATGTGTGGCCTGTGGGCAGTCGACCCAATATTACTTCAGCCTTTCTTCCATTTTTAAACACCTGCATCCATTCTCCCAGGACGGATTTGCTTGTACTTTTTTCGTTATCGGTCTGGTTACTCTGACACTTTTGATCAGTGAAATATCATTTTGCAGGCCCGCATAAGGGATCCTAAAACTATTATCAAGTGTTTCATTTTGGCAAGACTTTGCTTCTGAGTCTGGGAAGCAATGGATAAAAGCGCAGGTCCTTGTTTCAAGATCATTAAAGGAATAGAGCAATCTTATCAAAATTTCTTATATTGCTCGTTTTATAAAAAAAGTTACTCCTGTGTCAGATATCATCTCAAAAACATACTACGAGTACTTCACTGTATAAAAACGAAGTAAACGTTAGTGCCTTATCAATTACAAAAGTAAAAATCCTCACATATATAAAATAGTTTTTATATTAAAAAAAAATAAAACAAAATATTCTTACTGTGACACAGTAGGAGGCACGGTGGAGTAATGGATAGCGGCTCGGACTGAGAAACCGGAGAGTTCAAATTCCAGTCTAATCCGTTACATTCAATTGGGAAAGGTATAAATCCTCTTCTTCTCCCCAAGCTATGGTAAATAGCAGGACAGACTGGGTTCTATAGCCTTGGATGGCAACTGGTCTACCGCAGAAAGAAATGTCAACCTACTGCGGGAAAAAATCTGCCTCGAAAATACATGATCGCCTAAGCGTGTATCACGCATGGCACATTGAGACACAATATTTCATTGAAGAAATTGAACATAAAACAGTCATCTCCACGACGAACAAATAAAATTAAATTCTAGAGACTTAAAAAAAATGAGACAAGTAACCATTGTGATATAAACAAAAACAAATACACTCTAAATGTATCTTTACGGCATATCAACCGTTATTTAAAACTGACAAGATTTTTATATGTTCGTATAAAGAGAATATACATTCTTTGTAAGAAATCAGTTTGTAGATCAGGTTTCATTTACGTATATCTGTAAAGAGGTTTTTGTCGAAAGTCAAATGATATTCCCAAAAATGTAATGCTTATAATATTTTTTTTCTTCAAAAATGTATTCCTTGCATTTTTACTAAAAATGTATTTTTAAACTTTCATAGTATTTTGACCTCGATTTTGGGGTTAACTATTTGCCCATAACTTGGACCTTAACAGGTGCTACACCCAAGAAAGTGAGAACAGCAGCAATTAAGACGTGGTTCCTTGTTCCTCAAAATCTCCCGATCAGAGGCCTTGCAGCCAGATGAAGTTTATCGTTATGCCCAGGACGGTTCTTAACTAAAAATAACAACAATATATTGAATAAATTTATTGTTTACTATAAAATATTTAAAACCATAAACCTGATTATTATCAATAACTTGGGACATCAGAAATCTTCTTAAAAAGGATGTTGTTTACGAATTCTCTTTGGGATCAATATCAGTTCTTGTCACGTCTCAAAACTTAACGTGTTTCGTGCACCTATCGATCAGGGCTTACAGCGACAGCTTTGGAATGCCAGGTGCAGTAAGCCCGTAAGTGCGTGTGTTGTAATTGATAAAAAGCTCGGAATTGTTAATCGGAGGGCCGAGTTCCAGTTCTTGTTAGGTTTGTTATATTCACTTACGCACTCGGAAAAGGTATGTATTCACCTTTTCTCTCTCTCCCCCAGCTATGGGTTATTTATTATGACTTGCATAAGTAAAACATTATTAACTCGAAAACATTTATACAATCAAAATATATTCTAGCTTTAAATAAACTGCAGTGTTGATAAGCCGTAGAAAACGTATCAACCAACCAAACATATCGATCATCACAGCACAAATAACTAAATTACAACGATATTCATATGAGAGATATTGGTAGATAATGCCAAAATAATCGTGGCTTCCCTCTGTCTTTTCTATAAGTATTTTCACGGTAACTCTTCTGACGAGCTACTTTCGCTGGTTCCCAGACTGCATGAATTTAAGCGAGCTATTAGGCTGTCATCTCGGTCCCACCCTTTCACTGTTGAAACGGTTAATTGTAACTGTCTCTTCTTCTCAAACAGCTTATTCTCTCGCACTTCCCATCTGTGGAACTCCCTTCCTCTTGTTTGCTCCCCTGATAACTATAATCTTCAAATATTCAAGTGTAATGTCAATCGACATCTTCTGATACCTTGATCTTGTTCCCCGTCCTTCTCTGTATCCTTTCGTCAAACACGCCTATCTACTCTTGTTTTCAATCTTCTGTAACCCCTTGCGTACTAGTGGAACTCTTGCCTTGCTTGGGGTGAATTGATTAAAAAAGACATATTGGTCACTGCAAGGAAAATCTCAGAATACTCTAAGTTATTATCCAAAACAAACCAGGATTAAATAAAATATCTTTCACCACAGAAAATGGGGCATGTCGATAAACTACATCGGCAGCAATGCTTCTGATCGAGAGGTTTTGAGGAGCGTAGTACCACCTTTTATGGCCCCAACTATGGGCGAATAATTAAACTGAGGTCAAAACACTATTAAAGTATAAAAAATACATTTTTATAGTAAAAATACCAGCAATATATTTTCATACTAAAAAAATTTCCAGCAATACATTTTTGTAAAAAATAAATAAGTATTACCGTCAATACATTTTTAAAAAAATATTACCAGCAATACGTTGTTTTGTAAAAGATATTGCCAATGCTCCCAAGAAAAATTAATTTCGGCATTAAATGACACATAAGGAGTTGGTATGCCGATAAACAAACAAACGAACCCTAGGAAATGGTATTGTAAAATGCGTATGAAATATTTAATGTGTATAAATAATAATAATAATAATAATAATAATAATAAGAAGAAGAAGAAGAAGAAGAAGAAACCGATAGCATGAATTGACTACAGAAAGGCGTTCGATAGTGTTCCACATTCATGGATAGAGAAGTGCCTAAAAATATGGAGAGTATGCTCCACAGCAGTCAAATTCATAAAAGAGAGCATGAAAAACGGGAAGACTACACTAAGTCTAAACCATACAAACGGGTCATTAACATCGAGACTAATCAATATCAGAAGAGGAATCTTCCAAGGAGATTCATTGTCACCACTACTCTTCACCTTTACATTAATGCCACTCAGCTGCCTACCGAACAACAGTAGTTACAGATACAAGTCAAAGAATGGCAAACTGCATCACCTATTCTATATTGATGAACTTTTTTTCCAAGGATGACAACCAGCACAAAAAACCTATTCACCATTATCAAAACCTTCAGCGAAGACATTAGGATTGGTGTTCAGAATCGACAAATGTGCCAAAGCCACATTGAAAGGCGGTAAACTAACGGAAACTATAGATTTTGACTTTGATGTCAACAACAAGATTAAGGAACTAGAACAAGATGGAAGATACAGATATTAGGAATTAATGAAGGAGACGGAATACGACATTCAATTATGAAGAAAAAAATATCCGAAAACTATATTATAGAATGCAATTGAAACTAGAAAGCGAACTTAAAGGGGCCAATAAAATGATGGCTATCAACACCTTAGTTATACCCGTAGTATAAGACAACTTCAACATTATTAAATGGAAGTCGAATGAAATTAAAATATTGGACGCCAAGGCCAGAAATATGCTTACCTAAATGAGGATGCATCACCCGAAATCAGATGTTGATAGGCTGTATGTACCAAGAGCTTTAGGAGGTCGAGGTCTAATCAAACTTGAACTATAAGAACAACAACAATCCGATTGGAAGCATACTTCACAAAAACCAATGACCGTCTCCTACAAATAGTAAAACATCAAATCCACCCCATCAACAAAGTAAATGCACTCTTCAAGAAACAGCTTAATATGCCTGAACTTGGCTAAATGAAATTACAAAAAACAAAACAAAAACAAAACAAATACTGGGAGGACAAGGAAAATATGCAAGAATCACAAAATCGAAACCACTGAGAGATGGCATGAGCACAGACACAGTTACCCGATGTAACTATCCTCTGGGACATCCCAATTCAAACTTAAAAGGAAATAAAAGCCAACAGAACTGATATTATCATAAAAGACAAGAAATTCAGGAAGTGTATGCTTATTGACATAGCAGTACCATCTGCGATAAACAACATGAAAATTATTGAGAAATTGTCCAAAAACAAGGTCCTGGAGATTGAGATTAACAGGATGTGGGGAATGAAGACTGAGACTGTACCAATATTAATCTGAGATCTGCGCCTCGTGAGAAAAGGAATGGACAAGAGTGTCACAAGTAACATCAACATAACTTGTAATGAACCAATAGTAGTTGTAATGCGTGATTGTAATAAAATCCTTTTTAGGCTTCATTACAGTCTCACATTCATTCATTGTTGCTGCTACTAAGTTGCCCAGAAGATCGCCCCACGAGGAACATTCCATATACTAAGAAATGTGCTATCAATTAAATAACAATTTTCCTATAGGGCCTAAGTTTGGACCCGGCTCTACTTGCGCCAAATGAATATAAATATCGCAACGAGAGAGTGGGACAATATTTACACTGGACAATGTGCAAACACTTTGGAAGTGATAAACACTATGGACATCATCCAGCACCGGTTACAGAAATAAAAGATATCATAAATTCTATGAGATTGCATCATCTTTACAGGCAGGAAGAAACAAATTGAAGCAAATAGGCAGGATCTAAATCTCAAAACCTAAAAGAAAAAAAATTGTCAACTAACTGATATGGCTTACCCAATCGACTGTAACATAGCAACCAAGGAATTTGAAAATCTATCGAAGTATAAAAACCTAGAAATCGAAATAGAAAAAATGTTGAAATGGAAAACAAGAATAGTACCAGCCATAGAAGGTGCGCTAGGAATGATGCAAAAGGAACGCAACAACACGGTGAAAAATTCCCGGAAATCTCCGCTTAAGGGAAATACAAAAAAAATGTCTTGAGAAGTACAGCCCACACAATAATAAGAACTTTGTCCATGTAAGGCTAGTGATGTTATTGGAGTTAGAAAAACAAATCATGAAATGTAATAATAACAACACACCACTACCTGTCATAGGTCTTCCCGCAGGCTTGGTAGGTAGTGTGACCATAGCAAAAATCGAATAATAATAATAATAATAATAATAATAATAATAATAATAATAATAATAATAATAAATACATTTAAATATTCGAAACATTATTTCCAGGTGCAGCCTAGCTTAGAGAAACATTTTTTACCCATATCATCACTTACACAGTACCCGTGTACGTAAACTAGTACATTATATCTAAAGATAGGCAGATGGTCTAATGGTTAGCAGCTCAAAACGTGAAATCGATGAGCGGAATTCGAGTTCGAAGGATTTACTTGGAAGGGTTGGATTAAAAGAGGACTCAGTTATACAAAACCAAATTACGAAAGCCAATTCCAGAAAGCTTCCTCTGCTAGCTAAAGTCGTTCATAAGTACTAACGAGCAAAACTGTTTTATTTTAGATTTTGTCCATGGTTGATTTGTGAAATAACTTGAAATGAACCATTAGTAGTTGTAATGCGTGATTGTAATAAAATCATTTTTAGACTTCGTTACAGTCTCACATTCATTCATTGTTGCTGCTACTAAGTTGGTTCATTACACTCATCATTCTCAGATCATTAGGAAGTTTATTATTTATACGATCATTAGTACTGTGTCACCGAGTATTTTATATTTGCAGACTTTGGCTTATATAAAGTAAACTTAGTTAATATCAAAAAAGGAACCTTGCCATGAGACAGTATTTAGTGAAGAGTTCGATTTGCACTGGATGCCCGAGAATTGTTCACTTGTGTTAGACGAAGTTAAATACATATTCACTGGTTTTCAAAAAATATTCATATTGTTATGGTCCAGGTTAGGACCAAGGAAGAACAACACGAACGCAAGAGTAGAAATAACGAAGATATATTACACGGAATAATAATACAAGATGTGGAAGGTGTTAGTATGACGGTCAGTCTGGTTTGGAGTGAACTACTATCGGCTCGACTCGATTCTTCCCTCTCTCTTGAGAGGCGTAGTATACATAGTGTTAGTAAGAGTTCATTCTGTAGTTATTGGTAAGGACCCATAACACATATTTTCGTATAAATATAAATTTTATTCTCAAAAAGTATTGACGTAGAAATTAGCGAAAGGTACCAGGGGTGAAAGATCGTTATGAAGAGGCATATCTAGGTTCAGTCCCTTCTCACTTCTTGGAGAAACCCCTTCCTGATTGCCCATGTCTTCAGGAGTCAGCACTTGGCTAATTGCGTGTTGATGAGGCTAATTGACACATAAATGGAGATTTCAAATTTAGAGTCTGCCTTCTCCTAGATCGGTTGCTACCCAAGGTTATACGACACAGTCTGTCCTGCCATAGATTCAGACAGAAGAGATGCATTCATATGTTACCCAAGGATAACGTAGGTGAATGTAACGAACTCAACTCTCCGACTACCCACTGCGCCACCATTATTCCCAAAATTACCTAGTACCAATTTAAATATTCCTTACGGAAATGTAAAGATAAATATTTTCATGGTTTGTTGCCAACTGGATAGCGTTTATTTAAATTATTTTTCATGGGTTATTTTGAATTTGCGTCTGTTATATATTCAATAAGAGATTCTAGATCAATATTTAAAAGTTCAAGATATTTGAACTAAAAGATTGGGGGTCGAACAAATCCTAATTAAAAATCCAGTTTCATCCTATCGACGTCTGTTGAGTGTGGTCTGTTTCTCCTCGACGATGATATATTAGAAAAATTAGAAAAAAATTAAGACATTTTAAACTTAAATAAATTCTTCCAAATGGCTAACAAGATAATGATCTAACCAACTGAAATAATCTATCTATCTATCTATCTATCACTTTTCTTATTAACTATCAGCACACACATACACACACACACACACACACACATATATATATATATATAGAGAGAGAGAGAGATAGATAGATAGATAGATAGATAGATAGATAGATAGATAGATAGATACGAGGGCATATGCGCAAATATTCACAATAGAATTGGCATTAATCAACCGATTTTGGAAAATTGTTCAGGATATACTTACATTTATATAAGGATTCCTTATCACTTTCAGTTTATAATGTTTGATTTTATTAGAAATATCTGCTATTGTGTATTTGCTAGCGATCTAAATTATTATAATAATAACGATATATTACAATGCAACTCAAGGAAATACAGGGTGAGGCAAAAGTCGCTCAGTAGGGGGATAATTTATTAAAAGTATAAGTGCACATGAAGATTTTACTTACTAGTAATTAATTATGTGCATGCATGATTCATTAACATGTCGGAGAATTTCCTTACTTATTTTACTGTATTCATATTTAATTCTTCCTTTATGTTCCTCAATTTTTCTTGGGCGTGTCTGATAGACAACTGATTTCAAATGGACCTACGGATAAAAATAATTCAAGGGTGCGAGGTATTGAACAGGACCTATCAAAACAAATAACCCCTGGGGTTCGCGACTTTTCCCTCACCTTGTATATAATAATGTTGGTACTGATATCTCTTTTTTAATATCTTACATATATATATATATATATATATATATATATATATATATATATATATATATATATATATATATATATATGGTTTGGACATATAAATCAACTCTACCTAATTCTATAAGCTCTCTACTTCCGATACTGAACATTATCAATATAGCAAATTTAAACTCTATAGATATATTTCTCAGGTAAAAAAATCTCTCACACTAATTGGCCAAAGAATACACTACATAGAGATGGCCAATTCACCCACCTTTATGCAGCAGACCCTCCTGGTAACAGCGAAATATCACACACACACTCAAACACGCACATACACACAGGAACACATTTACACATATATACACAAATTTAAAAGAACGAAAAGAATAAAATTCAAACGTTCATATCGATTTAAAAAAGGGCTCAATACAAGATTAGACCAATAATTATTTATTAAAAACTGTTACATTAGAACATGCATATTCTAATGTAGCTGTTTTAATAAATATTTATCTATAACAGTTTTATTGTAGCAGTTTTAACAGTTTTTAATGTAACAGTTTATATATATATATATATTTATTATATATATATATATATATTACATATATATATATATATTTAATATATATATATATATATTACATTTTAATGTAACAGTTTATATATATATATATATATATATATATATATATATATATATATATATATATATATATATATATATATATATATAGGTATACACGGGTGTAAGTCAAAAATTATTCACACTTTCGCCATAACGTATATTTATGTCGTAGCACTGCCTCCTCCTCATGCAGAATAGTTGATACTACTGAGGTCACATGATCGAAATTTTGAGCTTGATCGCATCAGTTTTCTTTCTCCTGTTACCGTTTAACCATGAACGCTCTGCTAACCGTGTGCACCAAGGAGGGACAAAGTGGCGTGATTCGATCTCTCTCGCCGCAAGGTGTCAGGGGTTGAAATTCATTGCAGGGTTTTAACAGAATATTGCGATAGTGCACTACACCGTAGAAGTGTGTATGATAGTGGATTGGGAAGTTTTAAAGTGGTCGTTTTAAAGCGTGACGCCCGAAGAAGAAGGATTCCCGACAACGTCCACCACTGACGAGAAGATTCAGCAAGCTCGAGAGATGCTAATGGCAAACCGGCGTGTTATTATCGATGAGGTAGCATGTTCTCTGCAGATTCGGATCACTGTTTACGCGCAAATACCCTTGGGAAACGTATGAACCCACCTCTTCACCACTCAGTTATGATTTAATTTGTAGGACTTGTATCACTAAATTATTATTATCTCCAAAACATTCATACAACCTAAAATTATTTTCTGACTTTAAATAACATGTAAAAGATTGTTAAGCTGTAAAAAAAAATCAACCTCTAGCTATGGGTTGAATAGCAGGACAGAATGAGCTAGAGCTTGGATCCTTTTAGGAAATAGTTAACCAACCCAACTTAGAAGAAAATGGAGTGGGGCAATGTTTTAAAATTTCTTTATCGGAGTAACATTTCAAGTTAACCCGAACTTTTATGAGGCCCTTATGATAAATGCAGGGAACGATTAAAAATTTTTTTCAGTCTCAAACAAGAAGATTTACGCTAAAGGATACATTCAGAAAATAATGACCCTTTTTAGTCTGCAAAGTTCATTATTACCCTCCTTTCTAAAAACGGTTTCAAAATTGTTACGCGGAATTATGATTCTCATTTCTTGATATGTTAATGCGTAATAGTTTGGCTCGATGCTGTAAAGAACAAAAAATTCCTTTTTCATTTGTATGGATGATAGGGATTGAAATTCAGATATCGACCGATGAATACTGGCTTACGATATACAAAAGACTTGAACTCCTGCACTGTGCTTGTTATTAATATATCCAGGAAGGCCAATGATTTCTATTTCCTTTAGCATTGGGAACCGTATAAAAGGTCTTGCTGTGTTCACAGAATCCATAGGACGAAAGTTGCAACCATTGGACGAAAGTGTCATCCACACACGTTTAGCTAATCGTTTACTTGGTATGTGAGATGTCATTATATTGGCATGTGAGATATAAAATCCGAGTGAAAACATGATAATTGCGATTTCTATGTCATCGACAGAAACACGATTGTGATCTAGAAAAGTACAGTATACAAAATCTATAAATTCTTATACACATTGTGTCTTATATGTGTGGATTATTATGACTGTAGTGCCACGTGTTAGTTTACAATCTCAGGTTCAATTTAACATGAAACAATTCAATAACCAATTCAAATGCTCCTCGTTGGATTACCACTTTCCCTTCAGAAGCGATTGATATAACGACATACTTCTTTTTTGTAAATCATTAAAAGTAGAATACTCAAAGTATGCTAACATAAAAGAAAAGAAATAAAGTAATATAAAAGTTACCAGATTAGCAAACTGGTCTCATTATTTACACTATTTACATTGTTCGGACTATTGTCCTCATCTTCGTTGACATATTCACGACGTTTCGGTCATTGTACGTTCCGACTTTCTTCAGATAATTGGAATTTCGAACTGAAACTATTATTTCGTTCACCTGGATAGATTGTTCTAGTTCCACGTGCCATGCCTCTTCAGAACGTATTAGTGTCAGTTATCTCCCTTTATCCGAGGAGGGCGATCTTATATCATAATACTGCCAGGGATTTTGTTACTGTATTTGGGAGGTATATCGTTCGGTGGGGACATAAATATCGATAAATAGACAAGGTCTCTCGTCCTTGTCCCTCACTACAATATCAAGTCTGTTGGCCGACATTTCTTGTTATCAGTTGGTCTTGACATGAACCAGAGAATAGTAGCTTCACCTGTATTTGTTACTAGACTTGTATATGACGATAAAATACATCTGGCGGCATATATATATATCCACAGACAGACTGTTTAGCTGTTTCACAGCACATAGGTGAGGCTAAAAATCCGATTGCCTCAACCCGGGATTGAAACCCAAGTGATTTGGTATCAGTCGGAGACTCTACCCCTAAGCCATTGGCAGGGATGGATGTGAATTTAGACGTATTTACTTGTAGATAAACACGCCAGTGTCTGAGAGAACTCGATTCGTCTTCTCGATCAGTCTTGCATCAGGAGCAATAATAATTACTGTTTACAAATTCTTTTTCTCCCCGAGAGCTCAACCGAAATATTTTTTTCCAGGAGCATGTAATAAAATTATTGGTAATCCGTATGTAATGTCCAAGAGGATACAGATCCGTTGAGAGCTCTATGTTAAAAGACAGAGCAAAAATTATTATATAATGACAAACACTTAAAAAATTTTTTAAGTGTTTGTTTTTTCAGTTTGTTTTTTTAATGTTTATTTGTCATTATATAATATATATGTGTGTGTGTATGCGTTTCTATATATATGCATGTATGTGTGTGTGAGTGTGTGTGAGTCTGTGTGTGAGTGTGTGTGCGCGTGTGTGTGTAATATAGAAGTAAAATTAAACATATTTTCATGTAGACAGAATCAAGGTGACGAAACTGTAAGCCATAAATGATTTCAGAATCAAGAGAAAGTAGTGAAATTGTCAGATGCTGACTCATGTCAGTGCATCAGAAAGTTTTCTATGCTAATCGAACCACCTGCTCTGTATTTTGCATGTTTACCCTAGATTAGTTATCATGGTCCATTATTTCGTGTTCTTGTCATGAGCGTTTTAATATTGATCTCTGGTCATAAAGGGGAAATCTCTCATCACAGAAATGTGTTGATTGATCAAAATGTCCCATACGTTGATAAATTCACAAGGAGACTTGCATGAAAGTAACTGAAGACGGTTTGTGTATTAGATCTCGAGTCAGAGACGAACAAAAGCAAGGTCAGTCGAAAACGCTACAGGCTAACAGAAAGACAACACAATGATAACGAACATTTAATATTAACCTTTAAGAATAGAAGAGGGTTGAAATAACAAAACCAAGTATAAAATTAATTATATTCGTATATAGGCACGGGCTAAGGAATCGGAGAGCCGAGTTTGAATTCTAATCGAATCCATTACATTCAATACATGCTAATAACCTTGGGAAAGGCATGAATCCTCTTCTACCCCAGCTATAGGTAAATAGCAGGACATAACTGTTACAATTTTTGGATAAATTAACTAGTGAGCCAACCAAAATGAGCTGACTCATTTTATAGTTTACCAATAGAAGGTTAACCAATCAGAAGACTTGGAATATTCAATCCGATGTGAATAAAGGCGGCCATTTTTTTCTTGTCGGAATATTAACTGCTAACCTGTCAAATGAAAGACTTGAAGAACTACGCTTTCTTACTCTCTCTAAATATCCACTGCCAACCTCTGATATGGAAGACCTTAAGAATTCCTGAATAGCTGCTACTAGACATTGGTGCTGTTTCATTGAACAAGTTACTTACTACGTTGGATTTCTACATTGAGACTACCGTGAGCATGTATAATAACGGGTTCTATAGCCTTGGATGGCAACTGATCTACCGCAGAAAGGAACGGCAACATACCGCAGGAAAAATCTGCTTCGTCAGTCATGTATCGAAAGATACATGGTCGAATAACCGTGTATCACGTATGACACATAACTGACTAATATATATCTCTCTTATTTATACATATACACTCATTTTCCCTGTCTCTCTCTCACTATATATATATATATATATATATATATATATATATATATATATATATATATATATATATATATATATTAAATTTATTTAAATATCTTCCTCACATTTCACTCTCTTTCGGGCTCTCACTACATATATTAGATCTATCTATCTATCTATCTATCTATCTATCTATCTATCTATCTATCTATCTATCTATCTATCTATCTATCTCTAGCTATGTAATACTTAACTATATTTATCTATACATCTATAAAAAATAAATATATATATTAATAGATAATTAACTACTTATCTCTCTCTCTATCAATATATATATGTATATATATATATATATATATATATATGTAAAATATGCATCTCTCTCTCTCTCTCTCTCTCTCTATATATATATATATATATATATATATATATGCAGTCTTTATATTTATTATTTATATATTATATATGCGATGTACTTATTGGAAAGCGCTCAATATTAGTGATAGGACTAAAATATTCAGTTGGATTGATGTGAGTTTGTCACCCTGGGTTTCATGCTATTTGCAATCGTCAGACAAAACGATTAATTTTTAAATTTTGAATTTATATATGGTTAAGTATATCGGTGTTTTTATGGTAGTGACAGAAAAAATTATCGTCGGAAAGCCACTCATACGTACGCAGACACGCACGTTCACTCATCGCATTGTTTTCTCGCACACACATATATACGTATGCACACGCGTTCTTCTATCCGTCTGTTTTTTTATCTTAAGATGGGGCCTGTGTAAGACTATGGTAGGTAAAATTGTTATTATTTTTAATTTTTTAAATTCTGTTTTGTTATTATTTTAAAGGCGGTTATTTGCTTGTTTTGGAGATTGCGCTTATGTAAATGGTAGAAACTTCAATTTATAATACTTATTAGCATTTATGCGGTGGTATTCAATTTACTGGGGAAAGAAGTAATTGTGAACTGATGCGGTAATGGTAATTGAGGTGCGGTAGTAATTGTGGACTAATCTGGCAATGGTAATTGTGATGCAGTAGTAATGGTGCGTGGAGCGGATGATGATAATAAGAAGTGATTGTAGTAATGCTAGTGGAATGGTAATAACAATAATTATAATTATTATAATGGTAGTTAGAACTAGAAAATAATTTATGGTGCTATGGTGTCAGTAGCTTCTCTTTTCGTGTTCATAGGGTCAACAATGGTTTATGTAGCAGACTTGTTGGTAGTTTTTTATCCGTTTGGTATAAATTGTGATAATAGGTATTTCTTTTTATGTCTACATTTAGAAGATATGTGAACGCACATGCATACGTATATATGTGTGTACGAGAAAACATTATTCCGCCAACAAAATAGACGAAGGTTCTGTGCGTTGACACTGCGACTTACGAAAGAAGTTCGCTACAGAATCCAACATTGAATACGGCGACCAATTGCGTATGCATGTACGCAACGACGCATGTATGCGCATATACGACCAGACCTACACTGTTCTTATATGTTTATGTTCGTGTGGGCTTCAATGCGTGAACGTGCGTGTATGTATGTCTGCGTGCGTACGGGCGTTTCGACGACAATTTTCCCTCCCACTACCATAAAAACACCGATATACGCAACCATATATAAATCCAAAATTAAAAAATTAATCAGTTTGTCTGACGATCGCAAACAGCTTGAAATCTAGGGTCACAAACTCACATCAATCCAACTATATATATATCCAACATTGAATACGGCGACCAATTGCGTATGCATGTACGCAACGACGCATGTATGCGCATATACGACCAGACCTACACTGTTCTTATATGTTTATGTTCGTGTGGGCTTCAATGCGTGAACGTGCGTGTCTGTATGTCTGCGTGCGTACGGGCGTTTCGACGACAATTTTCCCTCCCACTACCATAAAAACACCGATATACGCAACCATATATAAATCCAAAATTTAAAAATTAATCAGTTTGTCTGACGATCGCAAATAGCTTGAAATCTAGGGTCACAAACTCACATCAATCCAACTATATATATATATATATATATATATATATATATATATATATATATATATATATATGAGAACCGCCATTTATTTACTTACCTATATTTATGTAAAACTGATGTATTTTACGAAAAACAGGTTAATGAATACATAATAAATAGATACTTGCCTATATTTATCTTCTTATTAACCGCTATTTAAAAAATTCACTACATTTGTCTCCATATAGTGGTATCTTTATATTAGAATGCATGCAACTCATCCCACTGTTTATGAACATATTCCCAAAACCAAGATGATGAGAGCATTTCAGCATGCCCCGCCTCTGACCTTCCTCTGACAGTTGGATGGTGAAATAACTGGCTTGTGACTTTCAAATCTTTAAAAACCAAGGTAGTGTCGTTTCATTATCTACGATCCGATTCTGAGCTTTATTTAGTCACGATGCACGGTTGCTCTCTCAACGAAACCTTTTTTTTAACATCTTTTGAGGTCTGAAGTTCACACCAGATATGCACTGGAATTACTAAAGTTGCTGGAAAAAAGATGGTCGGCTCTTTCTATCTCTCCAGAAAGTAACTGACTCCTCCTGCTATGCTTTATCTTTACAAGGGTTATACTAGAATAGCCCAAAGCAACTTGAAGACTGTGCACAGGATCGAACTGATTGGTGTGAACGAAGTTACAGAGCATTCGAGGACGACCGATGTGACATCCTCAATGAGGCCCATGCATAAACGAAGACAGTAGTAGAAGCACCTAAACATCTAGGCCAGTTTCCTTGTCACCATTGTAGACATATTTACCGTTCTCGCATTGAACTCTAAAGTCAACTTCAAGTTCGCCCCTACATATAGATATCATTACCGAACACGACAGACCAGCACTACATGTTTCGGAGTTGTTGTTGTTGAACAATAAGAAGAACAGCACCAAATCAGACCAAAAATGGCGTATTTCTGCCATAACTGACAGGCGAGGATTGAGCTTTCGTAACTTTCAAAATCATTGACGCGGTCAAATGGAAGAAGTCGTTCTTCACTCTGCAGTTTCATTCTCACGTACGCCAGGTAACAGAGCTATCGCTTCTCTATCTCTATTTCCATGGTAAATGTTCAGATAAGCTTCCATTCTTTTGATCCAACTAATTCAGACCTTTACAGCTAGGATACGCCCTTCTACTTCCACTGAGTCGAATCACCCGCATTTTCTCTGTGTTTCAGTTTCCATTCAAACAACTTTTTCACAAAAAACTCCCCTTTGTACAACTGACACACTCCGTGTTTGATTCCTTGAACACTGCAATGCTAAACTGTTAAAGTCAAGGGTCAATCCTTATCTTTGCTTCTCATCTTCACAAGCTTCACTTTCTACCCCCCCCCCCAACCTTTCATTCATATCACACACTTTATTCATCATTACTAGTTTAACAGCAAGTATCCACCGTAAATGCCTGTATTGGGTGTATACTTATATAATTTATTTTTAATACAAATGTAAATATTTCTAGTGTCAAAGTGATATTTTACAGAAATATGGAAATGAATGTGGTGAGGATTTAAGAGTTAAAGAAAATAAAACCATTTCCCAAAATACCCTTTTTAATAAATTCACTCGTTAATAAATGTCAGAATTTGTAGTGAAATTCGATAATTAGCTGATATTTTGTAGATTTTTAAAAAGATTTAGGTTTCACTCTTTACTTAGCGCGCGCACACACTCACATAGGCATACAAACATACACACACAGACAACACATGCACACACAAACAGATATAATTTTCACGGAATAAAATAAAATGGAAAGGGAAACAGTTGACACAGAAAAAAAGAAAAAAGAAAGAAAGGTATAATCTGATAAGGCAAATTTATTTCTGGAAATTATAATCATTTAGTGGTACAAGTATTACTAATTAACCCATAGCTGAGGTGAGAAGTGGATTCATGCCTTTTCCAAGGATATTTGCGCGTAAATGAATATAACGAACGCAACTGGAATTGGAACTCGGCTCTCCGTTTAACAATTCCGAGTCAATATCTATTACACTACCCGCACATCAAAGCTTCTAACACCTGGTATTCCCAAGCCGTTACCCTTCTAAATACTGGTCAGTCTCAACGATATTTAACTTCGGTGATTGTATGGGAACCGTTGTTTCAAAGTTATGTGGCCGTAAGCCAGAAAGAAAGAAAGAAAGAAAGAAAGAAAGAAAGAAAGAAAGAATTATGCAAAGAAATAAAGAATCAAGCAAGAGAAAGTAATAATCAGGGAATAAAAAAATAAATTAATTAGACAAAGAAAGAAGGGAAGGAAGGTAGATAGAAAGAAAGAAAAAAATTCAACAAAGAATTAAAGACAAGTAAAAAGAAAAAAGAAAGAGAAAAGAGAAAATGACAAACAAAAACACCGAATTCATTGTCATTCTTATCTAAATTCGCTCTTGAAGTCAAAAAGAATACCAATTGATGCTTTGGATATTCGAGGATTTCTCAAAGCAATATCCACAAAACATACTGGAATGTATGAGCCAATGGTTTCAACTTTTCATTCGCATTATTAATAAAAAAAATCTTGGAATAAGACAATAAAATTGGATAAGAAAGAAAGTAACCATTTTCTTTTCATAAGAGTAAACGTCACCCCAAAAGTTACAGCCAATAAACTCACTTGGCGTTCGAGTGAAACGAGCGGGAATCAGTGATCGGGGAAGAGAGACGGGGAGGCATTTTGCTTGTCACATTTTATTTGCTTTTTATCCACCATTAACGTATTGATTTGTCTTATGATGCGAGAAAGCAACTGGCTAGAGCGATCGGCTTCTCTTCAAAGGCCATCCGAAATTCAGATCGATTTCAGCGTTGCTAAGACGTAAGTGTTTCTGGTTAAAAAAGCTATCGAATCTTCATCGATATGTAGGGTTTCGGTTAGTGATCATTTCTCTTTGGATCAAACGTCAGGTAAGAATTTCATTCAACATTCATACTTTAGATAGATAGATAGATAGATAGATAGATAGATAGATAGATAGATAGATAGATAGATTTTCATAAAATTGGTATTATCTAAACTATAAGTCTAATACATATTTATACTAGTGTACCCTTGTTGTATAAAATGACGGCAATTGTTAGAAGATTTTAACAGTGAGATGCAATGAACAAATATCTTGAAACAATGTATTAAGATTCAATAAAGGGGAGATAAAGAATTCACAACTCAACCAGAGGTTAATGAACCGTTTAATTAATCCGTTCCCTCTCGTAGATACACATGGATGGTGATAAATGCATCGATTGATTGATGTATGTTCAACCAGGGACATACGCGCAAGTATAAATTATATTTCCACCGGTTAGATAAATATATTTTCACAGAATTATTTTCATTCTCGCGAACTGAAGATTGATTTTGAGGTCGATATTGCCATCAATAATTAATATTAATTAGTCTTTCTTTTAATATTTAATTATAAGAACAATTCAACCTATGATTGAAACAAAAATATTTCTCCGTATAAACTCAATTTTTAAAGGACTTCGCACGTATCCTAAATTGGCTCTTGTAATTAACGGAACGGAATCTTTCTAACAATCCACATTTGGAAATATTTCTGCTTTATCTTTTGTCCTTTCCTTAATTTTTACAACTGATTCCACGTGCTTTTATCGTAGCGTTCTGAAGATGCGGAATACATAATTAGAAGTTGTGCTTGTTCAGTTGATGAAAATTCCACTATAACATCATCTTACGTCTGCTGTTATCATTAAAATATTTGTGAAATGCATATGGCGAATTAACATTAAAACAAATTAAAAGAAAAACTTGTAGTCATTTCAAAATCGCTAAATTCTCGAATATTTTCAAAAGCTGATCAAAATCTGGAAGTTATTTCATTAAGTGGAAATAGATTGAATAAGTTTTCTATTCACATCAAAATATCCCAGTTTGAATCTGACAGCCATGTTTGATATATTACTTATTTTAGGTCTTTAATACTGATACCACAGAACAGGATTGCGGCTCTAGGTTGATTTTATTTTCAACTGACATGTCTTCAAGTTTCTGCATGAATGCGAAAATAAATGTAAAATTCCTCTGGGAAAATATATTGGGAAAACACGACTGATAAGC
Source organism: Acanthosepion esculentum (assembly GCA_964036315.1). NCBI lineage: Eukaryota > Metazoa > Mollusca > Cephalopoda > Sepiida > Sepiidae > Acanthosepion > Acanthosepion esculentum. The sequence goes on from OZ038482.1 coordinate 73,303,131, forward strand.
TCCACAAAAGAATTAATTAGAAAATCAAGAAAGCGATTCAAAAATGTAGCTTAAACAGTGATAAAACTGGAGATAAGCTTATAATGATTTTAGAAAAATATTAAAAGAAATATCGCACGATAGAGGATTATGTTAAAGAAGAGTGACTACACCATGAAATGGTGACGTTTCTCAGATTTGAGATATAACATTCTGAAACTCTGTTAGAACTCAAGCTCACTCGAAACCTCAAGTGGAAGCAACCAACGCAAAAGACGCCGGAAAAAAGAACGCTGTTCCTTGCACCGTCTCAGAAAGTAGCAGAATCATCCTGCCAGGCTTATTCTTTACAAGTGTCAAAACATACAAAACTACATCCGACAGTAAAAGAGGTTTTGATGAGCGTGGAGCCACCTCTTAATTGCCCTTGTTCCCATGTCCGCCCTGATCTGGGGTTATAGCACCTGTTAGAGTTCCAGTTATAGGCAAATAATAAACTTCCAAACTGGGTCAAAACCCTATGAAAGTGTGACACTGACCCCGGGTGGATGGTGTGATCCTGCAATCACGACACCGTTTAACCCTGGGACACCCGTTGAAGTCCTAATCGCAACGAAAGATGTGACACTCTAACCCTGCTGGTTACCACGGCAACGGATGTGAGATTCTAACTCTTGTCTTGGTCACGGTTGATTTCTGGTTAGATTCGGCATCAGCTTTGTCGTTCTCAGCTCGCCTCCAACATTTGGTTACCGAAGCAACTACTTTGATCTCGGTCCAACCTACCCACGTTGTGATTTGACGAAATCAATCAGGCGTCGGGCCGTAGTGCGAGCCGAATCTGGGTCAAAGGTGATGCTGCACAAATGAACGTAGAAGAAAAATAAAGGAACAATTCAAGGAGTTCAAATGTTGTTAAGGAATAACAATTTACTTTTTATCTGTTTGTTGGATACAGGATTGCGTCTCTCTCTCCCAGCCCACGTCTATGGATTGTGACACTTTTGCGTTTCTTAGCGAGTTTTGGTATCTTAAGTTGTGTTTCAATAAACGGCTTTTGGTATCTTCAATCGATATTTGTTAAAACTGGCTTTGGAGGAAAATCTAAGTTGGACTTCACTGAACTTGTTCTTGGTTAGAAGTCGAAAGGCGTGAAATTCGTGCAGTCACCTGCTGAGAGGCGTTATTCTCTAACTCTCAAACTCTGAAGCCGGAACTCGAACTGCGGAACCCCAACTCTGCTGAACGTCCGGGGACGTTCGTTTATATGGACGTCGACCAAAACCCGGTGTAGGACCGGACACGGTCTGGGTTCTTCGATAATTTCAAATCCCCAATAAGGATTTTCTTTGTTTTCGGACAGGAAAATTTATCACTTTCCATTTTTGGAAATCTATCGCTCTTTGTTTAGAGGGGGGTTCCCCTTCCGTGAGGAGAGGTCGGAGGAGAACCATCCTCCCAAACTCTTCCCTTCTCATACTGGTACCTCACACTAACCTCCTCGTGGGCGTCAACAAGTTTATCCTTTTTCATACAATCACCTACGCCTATCACTCATGTTACCACTCATCCAATGATCTCTTGGTGGTGTGGGTGTGGCTAGTCTGGCAGTAGTTTACATATCATTCAGAAAAAATATATTTTTCCCTTTTTCTTTCTTTCTTTTCTATCGTCCAGAATTCTTATGAATCCCACATTGCCATAATTAAAAATTCTTTTTATCATATCTTATCCTGAGCCACCCAAAATCCACTTGAAGGCCGAATCATTAATGATCGCTGGTGGTCGTGTTGCACCTGGAGACCAAATCTCTTTGTCTTTCTCGTTTTAATATTATCGTGTGTCCAGATGACCATTTCTGGCGACAGAAAGTCTTTGTCGTGTACAGCTTGCCGTCCATTCGATTAATTCCGTCTTTCTTGTTAACCGAATTCTGTTGACCCCCTTTTTCCACACGCAGTTGACCGACATTCGAAATTTCGAGTGTCAGCTATGCGTGTGGTCAAGACCGTTTCTCTTATCAGGACATTAATTAATGCTGACAGATTCGAGATGTGCCTTTCTGACGAACTTTCACGTTTTCTGCGGGAAAGGAAAATAATTATATCTTGCATCACAAATGAAAATAAATAAAAAAATCTTTTATGCATTCTTTGTTTGTAAAAAGAAACAAATAATGTCGCTCAGTATGTCTTTCGATATATCTATTGCTTTAAGTAATTCCTGTTATTAATTTCTGTGACGAATTAATTAATCAATTAACCACCGTAGCTAAATAGTGCCACAAAAGTATAAAATTAATTATTTATAGAAATACCAGAAATACATGTTTATAGTTAAAAAAAAAAATTACCAGCAATACATTTTTGAAAGCAAAATATTAATGCTCCCAAGAAAATTAAATTTCGGCATTAAATGGCCTATAAGGAGTTTGTATGCTGCTAAACAAACAGAAATAAACAAACAGCATGGCAAAAATGGAGTATTGCTGCCATATCTGGGCTGGATCCGAGCAATCCTTACTTCCTGTCCTTGACAGCGTTCAAGAGGTATACGCGACCTATATACGCGATTTATTATTCGTTATAATAACTATTGTGAGGTACCTTTTACTCCAAGACAGAAAGTTAGAAGGTTAGAGAGGGCGAAGATCATCTTGGCGAGGAATTATTTCCCTCTCTTCAACCTTCTTTCTATAGACGAAACGTTGCTCGGCTCTCACTAGTCTCTCGCTGATGTTCAGACAAACTACACTAATTGGTGCCACCAGTTCAGACCTTCGCAGAAAGGCCCGCCATGCTTATTCTCTGGCAAGGAAGAAGTTACGGCACTTTATCTAGAGGTGTTACATTGTGGAACAGACTTCAGAAATGATGTTCCGCCGAACGCTACGATCTTAGCCTCTTTAAGTCTAAGTTCTACCGTTATCTATCCTACATATCCTCATGATATGTACTTATTATTCGTTATAATAACTATTGTGAGGTACCTTTTACTCCAAGACAGAAAGTTAGAAGGTTAGAGAGATTATAGATTTTTATCTTGCATGTGTTGGAATATGATCTTGGAATAATATATATATATATATATATATATATATATATATATATATATATATATATATATGAACTTAATTTCATCACTTTATGAACTTCTGATTCTTCGCTATGATTAATTAATGATGAATATGTCATTTTCGTTTATGATCGAATTCATCAAAATGCTTCTTTTAAACTTGGAGAGTAATTATCCATTCTTATTACTCAAAGCAGAGTCCAATAATATTATAAAAAGCTCGGAGAATTCCAGTAAGATATCTTTAATCATTTCTAAGATAAAACAGTTCAAAGCTTAATCTAACAAATGGACAATTTTGCTTTACACGATTTAGACAATTTTGCTGTTACACCCGGTATTATTGTTTTTTATAGGACATAATTAAAATACCAATAAAATAATAATAAGCCATTTGTAAAATTTTATGGATATACAGACTTATAAACATATATCGGTACAGTCAGAGTAGAAACACACCACGAAGATCGTATTAATGTGTTAAATAAAGATTTTATTTAGAAAATAATCTACGACTCATTCAAATGTTGTCCCCTATCCATATCTGTCTGGAATGTTAAGCTTTATAACAATTATTATTTTGTAACACTTGTATCTTAATTTCTAAAACTTTTACGAGACCAATTATTTACCTAGCTTCAATACAGTGATAAACAGCGACTCCATTATAGATTTTTATATTTTTAGCGGTCCCATTATAGATTTTTATAATAAAAAAAATTACCCTGTAACGACAATGAACTCTTCCTGACACTATAAAGACTGCACCTTTCAAGAAAGACGGAGAACGAAGTGGAACGAGTCGAGACAATAATAGTTCACTCTAAACCAGACTGAGAGTCATACTAACACCTTTCAACTTCTTGTATTATTATTCTGTTGTAATATATCTTTGTTATTGCTACTCTTGTGTTCGTGTTGTTCTTCCTTGGTCCTAACCTTGGACCATAACAGTGGTGCGAGGATATTGGACCATAACACATATCTCCAAAGTTTTATGAATATTGGTTCATGGGTTTAGGCAGCAATAGTTTAAAATATTATATATATATATATATATTGTGTATTTAGGCAGCAATCATTCATTTATGCATGTTTCATTAAAAACGACAAAGTACTACAGTTAAGCTTTTTATTTAATTTTTCTTGTGTTCGAATAATGCTTTCTTTTTTGGACACTGTATAGAAATTGTCAAAATGCTTTATAGTTCCGAGCGTTTTGGACAGTTTCTACACACTGTGTCCAACACAAGAAAAATTAAATCAAAAGCTTAAACGTAGTATATTGTCTGACGTTTTTAATAAAACATTATATATATATATATATATATATATATATATATATATATATATATATATATATACATATATATATATATATATGATATTTTAATCTTACGAAATGCCATAACAGTCTAACCAATATATACATGCTCCTGAAAAAATTATTTCGGTTGAGCTCTTCGGGAAGAAAAGTGAATTTGTAAACAGTGACTTTTACTCCTGCTGATGCAAGACTCTTCGTTAAGACGAATCAAGTTCACAGGTCACTGGGCTGTTTGTCTAAAAATAAATACGTCTAAATTCAACTTCACCCCCTGCTGTGCGCCAAAGGCTTAGGGGTAAAATCTCCGACACCAAATCAATCGGGTTTCGATCCCAGCTTGAAGCAATCGGATGTCTAGCCACACAGATGAGCTGCGAAACTGTCTCTCTGTGGATGACTATATATATATATATATATATATATATATATATATATATATATATATATATATATATATATATATATATATATTAAGGACGACTGATGTGTTTAAGCCTTTTATTTGATTTTTCTTTTCTTTTATTTTCTGGGCATAAAGTGTGTAATAATCTTCCGAATGTTTTGTATGTCATGGCGCTTTCGACTATTCTTTTAGCCATTATCAAGGATATTAAAAATTCTAACTAAAATAAAGCATTGATAATAAAAAAGAAAAGCCCAACACTCAATAGCATCAACAATGAACACGGTCACAATGTGTTGACCGTGTTTGTAAAATAAATAAACATAACTCTACATACATACATAAAAATGTTCACATTCAGTTAGATTTAAAAATTAAAAATATATATAAAAGATACGAACACAAAAAAAATTAAATAAAAATCTTAAATGCTGTACATTGTTAGTCGTCTCTAATTAAATAGGTATAAAACAGGGATTGATGCCAAAATACAGAATATATATATATATATATGTGTGTGTGTGTGTGTGTGTGTTTGTGTGTGTGTGTGTGTGTGAATGGATAGATGGACGGAGCGATGGGTGTGTATAAATTAATGTATGTGTACCCACTTTTCTCCAACCTGAATAGATTGCAGATAAAATTCTGCCTGCATTCAGCGTTGTATGTAGAATTTCAGACAGGCGGGAGAGATTATTTTACATGGAAGATATGAAATTTTAATAATTAATTGACAGAAGCTGAAAGTCATTTGTCGTTTTTATGATGTTATTCTTTTTTTGTGTGGTCATAAAAGAATAAGTCGGGCAGTGAAACAAATATGCTATTTGGAACGAGATTCGCGAATCTATAATAACGAATTTGCCCTCATGGCTTTTTATACGATACTCTATATTTTCATTTGAAACGCACAAGAAAGTCTCCCCTTAAAAGCTTGATATTAGTTGAATGGCAGATTAACAACGGATTATCCTTCTGGGCCATCTATAAACTCTAGTCAATTTGACCTCCCGTTCACTGGGGGATGAGTTTGTAATGGAGGAAAGGGAAGGTGTGCAACATTATATAACAACTGAAAATTAGAAATGGGGAGCTATATTTGATTTTATTTATTTTACTATGCGTGTGTGTTAGTGGTGTATGTAAACTTACATAAACTAACTACGCTTTGTCAGCATAAATTGTTTTTCTACTAAATTGTTTAGGATTCGTTTATAAACCAAGGCCTAAAAGAGCAAAATTATTGCACAATGCCATCTTCCCATCGGAAAAGCCTGCCTATCAGCCTGTAAAATCAGAATTCCAAATACTGGCCTTTTAAATAAACACCAACACCTACCTCTGGCTGCAGTGGGAAACTATAATTTTAGCCACAATGTAGGCATCCGAATCTTAGTGTGGTACAAGAAGATAAGATTGGAGAGCACAGTAAGAATTGATCTGTGAGTAAATCTCGTTAACCATATCGCTACAATGGTTGCTCGAGTATTTTTGATCATAATCATCTGCGTGTGTAAAAATAAAACTGAAAATGTATTTTCTTGTTTTCTTCGTTTTTATTGCTTTTCTTCAGTTTTGTTTTAGGCTTTGACACAGGAATACTAATTTGAAAGTCATGAATAACAAAGCATTTTAAGTATAATCCTTTCAGTGGATTCTCTTGATTTCTTATATTCTTTCTGAGTTTTACTTTACCTCATATCTGCCGGTGGAACTATTTCCTTGAAAATTAACTAATGGCATTGGCTCAGATTGACGACGCACGGACCAACAGGCCATCAAATCTTAATGTTTCGCCTACTTTATCTTTTTCCTTAATTTTTACAATTTGGCACTTTAGCTGATTCTTATTACAGAGGAATTTATAAATAACTGGTTTATATAATATAAGGGAAAATTATGAATAACGAGTTCTAATAGAATATCATAAATAACTATTGCATGTTAAAGGGAACGTTATAAATAATTTCTCCTATTGTAAGAAAATTATAAATAACTTATTCATATTATAAGAGAACAGTATTAATAACTGGTTCTTATTATAAGCGAATATTATAAATAGCTGGTTTTTAGTATTAGATGGTTTGGTTTGGTTTGGTTTATTTTGTTTTACGGCATATCAACCTCAATGGGTTATTTTAATGCCGACAACATTTTTTTATTGCTGGTAATATTTTGTTTTGTCAAAAATCTGTTTCTGGTAACATTTTTCCTTCAAAATTGTATTGTTGGTAATAATTTTTTTCAAAATGTATTGCTGGTAATAGTTAACTATTTGCCCATAGCTGGGATCCTAACAGGTGCTACCACCCCGGGTCAAGGTGGATCTGGGAACACCAGAAATTAAGAGGTGGTTCCACGCTCCTCAAAACCTCCTGGTCAGAGGCCTTGCTGCTGGATGTAGTTTATCGTCTTACCCAGGACGCGGATGTAGTTTAACGTCTTATCCAGGACAATTTTTGTATTAGTGGCAGTCATAAATAAATGGCTGAAAATAAAGAAAAGTTATAAATAACTAAACCATGTTATAAAAAACAGTATAAATAATTGTTTCTTAATATATGAGAACATTACAAATAACTGTTTTTTAACATTAGAGACCGTCATAAATAAATGGCTGACAATAAAGAAATCGGTATAAATAACTAATTCATAGAAAAGTATGGGCAACTCGAGGCGGTGTAATGGTTAGCAAGCTTGTCTCGCTATAACAATTACAACTGAGCAGTTAGTTCGATCCTCACTAGGTGTCCCTTATTTTCGGCCTTGTGCTACATCTGAGCTATGCTTGGAAAATCACTATAAAAGAACAATATAAATAGCTGGTTCTTAATATAAGAGAGCAATATAAATAATTTGTTTTTAGTATTAGAGGCCGTCATAAATAAATGGCTGACAAGAAAACGTTATAAATGAAAATTCATATGATAAAAACCGGTATAAATAACTGGTTCTTAATATAAACGAACAAAATAACTGGTTTTACTATTAGAGACTGACATAAAAGAAAACGTTATAAATATAAATACATATTATAAAAAACAGTATAAATACTGGTTCTTAATATAAGCGAACATTATGAATAACTGGTTTTAGCATTAGAGACTGACATAAATTAATGCCTGACATTAACGTAAACGTTATAAATAACTAATTCTTATAAGAGAATGTCAAAAGTAACTATTCTTTACGTTTTTAACTTTTTAGAAAGTTAAGAGAAAATAGAATGGCTATACAGTCTTTCTAAATAAGAGAACACAATCGTATTGTGGTGTGATAATTCTTAAATTACAATTATTACCGAATGAATAATTTTTCTACAAAGATAAAATCAGTGCAATATAGCGTAAATTAATGCAAATAGAATCGTCTGCCTTGAAAAATCCTCACCAGTAACTTTGACCTTCAAGTTCTTTTATTTTGTTTCTTTTGAGTCGAGTGCAAGGGAAGTAACATTAAGTTATTTTGTATGAAATGTGAGAAATTCAGATTGGCGTGAAATCAAAATAGTAGACTCATTGATTGTCTGAGAGATATTCGAAGAAAAGAATTGATTTTCAAAGAACTTCGCAATTTTCTTACCGAAATGGAATGAGACCTTCGCAAATAATTTCACTGATTTATAAATAGTTCTCAAGGAATCGTGATGAGTTGCATTTTAATTCCATGGAAGTCCATTCGTAAACAGTTAAATCATCTTGGTGAGATTCTTCAGCACAACAACTAATACTAAAATACTATGGTGGTCAGAGTCAGTTACAAGTAACAAATCGGGCTGAATTTAAAAAAATCAAATACTAAGAAAAAACGGTGTGAAAATTGGATCTAACTGGCCAAGTTCAAATTGCAGCACAGATTTTGTTGCATTCACTTCACGTAAATGACCTTGGGAAAGGAATTTATTTCTTCTGTGTGAGTGAAATAGCAGGACAAACTTGTCCATGTAGCCTTGGGTGGCACCCATTCAAGAATAGGGAATATTCTGACTAATGCCTTATTCTTTACTTTCGATTCGATTGTTGTATCTCCCGGCTTTCTGCAAGTGACTGTCCTTCCGGGGAACTGGGCTCAAGAGCCACCCGTGATAGAATAATAGGAAAGGGGCACAGTTTATTAGGATATATGGTAAAGATGACCCTAGACTTGAACAGATTAAAATTGTAGTTTTCGTGGAAGGATCCACTTGGGAGTCGGTTCTACAAATTAGCAGTTCGTGGGAAGAAACTGTTTGAAGGAAATGGCGGTCGTTCGGTACAATGTATGTCACAGGACTGGTCTTAGTTGTGAGGGTTAGAATTAGTGGAACTAAGGAATGTAGTTCTTCTGGAGAGTAGCGGGAGACTTGTAACATTTTGTGCGTGGGAAAAGTATTGTAAGGTGGAAAATAATCCATCACCACAAGGTCATGTAGCAGCTTTTGGACTCTACCGAGACTGAAACGTTAAGACTGGACAACTTCTACCCATTATGGCAGCAGTACTACATATTTTGCCTGATCTGGTTCTTGTAAAATTATAGCAGGTGACGTCAGGTACTTACTGCAGCAGTTCAAGTAACTTTAGCGATGGATAGTATGTCTGAGACCTACTTGAGATCTGGGGTGATGTTATGGTCCAATAGACGCTCAAAACACGAGCTGTCCCTGAGAAAACACCTGTCAATCACGAGAGATGAAAATAAATGAGTTCAGGTGAGTTCAGTCACTGGGCCAGGTTGTAGCTTGTGAAAACTGTGCTAGCAATAACTGAGCTGTACTAAATAAGATCAAGTCGATATATCTGTAGACATGGACAACGGAAGGAAAACAATCTACCGCCGTATATAAGATAAAGTGTTTAATTTAAAATTTCCTGAAGGTCACCCGGATTGGCACATACCTGAAGACGGAAGGAGAGTAAAACGGCCTAAATATTGTGATAATAGCAACAAAGTTGAATATATTATTTAGTCCCAATAACTAATAATAACTAATAATAACTCCTAGTCTCATAAATCCAGAAAAGACTACCCCGAGTTAAAGACAACGCAGAGGGCAACGGGAAACCACTCCACTATCTTTCTCAAATGTCATGGCAATTCATAACGATAATAAAGAAAGAAAATATGTGGAGAGTCATGTTCGTCTACGTTCTGGAGACTCTTGACATTACAACAAAAAAAAAACATTTTTAAGTCTGTATTTAAAAGCTGGACATTAAAATTGCAAGTGGCAAACCAGAAACTTTAGCCGAGTATTATACAAGTACCCAATTTTAGATGAACTCGAATATACGAGCCATCGCTACAGATGCTGGAAAAAATAGTTTCCTTACACCGCTCCAGGAGTTAGCTGACTCCTCTTCCAGTATCTATCATTATAGGATTCATAGAAGATCACAAATGGAGCATTGCTACAATATCTAGGCTGGAGTTACTTAATCCTTACTTTCGAATCTTGGCAGAGTTCAAAAGAATTTACGCAGTCTCATGGGTGATGAATTATTTTCCACCTACAACTCCTTTCCCACAGAAGAAAATTTACTATCCTATCTCTAATCTTATCATGGAAGATCATCAAGTGAAATACATTCCCAAGTTCCACTAGACCAGACCTTCACAGCTAGAAACCGCCAAGCCACGTACACTAACTGGATTCATCCTGACTCACTTCGTATTCCATTGGTAGGAAGAAGTTACACACAGAACTGTTACGTTATGGAACAGACTTCTGAAAGGATTTTTCTCTAATCTCTTCAATCTTAAGTTTTCAAGTCTATAAGGGAGCCGTTATTTATCCCACATATCCTCATAGTATGCCTCTCTTCTGTCTCGTACGCTTTTACAACAACCTCATTCATATACCTCAAGTTTGAGTGGTTCTTGAGCCTTATATTGCGTTGACGCGTTTGAAGATCTTTGAAGATCGAGTACGCTTTTGTAGTAATATGAAATAGAAGCAAATTATTGCTGTGCAGTATGGCGATCGTGTACAGATATTTTAAAATGTTTTTCTTGATCGATTTTACTTCGAGAAAAATGAAACTTTAATTTTTTTATATATTTCTTAATTTATATTTTGGAAATTACGATTCTAACGAACTTTTTAACTGGATATTATTAAATTCCATGTTCCATTGGGATAATGGCTCTCCACAGATATAGTTTTTGAAATTATCTGTGAACAGCAATGACTTCTGTTAACACAATGGTTTCCTGCTGACTTCGTTTTAAATTCAGTGTAGTATTTCTTTTAGGCTAGATGCCCTCCAAGGTTCGAGAGTTCAGTCTACCCTCTTATTCAAACCACTGCTGGTGAGCGTATAGTTGGGTTCAACGGCATGTGAGTAAATGCAAACACAACAGACGAGGCGGAAACTTGATTCACCGATTCCACATACCCCGCTGATGACAATAATGTTAACCACACATCACAGTAGGAATTTTTAAGTTGTCTGCTTCTGTTTCCTGATAATTGATCTCGTTATCAAACGAGGAACTAGTTTTGAAAGAAGCTAATCAAAATATTAAACGGCCTTCACTTTTTTATTTCTGAATCTCATCGGAAATATTTTTGAAATTAAAAGTTTGTTATTTCTGAGAAAATAATTGAAGGATATTTTATTGCGTTGATATTTTTAAATTTCTTTGTATGTTTAATTTTATAAGTTAATTGCTTCCATTCGTTATTGAGATGGATTTGTTTCTCAACTTTATGGTAAGTTTCGATTTCAAATTAAGATCGTCTTGAAAGAAACGCCTCGCATTCATACAACTACCTGAAATCGAAAGTGGGCTCCTGTCGTCTTATTTCTCATTTTATACTCACTTATGTGAAATATTTCCAAAATAATTAAAATCATTATTTCAAATAGTACTCGGGGAAGAAATTATTTTTTATAAATAACGTAAACCCGTTGAACACGGATACATAAACACATGTCGATACGCAATCTCTCGATAACTGGGGGAAATTTCTTACGTCAAAACTTGTGTAACAAGAGTGGAGAGCAACTTGTTCTATTTACTGCAGAAAAGGAATCTGTGGAGAGCCATGATCGCCTACATTGAAAACTGATATATTTTTATTATTGATCATCAGTCCCATGAACGAGTATGGTCGCAGGTTCGCTGAGCAACTGATGTGTTCCCACCATGTCTTGGTTAGTGAATAGTCTTCCAGTTCATTCTGAATTTTCAGTCCATGTACTTCATAGTCTCAGTCCGTTATGTTCCATGCGTGATATACGCGTATGCGGTCATGTATCTTTTCGATACATGACCGACGAGGAAGATTTTTCCCGCAGTAAGTTGTCATTTGTTTCTGCGGTAGACCAGTTGACATCCAAGATTATTGGTATGTTCTTTTATTTATCCAGGTGGGGGGGGGAGAGGATTCATGTTTTCCCAAGGGTATTAGCAAGTAATTAGAATGTAATGGATTCAACTGGAATTCGAACTCGGCTGTCCGATTATTCAATCCGAGCCGCTATCCATTACTCCACCGATCCTCCACTTCATAGTCTCCTTCTTCTTTTGCCTATGGTACCTTGCAGGATGAAAGTGGTAAATGTTTGACGTGCCTATACCATTTCAACTGTCTCTTCTTTCAAAAGGCCTGTTTATTATTTTATTTCTAGAAAGGTAAAGGTGTCATCTCACAGTACTTGATAAATGTTTCGGTCAATTTCCATATGTCCCCAAATGCTTTAGAAATATATAACCAAATCGTGCAACTATGGTACTTACCATATTCTTAAGGCTATGGAACGATAATACACGGACTATTTTTAAGCTATTTTACGTTACTCAGTTCTATGGAGATTATACGCCGTAAACAAGTCAAATGAATTTTGCTTTTGTTCGCAAGGCCCAGAAATTACTCAGGGTAGGGGATTAGTAACTAAAAGTACACAGGAAGGGATCCAGATACGCTTACTATAAGGATATGTAAGATAGATAACAGTTGTTCTTAGACTTGAAGAAGTTGAGATTGTAGTGAGTGCGGAAGTATCCCCTCGGGAGTTAGCTAGTTTTGTTTGACAACCAGTCCAAGGGAAAGAGAAAACTGAATTCAAAATCTGTGACAGCGTTAGATACTATGTAGTGGCGATTATTAAGGACTGAAACAGCAACATTCTGCGATCAGCAGAGTCATATTGAAACCCCGACATTGTGGTTAATTTAGATTGGTACTCATAGTAGTTGTAGTAGTAGTAGTAGTAGTAGTAGTAGAAGAAGAAGAAGAAGAAGTAACAGAAGTGGTTTATTCACTGCAACGACACTGGTTGCAAAGAATAAGTCCATTATCAAGTAATCGGCAGAGTGCTTCTACTATGCGTTCATGTTCCGTTTTTTCTAGTCTCTAAAGGAACATTAATTACAAGAGTACACATCTTAACTGTGTTGTTCTTTTGTTTATTTTGTAAATCTAGCAGATATAAAAAATACTACATTGGTGTCATTTGTGTATTTCCTTGATTCTTCCGTGTTTTCCGGAATTTGATCACGGATATTAGTGAATAAGTTTCAAATAAATATTTAAAATGTTCTTACTATAAATTTGGCCTGGTTGTCATGAGCACAAAAGGGATTTCCGTCAAATCTTCCAAACATACAATTGAACATTATTTTTATATTTATTCATGACTTTTAATCTTTCATTCAAATTGTATTGAATTATTTGAAAATATATTTCATAATTTATTAAGTAAGCTACATTTACAAACAGCTAAGTTGACATTTTAATTATTTGTGTAAATTCTCTTCGTCTTCTTGGCGAATACATAACAGTCAATTTTAAATAAATTATTTCTTAGAACGTTTTAATATTATATGATATTTACAATATTTAAGGAGAAAATAATTTTGATCAATGTTATTAAACAGGAAATAAAGAGTGAAGTTTCTAAATTCAGTTTACTTCTTTTACGAGTCAGCTGAAAAGTTTATAGGCTGGCCAAAGTACTCTCATGAAATGTGACCAAATGAGGTTTATTTTTCAACATAGAAATAATAGACAAAATTAGAGTCCAATTTAACAGTACTCGTACTGTTAAATTGGTCGGCTGAAAAGTTCACAGGTTGGTCAAGATACTCTCATTGAATGTTACCAAGTGTGGTTTATTTTTTCAACATAGTCCTCCTTGCGGTCCACACACTTCTTTCATTAGTGTTGCAGTTGTAAAAACATTGGTGGAGAAATTTTCATCTTGTTGGTCAAAAAAGTCCTCAACAGCAAATATTACGCCAGAATCAATGCGATAGTGGTTCCCAAGCAAGTGTTCTTTAATGTTGGGGAACAGATGATAGTTAGTGGGGGGGGGGGAATCAGAAGAATAGGGAGTGTGATCAATTAGTTCAAAAACAGTCACGTGTAGCTACCATTGGAACCGAAGGCATGTGCTGGAGCATTGTCCTGATGAAACAAGACTCCTCTTGTCAGTTTTTCTGGTTGTTTGGTCATGATGGCCTTTTGTAACTGCAAGTTGGCATAGCATAGACATTGGTATGGTCTTTTTAAAGATACTAAATAAGCACAATATCTTTTAAATGTCTCAAAACTGAGGCCATCAACTTCCCTCGTAGGAAATGAACAATGTCTTCTTTGGAACAGGTGATGAAGGGTTTTTCCACTGCATGGATTGTCTCTATGTCTCTAGCTCAAAGTGATGAACCAAAAATGTATCGTGGAGTTGGGAACGTTAAAGAAAACCAGCAGAATCAGCCTCAAACAATGTAAGATTTTTTCGTGATGAAATCAGTCTGGTACGCTTTTGATCAGGTGTTAGAAGACGTAGCAACCACCGATCAGAAACGTTCGTCAGGCCAAGTACATTGTACAGAATATTCCAAAATGTCTCACTGGATATGCTAACAGCTTTGGATATTTGATTTCTTGTCAATCGCCTGTAATACATCATCATGTAGTGAACACACTAAATCAATAACAAAACAGCATAGTATGAATAAAAAAGGTCCCAAACCTAATAAAACAAACTTTTTCCATCAAAATGTTTATATTTTTATTAAGAGGAAAAATCAAAGTAATTTTTAATTATTTTTAAAAATTTTTGAATCCCTTCGAACATTTGCGAAATTTTGTCAGAAAATTTTGTTTTGATTTGAGTTAGAGGTTAAACAAACGTTACGATTGTTTTACAATGGAAAACGTAAAAATTATTTCACCCACTTTTTTCGGTGACAAACATATTAATTTGGAAATTCTCTCAAAAATGCAATAATTGTCGGATTTTAATGAAACTTTCAGAACTTATTCACAAATGAATGAAATTATTTCTGAAATTATTATTTTTTAAAAATATTAGTAAAAATATTTTTTTTACCTTTGTTACCCCCCTCAACATAAATCCATGAAATGTTAATAAATTTGTCATTGGTGGCTAACTTTTGTTTTATTAGTTCAACGCAGAACTCATTGGGGAATATAAATCAGCTATTTTTTATTTTAAGTTTAAATGCACTATCCGAAAATCTGCTCTGAAGAGTAAAATAAAAAATGCAATAAAACTCTGATATAATTTAATTTGATAAGCTTTTAATTGCTGGAATAAATAATAATAATTAAGGACATTATAGTCTGAAGAAAAAAAATTTCGATAAATAATAAAATTTTAAAATAATTGTTTCAATTTTTTATTTTTTATTATAATTATTATTTAATAATTTATAAAATTTTAAAAATACTTATAAAATCTTCAAAGAACTGCAGACGAGGAGTCTTTTTAGTTAAGAATTGATGATTATATTGCCTATCGAAAATTGAAAAGTTTAACAAAAATCGTTCTGCAGAAATATCTTTAAAATAATTTAAAAAAAAAGAATTTTGTGTGTAAATCTGTTCACTTTTATTAAGTACGATGTTCCATAGGAGTCAATACTTAATTATAACATCTGCAGTACTATAAAAATTAAATTAGATATTTTTACGATGCCTTAAACTTAATGATAACTTACTAATAATATGAAAAATACATAATAAAAATATTATTAAATAACATAATATAACTTAGTTCGGTTATGTTAATTTCATTCTTTCTTATTAAATTAAAATTATTTTAAAAGAAATTTAAATTTTTATTTATTCAGAAAGCATATTCAAATGCCTGGCTATAAATCTAAACTAAACTTCTATAAAATATTATATAATTGCTGAAAATATTATGTTAAATTTTTAATTTTACTATTTAGTTAAAAACCAAAAAAAAAAAGAAATTACAATTTGAAAATTTTATGTTTTAACCTAATTGAAATTTTGGCACGTTTGGTCGCCATATTTAGCCTTGACAAGTTCCGGGTGTCATAAATCTGTCATCACCTCGTCAAAGAGGGGCTACTGTATAGTTAAAAAAAGCTTTTTATTTTAAATTGCTGGCAGTAAGCAATTATTACTTGACTGAAATCAGATAAAGGTAAGTTTTAATTTTAAAAATTGACTTAAATGACGTGTCAGTGAGGTATATTTTATTTTTGCAAGATTTTTAAAACAGAAATTTGGCTACTGTTTACGTAAGTGTCAATCAATCAAAAATGGTGATAAATTTTTTTTTTTTTTTAAATCAGAAAAATTTTAGATTAAAATCAATATAATTTCGGTTTAAAATACCCATAGCTGCAGGAAATTTGGAAATAATTCCAAGTGTTCTTAAAAGGAATTGTCAAGAAATTGCACTACTGATCTTAAACCACTTGGACACTTTGTTAATAAATCTTGATAAATATTTTCCATCGATATCTGTCGACCAGTATGACTGGGTTAGAATCCCATTTGTGGAATTTGAGCCATCTGAAGAACAGTTTACATTAACAGAAGAAGAAGAACTTGCCAGTGTTTCAAGTGACAGAACATTAAAATTGAAGCATTCTGAGTTTAGCCTGGATGCATTCTGGTTGCTGGTTAAAAAGGAATATCCTGCAATTGCCCAGAAAGCACTGCCGCTTCTTATGCAGTTTTCACCATCCTACTTGTGTGCATTTGGATTTTCAGCTCTGACAACTATCAAGCTCAAGAAGCGAGCACAATTGCTGTCTGTGGAAGATGAACTTCGTGTGTGTCTGTCAAAAACACGACCCAATATTAAAGATTTGTGCAAGAAACATCAGGCTCAAGTTTCTCATTGAATTTTTAATGACAATAAATGCAATCTATTTAAACTGAAGTTTTTTAATACACGTGTAATAACCGTAGAAGCCAGATTAAAATTGCATATGTACGTATACAATATTTTTACAGTTTGTCTTTTTTTTTGTAAATAAATCTGAAGATGAGCATTTTTATTTAATTTTAATAATTGAAAGCTTCTTTTTTTTGCATAAAACAATTAATTTATTGCAGGGGTTCCTCGAGCCACTGGAATATTTCCTTGTGGTTCCGCTCCAGCAAAAAGGTTGAAAATCACTGGAGTAGAGAATAGCGGTCCGTATTGTAATAAGAGATAGACTAGAAATGCGATCAATTAGACGTCATGCGACATTTCCTCTGTGGTCACGTGGTCAACTTAATTCAATAATGGGATCGCTGGTATTCAAACTCAAGCGTCGGCAGCGACACCTTATTCCTATGTAACAGAATGTCAATTTTTCCAAGCCTTCTTTCCTCATTACGTGCCATAGAAATTTCGATTGTCCCTTTTCTGTTTCTAAGTATAAGTATCCCTTATCTCTAAAACTGACCGTGTTCAGTCCATGGTATTCTCAATATCCTTCAGTGGAACCACATTTCTCTTACCTCGAGTCTCTTTTTCCGCTGTGATAATATTTTCCAGCATTCACTACAATACAGAAGGCCCGATATTACATAATAGTCTCTGTTTCCACCGAAATTTTCCTGTTTCTTAATACTTTGCTTGACTTTTGGAAAGCATCCCTCGCTATAGCAATGCACCTTCAATTTTCGGTGTCGCATTTCCGTCCTCTGTTAACACACTTCCTAGATATCTAAATTTTTATACCTGCTGGATTTTTGGGTCACCATTTTGTAATTCCCATCTTGGGCTGCTCCTTTTGCTGACAACTATATATTCTGTCTTTTACAATTGATGCTTAGTCCTTTCTTCACGATTTTCTTTACTACCTCATGTACGACGGCCTGTAGTTTACTTTCTGTGTCTGCTATCAACACTGTCATCTACATATTGTTACGATTCTGGCTGCCAATAATGAATCCTGGTAAGACTTCTACTTCTCTCAGAATTACCTCCTGTAAGAATAAGTCCGGTAAGAAGGTACATTCTTGTCTTACGCCCCTTTCTATTTTTATACATTTACTTAATTCATTTTCTATTTGCTTTCAGTATAATTTTTGTATTGTTCTAATATATTTTCCAAATAAATCAAGCCTACCTAGCAGTTTTTTATGGCATACTTTATCAAGCGATTTTGCATACTCTATAAAACATCCCTTCGTATTTGTATTGCTCTCTTAGTTATAATTCTGAGCATAAATATCATATTCCTTGTTCCTGTGTCGTTAATGAAACCACACTGTTATATTTTATACTGTTCCTTCTAACGTTTTCTTATTCTCTTTTACTCCCAGTAGCCTATTGCGTCTTAGTGGTATTATCGCCTTGCTTGGGATGAATTGATTAAAAACAATTTCTATCTTATGCTTCTATGCATTTTATTCATCATAATTTGGATCATAAGATTTGTCATCGAATTTTTAATAGAACCAGTTCTAATTCTTCTTTCCTTTAACCAAATCAATCGTCTTCAGTTATGGCGGGAGCTTTTTAAGGCTGGCAACTAAGCTGCAAAAAAGTTACATCTTCATCTATAATTCAGTGTTGTTTGCTGGAAATTATTTTCGGGTAAACAAATAACATTTTTAACATTTTAGAGTAAAATCAATAGTATTAATTCAATATATAAATAAATCGGAATATGAAATATTATCTGAACTTCATGTTTTAAGTATAATTCAGTTTAATTCATCTTGATTGTCCATCAACTTTTCACTTTCACCAAATTAAGAAAACTGATATTAACTGCTGAATTATCTACGTACCTCCCGACTTTAGTCTTTTCCCAAATTCATTCTTTTATACGTTTGTAAGTGTCAGATGTTACCGTAGGAATAGATTGCGGCAAATTTAATTTTACGTGTCAGATGTACAGATTTACAAAAGCTAATTTCTGCTTACAGATTTCAAGCGCTCTACAATAGATATAAATTTAACGAGACGTCCTAAAGTGCCGCTGTCTGATAAAACTGATATAAATAATGTGGTAAACGCAATAAATAAGGGGTTATTTAATTTTGTACAGATTCATTTTTATTTGGTAAGCAATACGAATATTGCTTCTTAGAAATACATGACACTGCAATGATTATCTCCTTGTCTACAAAATATCTTCAATAGTGTAATGTTTGGATTGGTAAGCGATGAACGAAGGAAACGTTGAGTAAATTTTAAGGTAGATTAGCTTTTATCAATTATGAGATAATTCGCGTATTATGACAATAATCTGAATATATGGAAACACTGAAACGGAATATTTTCACCATTATCACATCTACTGAGCTACTACTTGCTACCCTCGTGGCTGAAGTAGTTCCGTGGTTTCTATTAACGTCGGTGGTCGGTTATTCAGTGGGAATATGAGCACAAATGTCTGGAATTGTCGACAGCATCAAACTCAGTATATACATAGATACATACATATGATATTCATAGATACATACATACACACATACATACATACATACATACATACATACATATATACATTGATACATACATATGATGTACATACATGACCTCCCTAACTCCACAGACAACTTCTCCAGAGCGTACATGCTCTACGGACTCACGCAAAGAACGATGTCCTGCTCCAACCAAGACCGGAACTTCAACTATCACCAGAAGTCAAAATCACCATCAACGGACTGAACCTGGAGAATGTTGAACAATTTCCATACATTGGATACGTACTAACATCAAATGCATCCGCTGGAAAAGTTGTCAATAGCCGAATCAAGGCCACCCACACAGCATACAGGAAGCTGATCCTGGGATAACACAAACCACAAATTCATGTGCTACCATTCTGTTGCAATGTCGACTTTACTGTATACCTGTTAAACATGGGTATTCTGCCGAAGGAACATCCGTAAACTTGAAAGATTCCATTAAATGAAACTTCGACAAATCCTGCGGAACATGTAGCAGGACCGGATTACAAACAACGAAGTTCTCCTCTGCGCAAAGATGGAGACCCTAGAAACCATCATGAATCGCCACCGACTCCGGTGAGCTGGAAACCTTGCCCGAATGCCAGATATCTTCCTATCCAAACAGATCGTCTTCACAGAGCTCGCATCTGGCGAGAGACCACATGGATCAGCTCAAAAACACCTTGCTGGGGACAGAAAGCAATCTGGTCAATAGGAGACAGAAACTGCAGAAAGAACTAATTGGAGAAGAGCAGTCCACGAAAAACCAACATCCTCCGAAAACACCAAGAGACAAATAGAAGAGACGAAGAGATTCCAAAGAAAAGCCAGAGAACTCCAACCCCTGAACCCTTCTACACTTCCATACGGTGGCTGCGGTCGTCTCTTCAGATTCAACATAGGATTCATTTCACACAGAAGGAAATGTCGATGAACATCCCCGGACTTGGCAACGGGTTCCGCCAAAGACGACGGCATAGGTTCATATATCGATACATACATATGATTTATATAGATACATACATATGATGTACATAGATACATGCATATGATACACATAGATACATACATATGATATACATATATACATACATCGATTTCTTACATATGATAACGCTTAAATTATAAATTAAGTTCAATAAGAGAATATGGGAATAACAATAATAATAAAAATAATAAAATAAAACAAGTATAGAATAATATATTTCAATAAATGCTATATCATTGATATAAGACTTGTCCTTAACGGAGTTCTAACAACCTTATCTACGATTTTTTTCCTTCCCTCATTAAGTCGAGAACATTCACAAACTCAAGCAAAGGAAGCACTTCACGGATTCTCTTTGGTATATTTAAACTGTCAGTATAACTACTCCTTCACTTTGGGGCATAATTAAATAAAACCTATAAATTGCGTTTTACTACGGTTCACTCCTGCGCAAAACACGTGACTGATTCTTATCAAATGAAGATATACAGATAGATAGGAAGATATGCTGACAGATAGAAAAATTAGAAAGCATGCATGGTTACCTTTTCTTAATTTAAAGCGCTACATTAAACTAAGTGTTGATTTTAATTATTTCTCAGCTTCTGCTCACCTGTTGTCTTATACAATAATTACAAAAAGAAGTTTCATAGAAACCTATTGCCTTGGTAGTTATAAATCATATTTGGTTCAATTGGGTTCGTTTTATTTGTTAATTTTTTTATTTTCCCCTATCGACGGCTGAATCTCAAGTCATCACCGCTGAATACTTCTTTGAGAAAAGAAAATCAGCGCTGGCATTGGTTGGGACAGAAATTAACCAATAATTTCTTTGCTACGGAATTATGAAAAATAACCCCCTTGACATTTGTTCAATGCTTTATAGCGCCATATGCTATTCTTCAGAAGTAAGAAATGATTAATGCTTGTTGAAAATGGAAATTTTCTTCTTCAAAGATATAACTATCATTATATATAAATTAGTACTTCCCTTCCGGAATATGCATAATTTCTTAGAAAAAATATCGTTTTTTCCCGTATCTTATTCCAATGAATGAACTCAAGTTTTCTCAGCTTACAGCCTGGATTTATGTTTTTTTTGCAAAATAGTCTCACAAAAATATTTGGAATAATCCTTTTTATTACGTTTTACTTAACTTTGGATATAAAATAGCGGCTCGCATTCAGTTTAAATTTTTACTTCTGCGTCAAACAAAATTTATTTAACCTGACTTTGAAGCAAGAATTACTATATGAATTTCCTTGAGCATTTGATCATATGCAACCTTTATAAACATTCAATGAGAAGAGCCTTATTATTAGCAGGATAGAGCAGATCAGTTTTGGAACCGTGGTATTGCACACGATTTGAAAGTTGCAGTTTGACATGATCAATAAAGACACAAAATATTTTTTCCAAATAACAATTAAATAAGATTAAGTTTAGGTACAAAATTGGAGCGTTGGAATTTCATTCCAATGTTCAGTGAAAATCTTATAGCACAAACTTATAAAATTAATAAAGTTTCGCAAATTGTATATGTACAACATGCATGGCACGAACAAATGATTACTATAAATTATTATGCCATCGAATAAGACGTTCGTTTATTTAAGGGTAAAATATACTGAACAATTTAGCTATATTATGATGCAATACTAGGTGCGATGGATAAGTTGTCATCTAAATTACGCAAAAATAAAAATAACACTGACATCTCATTTTAACAGATATATTTACCAAAATTACACAAAAATATCTTGAAACACTAAACAGTAAATGTATTCAATATAATGGCCATTGGCTTCAACCACGGCCACAAGACGACTTCGGAATCTCCTGCATCTCTTGTAGATGGTCTCCTTGCTTACGTTGGTGAATGCTGCCTCCAGTTCATCTTTGGTGTTAGAAGGAATTTTGTCGATCTCTCGCTCAACTGCCACCACATATAATAATCAAGGGGGTTGAAGTCCGTGGTGTTAGGTGGCCAGATGTAAGAGGCGATGTGGTCGTAGAAATTGTTTAAAAGCCATGACTTGGTTCTCCTGCTTGTGTGGCATGGTGCAGTGTCCTGTTACCAGACATGAGATCTTCCAGCAACCACACACTTCATCCATGGTAGTACTACTTCCTCGAGGCAGTTTATGTAGGTTTCCCTGTTGAGTCTAAGGCTATTACCAACAAATTTGGGATTTCATTTCTTATCAGAATGATCAGAGTGAGTTTTCCGATCTGCTGTACCTTCGTAATCACCAGTAGACAGATCCAGCTCTTGCTGAATGCTCTGCACTGTCCTCAGATTGAGACTCAAAATACTTTGAAATGTTCGTATTGGAACTTTCGGTGCGAATGCCAAGCAGAACAGAATCCAGTTTCCAAATTTCTGGCAGAGTGAATTAACTCTTTTTCCCACGAAGATATGAGAGACACTGATTTTTACTTCATGGTTCAAGAGTTTTATATAAATCATCATCTAGTTGCCGTGTGTATAAAGTAAGTTTAGTTTTGTTCAATTTCCGTTTATGTTGGCCGGCGCACCGACCTTCTTTGGATTCCGATTCTGTACTTAGTGGTTTTGGGGATATCTTCTTAGACAACACTCGAGACGCCTAGATTGTTCGACGTTCTGAGTTGGCACCCAATACGAAGTTTAGTATGATTTAGGGTGTATCCAGTACATGCTGGGCTCACCACTGATCCTCTCTTCTTTGATCAAAGGTTCCTGGAGAATATAAATTTGCTTCTAACCTCTGATATTTATTGATGTTAATCATATATTACAGTAACGAGAGTCAAAAATGAATAACAGTATAATAATTTTGCTGAAACGTCTTGCGTTTCAGTGTAAATTAGAGTCATATCAATTATTTCAGCATTCATTGCGTTGAAAATAGGAGGGTTTTCAGAAAGACTTTTATTAAATCCGTCATATTTAAAACTTGTGGATTTTTTTCGATTTATTTTTGATTACTAATTCTGAAAATGTCAAATTGACCCGTGCAGAAGATATGTTAAAGGTGTTCACAAAATCATGATCGACCTATACACAATTTCAATTTACATTTATAATACATTAAAATAAGAAAAGCTGCGCTTTTTAAGGAAATGTCGATATCTGGAAAGAATTTCGAACAAAAATATAAATTTAGAGATTAATACAAAGTATCTTTAAAAAATATTTGAACGCTTCTACCATGAAATTACGAAAGAAAGTAATTCTGGGAGAGAGACCCGCTACCACCTTATCTGGATGTTGCTGCAGTTTCAGAAACTCCCTCACGTTGTAAGGCTCTCATTAACCCCTGCAACTCCTCAACTCTTTATATTCTAATCATGAGCAACTTCCGGTTCACTAGCTTCTTCGTTCTTTCATAAAAAAGGAAATAAACGCAGTGTGACCGTTTTCTCTCGACTTGAAGTAAAAATCTTTCATTTCGCTCACGCTCACACACACACACACGCACGCACGCACACATATATATATATGTGTGTTTCGCGAAAAGTGATTGATTTTTATTTTATTAATTCAATGATTTTATTAGTTAATCTCTATTTTTAGTGGCTACAGATATTTGAGTAGATGTTTCCTTTATTTATTAAACAGTATATTTATTTATTTTTGTCTACCGGCCTAAATATTCGAGAAATATTATTACAGAAATGCGTGCTGAATATGTGCTCACAGTTAGTATTCGAACCTATGTTCTCCTTGGAATGAAAAACCATTGTTAGATCCGACCAAGAAGACCGTAAAGTACGGACATTCTAGGGTGATATTCTATTAGCCTATAACAAGGTTTGTTTTCATTTTTAAATAGTTTCCTTAATCTCCTTGTTAAATTTTTGCGTTTCAGTAATTTTCCGTTCATCTATTTTTTCATATGTGTCCGTATCGTTGATTATTGAATTAATTTTTTCTACGTGAGAATTCTTGTTGATGATCACACTCCCACTTCCCTTGTCAGAGGGGGTGAGTAAATTTCCTTAATTTTGGCTAGATTTTTAATGCATTTAGATGTCTCTGTGGTAATGTATTTTCGTTGTTGGTTTCTATCGGACACGCTTATTTTATAAGTTGAAAAATTCCCACCCATGGAATTATTCAAATTGGAACTTAATTAAAAAAAGGAGAACCGCGCAAAATCTTCATATAAAACAGCCCAAAATGTAAAACAATAATAAAGCCCCCCAAACATATAAAACAATAATAAAACAGTAAAAAATTTCAAATAATATATAAAACCATAAAAAAATGTCAAACATTAATAAAGCGCCCCCAAATGCCAAACATTAATAAAAGCGTCCCAAAATGTCAAACATTAATAAAAGCGCCCCCAAATGTCAAACATTAATAAAATCGCCCCAAAATGTCAAACAATAATGAAACGCTCAAAAAATGTAAGGCAATAATGAAAAAGCTCCAAAATATAAATCTGTCAAAAATAATAAAACTATAAAAATAATAAAATAAAAACCATAAAAAAAACACAAAATAAAAACCATAAAAATAATAAAACCGTCAAACACAACTGAAATGAAAATAATTGTCGGAAACAATATTTGTTAATGAAAATACTTCTGTGAAGTTTAATCAATACATGAAAGCTGAAGAATATATTACCCGAAACGTTTTGTTACAATCAACGAAGATGAAGTCAGATATGTGAAAAACATATTTTTTAACTTCATTTATGATCAAGAGATGGCGGCAGCACTTGTAAATTCAATGCATCAAATAATAAAACATTTCAGTAATTACTATCTATAGATTTGTGAGTAGATTAGCGGTTATCGGTGCGAAAAATGGGATTAGCGTGTTAAGTTCAACATCCAGTCAAGGCTGTTGCATTCACTTTCCCACAAATACCTGTTTTCCCCTTGATAGGGGTTAACTAGCAGCGTAGTCGAGGCTCTTTTGCTATGTTTGGCAACCAGTCTGGGAGAAAAACACTTCTGAATCCAAAGATCAAGTAATTACACTGGTAAAAACCTATTTGCTGGAAACAGAAGAGTAGCAACAACTGGTTCGGTGAGGCCGTGTCACAATAATATGTATAGATACAATTTTCTAATGGCTCGTTCTTCAAATTTTAATTCATGTAAGAAAACATTACTGAATTGTTTAGATTGCCAATTAAAGGTTTCTCTTTTATAGATATTTTTTTCAAGCAACTAGTACGCAGGGAGTTATAGCGAATTAAAGTGATATGAAAACTTAGAATTGGGTCAATTATGGAAAGGATGGCAATTAATGTTGTATTTAAATTATTGAAGATTGTAGTTATTAGGGAAGCAATGAAACGGAAGAGAGTTTCACAGGTGGGAAGTGAGAGAAACGAAACTGTTGGAGATGAAATGTCAGTTGAATTTAGCAGATTCAACAGTAAAACGGTGGGACCTAGCTGCCAATCTAGTAGCACGTTTAAATTCTTGTAGTCGGGACACCAGAAAAAATAGCGTCAGAGCAATTACAAAGAAAATATTTGTAGAAAAGACAGAGGAAAGCTACGACATGTCGGTGAGAATGAGAGTGAAGTCGAGATGCCTGTCGGGATCGATTACATTACTAATCATTATTTGGTTTGTCAAGAATCTGTAAGTGTACAGCAGGAGCGCCAGACCAAATATGCTAACAGTATACAATGCACGGACGAATGGTAGATTTGTAAAAGTGCAAGATGAATTCTGACGAGAAAGATTTTCTGGCACGACACAGTGACTCAAATGTCTTTGCAGTAGATGCAGCTATTGATTCGATGTCGTCACTCCACTTCATGTCATTGGAAAACGTGAGGCCAAGAGGACATAGTGTGTTGCTCACCTGGAGTCTAGCGTCAGCTATGTTGACAGCAGGCAGAAAAGGTTCTATGTGGTGGTTAAATGAATGCAGTTTTGTTTTGGAGGCGTTAAAATGTACAAGCCATTTCTTGCCCCAGTTAACCACTGATTAGAGGTCCTTCTGAACAGCAGCAGAAACCACTTTTACTTTGTCATATCTGACGGATAAATGTTTATTTACTTTTGCCGTGTATTTGTATGTGTGTAGGAGGGTACGTACGTTAAATAGAAGCCGGTTTCAAGTGAAGAGATATGTTCTATTCCACTAATAGAAGATATATTAGGACGAAATAAATTATATTGTTTTCTTCTCTTTGACACCGCTGAGCCTCTGGGTGCCCTTAAAATCACTCATCGTCCTCTCTTACGCCACCCGATTGCGCATGAGGTTTAATAAGCCTGAAGTAAAAGCATCACAGAACTGACAGCCGCCGGCCAAATGAGATAACAGTTACAAAGTCTCTTTTTAATTCCTCTTAAGTTCGATCTTACCATCTAAGTATGAAGAGAATTCGTCAAATAGATGAAGTTCTTTCATGCTTATTCGATTCAGCTCAAAGCGCATGCGTTTAATCTTGCTTAAGGCCAACAAATGGAGGCTTTATTAAACTTTTACATTTGCTATAGTAATATTTGTCTGCTTCATGCAAACTTTTAAAAAGTCTCTTGATACTGTAAGGAAATGCTTCCTGCTTCGGTTCCTGACTTAATTTGAAAGAGTAAATAAAAGCAAGAGAACAAAACCAGTTTATAGAACAGTTGTTCGCAATGTATTTGATGGCATATATGTCCCCAACACAACGGTTATCGGCGCAGAAAAGAAATCGTTGAGACGAGTTTAAATCCCGACCTAGTTATTTTCACACAAATACACTTGGGAAAGGCATGAATCCCTCATTTATCTTTCTAGCTATGCGTTAAATAATAAGCTAGACGGTGTCCACAATATTTATCGGCACAGAAATGAAATCATTGAGCCGAGTTTAAATCCTGGCCTAGTCATTTTCACACAAATACTCTTGGGACATACTCGAATCCATCACTTATCTTTCTAGCTATGGATTAATTAGTGAGCTAGACTGGCTTCACAAAGGTTATCGGCCCTGAAAATGAAATCGATGGGCCGAGTTTAAATCACGGCCTAATCATTTTCACCCAAATACTCTTGGGGAAGGCACGAATCCATCACAAATCTTTCTAGCTATGGGCTAAATAGTAACTTCGACTGGGCTCTCTAGTAATTGGTGGCAATCGTCCCAAGAAAATAATCTCTGAATTCCAAATCAAGAATAAGGTAAAATAAGGTAGAAAGCAACCAATCGACTACCTTTCCCAAAAATGCATGACAATTCAAAAATAATAAAGAAAAAAAAACTTTGTGAAGGGCCATGTCAGTCTACGTTCTGAAGGGTCATAGCATTTATGATAGTGTGGCGTTAAGTGAGATAAAAGTATTGCGACTCGTCATACACATTCCTTGGCTTAGTTTCGCACAAAGCCAACGCTGTGGGACACCCAGTGTGAATGGTACTCTCTAATCTGAGTTCTGTGAATAAATATTAGCCTATCAAATACTCCAAGTTCGCCTAAAAGAACCGGGAGAGATTTTTAAGCAATTTGGTTTAGGTGATAATAGTGGATCTAAAGCGTCATCACACGCATGATATTAGTCACAGACCATTACTTCTGTTCGTCTGTCATTTGAATATTGCTGCCATATCTGATCTGGTGCTCTGGCTATATATCTTGAGATTCTTGACAAAATCCGAAGAAGTGTCTGAATTGTTACCATTTCTGGCCTGGCATTTCGATTTCAGTCACTTTCCCACCACCGTGACGTGGCTTCTCTCTGATATTTCTATAAATATTTTAATGGCTGTAGTTCTAACGAGCTATCCTCCTTAAAACATTTTGTATATATATATATATATATATATATATATATATATATATATGTTGCTCTCCTCCTTGGTGCGTCGACCGCATGAATTTAAGTGTGATACTAGATTGGCAACTCGATCTTATCGTTTTACTGTTGAAATCGTAAATTCTATTCTATTAGTTTCTTTTCGCACTTCTCAAATGTGGCACACTTTTCCAATTTATTCCTTACCACCTACAATCATGAAAAAGTCTTACTGAAATCTGTTCTTTTATTGTCCTCTTCTCCTCACTAAAGACTTCTCATTCTCTTCTATTCCCATTAATCCACCTTGTGTCTGAGTGACATTATCGCCTTGCTTGGGGTGAAATTATTTAAAAAGCGATGTTGACAGTGTGATTCACAATTGTGGTTGATGTGCCTATTTAAATTAAAATTAGCGAATCCTTTAAGGACATTTACCAAGTTATGATTTACAAACCTATCCTCATTTTAGTTGTTATTATCACAACGTTTCGGCCATTGTGTCCTCCAGCCTTCATCAGGTGCTTCTCAATTCTAGGTCTACTAAAGGGGTAAACTAAAAGAATCAGCGCTCATACCAGGCTATGAGAATCCCGTTAGTAGCCTTAGTATAGAAATAAATACGATATGGGAGCCGTTCATAAGGCGAGAAAGAGACATGAAAGCATGGCCCTTGACAGCAGAAGTATTAACCGCTGTAGGAAAATAAGACTCGGTGTGTGCAGTCAAGCCTGACAAGCAGCATCCGTAGCACTCATTAGCAAGCAAGTGAGCTTTAAGGCTCCATATTCTCCAATCAGCAAATGAATCAATCAAATCGTGAAAAAACTTTTTAAAATAGAATATTAAACTTTGTCTATTTTATCTAAAATATCGTTTTTTAATCATTTCCGCCCAAGCAAGGCAATAACGCCACAAACATACAGGGTGTTACTGAGTATTAAATATATATATATATATATATATATATATATATATATATATATATATATATATATATATATATATTCAAATGTAATGAGAACGGAAATAATATAAATTGTAACGTTCACAGCATTAATTCAAAAGAGGGCGCAATACCATGAGTAGAATAATAATTTATTAGAGATTTTTACATGTAAAAATCTATAATAAATTATATATATATATATATATATATATATATATATATATATATATATATATATGTGTGTGTGTGTGTGTGTGTGTGTGTGTGTGTGTGTATATATATAAGGTTGACTTAGACGGGCGTCTGCACGGGGAGGGGGTCACGAAATATCTACCCAGTCTGCTTCTGGACTCTCCTCTCGTATTCGACCTACGAGCTTAAAGCAACTCAGTTGCTAGGAACCGACAGCCAGACACCTGATTTGATTATAGTGGTGAAGGCTTTGTACATAACCAACCACACTTTTTGAAGAGCCGAATGCAGAGACCTAGTGCACTACGTGCCATAAGGCCTCCAAATGACCCTCCACAAGTTTTGAATTCAGAGTTGTCCTTCTCCTAGACTAGTTGCCATGCAAGGCTATAGAACCCAGTCTTTCCTGCTATTTACTCATAGCTGGGGGAGAAGAGGATTATATATATATATATATATATATATATATATATGTATATATATATATATATATATATATATATATATATATATATATATATATATATATATGTGTGTGTGTGTGTGTGCGTGTGCGTCTGGGCGTGTGCGTTCGTGTGTGTATACTTCAACATATATCTATACTTCAATATATATATTCATACAATAAACCCTTTTTACGTTGGACTGGCTATATATTAAGGCTACATCGACTTCTACAGATAAACGCCGCGAAAGAGCTAGATTCCTTAAAAAGGACTCTCGTCTACGCATTATCAACCCCAGTTAGGGCATAATAAGACTCCTTAGACTCATATTATTTTACCAAGACCACTCCCCCTAAATTCTGCCGGCACAGGGTAATGTAGAGGACGGAGTATTGTAACTTTGGACCCTGTTCCATCTACTGAACCCATTTTTGTACCTAGTACAAAAAAACTTCCTGTCTAGCACTGATTTAAAAAATCACAGACACGTCTACTGCAAACGTATTGCCTGATTCGCAAAACAAAACTGTGATGAGATAGATAGATAGATAGATAGCGTTTTCACGTATTTTCCTATTTCTTTGGTGTATTTTTCAATCTCTACAGATAAACGCGTCTAAAAAGAAGAAAGTAATTCCTTATAAACATTTATTGATAATCAATATTTGATTAACAAAGAAAATCTTAAGACTTATTTTTGTATATTGGCAATATTTCGTTATTTTTCCAATATGCATCGGTGTCCACGTAAAGCTGTTCGGTAGATTCTGTCAATAAAATCGAAATATAATGTTTGCTCTTTCCCAATAAAATCCTGATTACCACCAAATTGTACTACAATACTTGTATCTTGCCTTTCTTTTAGTTTTTTTTTATCCGGAATTGTTTTATGTACAAAGATATATATATATATATATATATATATATATATATATATATATATATATATATATATATATATTACGAGAAAAAGAAGAATCAATATAGATGACGATAAAAACAGACAGTAGTAGTTTATATTGAATGCTAACCTATCACTATTGTTCGTGTGAGGTCATTCATTATTCAATAGCTGTCCAAATACAACAGACAGACAGACAGACAGATAGATAGATAGATAGATAGATAGATAGATAGATAGATAGATAGATAGATAGATAGATAGATAGATAGATATATAGATAGATAGACTAACAGGCAGGCTAAACGAAAATAAATAAACATTATGAACTGTTTGTAATAAACAAATGAATATACCGAGTTCGGAAACTAAATACAAACTGATTTAGAAAGTGTGATAAAAGGACATACAGAATTGGACGGTTTATCAATCGTTTTGCGAATCGCAACCTTTGTTACTGTTCTATGTAACAGATTACTGTCTCTATTTGGTTTTGAGCTCGTTGTCCACTCTTATTTTTACCTACGCTCTATTGTTGATATTACCCATAAATATAGTACAACTTAAAATCCATATTTTTATTTTATATATATATATATATATATATATATATATATATATATATATATATATATATATATATATATGTAGTCAAACCTAATGAGCCAGACAAACCTACCAAGGTTTCACTTAGACAGATCATCAGGGTCTTTGGGCCTTGAACCTGTATCTGTGCGATTATTTTCGACAGACTTTTATGTTCCTGGCTCTTTCTTTTTTAAACCTTTTTTCCCTTCGAGATTGATTTGGCTATTGTTAAGTCAAGAATTCGAAGGTTTTTCAACACGAGTATAGTTACCTATATATATATATATATATATATATATATATATATATATATATATATATATATATATATATATATTGTCATTTACAGGCAGACTGTTTCGCTGTATCGCAGCTTTTCAACGTGGCTAAACGTCCTATTGCTTCAAGCCGGGATTATAGATGAATGTTATGATCCCTGTTCATAAATTCCAGTTGTATAAGGTCTTTTTTTACTACAAGCTTTCGATTGTGCATACAATCATCCTCAGGTATGGAAATAGATATGTCTTTTTTACATCCAGATAATAACAGGACAACGAAAGTTAAGATGTACTCCGAAATATGTTTTTTAGAAATGTGTTATTGTTAACTGTGAGAATTTTTGGGAGCGTGCGGTCGCAACGCTGAGGTTGAATTTTTTAAAAAATTTTAAATCGAAAGCTTGTAGTAAAAAAGACCTTATACAACTGGAATTTATAAACAGGGATCATAACATTCATCTACAGGTTCGAGGTTAATGTATTTTACTAAAAATTGTTTGAGAGAGTGATTCTTGCCATTTATATCATTAACTTCACTATCTGCTTTTTGTATGAATGATTCATGTAATGTAAATTGAACTGCACCACATTCTTGATATATATATATATATATATATATATATATATATATATATATATATATATATATTAGGGTTATGGCTTTTTTTGTAACCCTATGTTCCTATGTCAGAAATCGATGAACTTTTGTTCAAAGTAATGAAATAGGCATTAATTGGTTTTAGTTCTTGAAAAAAGGTCACCACCAAACCGAAAATCCGCTACGTAATACGGGTAGAAATCAAAATATTTTAAAAGCTTTATGTTTCAATTTGTTAATGATTTAATTGGTTGGTACTTAGTTAGTTTAAAAGTATTTAAATTTTATATCTATAGTATATCATACAAACTTACAAATAAATAAAAACAAATTCTAGAAGGTTAAAAGCCATAACCCTAATACATAGTTATCCAGAGAGAAACTGTATCACAGTTCATCAGAGGGTTAGACATGCGATTGCTTCTAGCCGAGATCGAAACACAGACCGATGTGTCATCAGTCAGATGCTCTCACCCTTAGGCCATGACAAAATGATTTTCAACGCATTATATGCGAGATGCAAGTATTATCTGCTACCAGAGTACACAGTTCATAGCGAAGAACTTTCATGACATTGGATGTCGTTGTGAATGAACGTATCTATGGACGTATCTTTTCCAAGAAATCGGTGTGATTTTTTAACAGAAAGGAAGTAATGTTTATTTATTTATTCGTTTATTCGTAGGTTTTTCGTTGTTTATTATATTATAAATTTTTATTATATTCTTATGCATTTATTATCTTTATTCATTAAAATATATATGATATTTTTTAAGATAAGTCATAATGTACATCGATTGTTTTCTTTTTAAAATAAGTATTATTTAGCGAGTTTATTTTATTACGAATATCTAATATATTATCCCTAATATTTATATTATTATGAACATTTTATATATTGTATTTACTAATTTACTTATACATTGGCATGAATAATTGCACCGTATTTATATTTTAACGTAAAATTTTTATGAAAGAGAACGTATTTTAAAACTGTTAGGAAAAGCCATATTTTATTTTGTTTACTTTTTACAGTTGGTTCAGTATAGTTGATTCCTTCCTCTATTAATTATATTTCAGAATTTGTAATGCCAACAATAATAAAAAAAGTTCTTATATATATATGACGATATCTTTCTTCTCTTATTCATTACTTATTGATTGGTTCATTTCTTTATCGTTTAAATAGAAAATATGTTTTACAGTAATAATAATATGATTTACATTTGGTAACGAACTTTTACACTGACGTCCGGTTTAATATATATGTTTATGTGTGTTGTTTATATATGATTCTATATATATATATATATATATATATATATATATATATATATATGTTTATTGTTTATATATGATTCTCTCTCGCTCTCTCTCTCTATATATATATACATATATATATATATATATATATATATATATATATATATATATATGTGTGTGTGTGGTGTGTGTGTGTGTGTGTGTGTGTGTGTGTGTGTGTGAGTGTGTATATACATATATATATCCGATGCGATGAGAACGAAAGCAATATAAAAATTCCAACGTTCACAGTATTAATCTAAAAGAGGATTCGATACCGATAGTAGAGCGATAATTATTTCACATATGGCTTGCCTACAAGCAGGATTGTTTATAACCATTTTCGATTCTCACCAGTCGAAGTGCAGTTGAAATGCACTGAAACAAAGTTGCATCTTTGTAGTGAGTAAAATGATGTTGTCTATATGATAAAATTATAATATATATATATATATATATATGTATATATATATATATATATATATATTATAGCTGGACACTGAGGATACTCTGCTAGCCAATCTTTATTGCAGATGCACGCTCAGGCAGATATGTTTTTGTTCAACACTCACAGAACCAACCTTTGGTTTATACTGCAACTATGCTGACCAAGCCTTATTTACAGTTTCTGGGAGGGCGCGTGTTATTTAGCATGATAATCTGAATAACGCCAGCGCACTCAAACCCTCGGTCACGATGACTTGTGTGTTCGTGCTATACATATATATATATATATATATATATATATATATATATATATATATATATATATTGCTAATTGATTCAAGGTATGATTAACTCTTTGTAATATAAAATATGTGCTGCCTATTTTATTACGTTCATGAAAAGCAATTGAGCCGCAGTAAAGAATTCCTGAAAAAAAACTACTAAGACATATCACTTTGATAATTGAACTATCTACTTAGTTCATGTCATGTTAACTGAAAAACACTTATAATAAAAAAAAATTGTGGATTTACCAAATTACAAAATTGATATAAAAATTCTCACTTGAAATATGTGAACTTTAGCGTTGCGACTTGCACGCTCCAACATTACACAACCGTTAATAAATAGCTCATTCTTAAAAACATCTTTCGGTCTGCAACACATTTATTTCGTCTTCCAGTTTTGATTCTAAAGGAAAAAAAATACAGCTTGATGATGGAGACAGAAGTCTTTGAAAGTACTAGCTTAATTAAAAAATACACCATATCCATTTTATACATAAGGATCTCATCATTCAGTGGATTATTAGTAGTATAATGCTTATAATTATGCCTACTAGCGAAGGGATTTCGCCAATAATTGCATTAATATTGCTAATTGATTCAAGGTATGATTAACGCTTTTTAATATATATATATATATATATATATATATATATATATATATATATATATATATATATTAATTATTATAAATGTTATCATATAGACAAAGCCATTTTAGTCACAACAAAGATGCAACTTGGTTTCAGTGCATTTTAACTGCACATCTACGGGTGAGGGTCGAAAATGGGTATCTATTTTCGACCATTTTCGACCCTCACCCGTAGATGTGCAGTTAAAATGCACTGAAACCAAGTTGCATCTTTGTTGTGAGTAAAATGGTTTTGTCTATATGATAAAATTATAATAAATAAATAATTATCGCTCTACTACCTGTACGAGCTCTTTTTTGAATTAACGCTGCGAACGTTGGAATTTATATTTACTTTCGTTCTCATCGCATCGGGTATATATATATATATATATATATATATATATATATATATATATATATATATATATATATATATATATATATATAGTGTGTGGAGACTGTATTTCCTCTCAGTGTAAAGGCCTGTGGAAAAGTAACCCTGGATGCTTACGAGCGACCAACCCTCGAGAGAAGAGCCACTCTAAACTCTTCACCTGTCGGTGGTTTGCCTCACAGTATGTTACTGTCAGAAATGGCTGTTGTACTAGAGTGTGTAACCTCTATGACATATGCAATATCCGTAAGTGTTCTGTTATCTAGGTTTTTGATTATCACTGGACATATAGTTTGAGGGACACATAGAGAGGGAGAGAGAGTGATATATGTGTAGCACAAGCATGTAGTACTGCTATCCTTATGTGCAGACATCTCTTCACAAGTCCTATAGCGATGGCGGAATGGTGAATTATATAGATCTAAGTGGTTAGAAGTACGCAGTTACAAATCTAGAGGCTAGCGGCTCGATTAACCGAAGCTTATATCCACTACGCCACCATCTCGAAATGTTGTATTTTTTAACATTTAAATCCAGTGTCAGTTGTTTTTCATCTTTTTTTTTATATCATGGCGGGTAATTACTGAATAAATCGAATAATTCATAGCATACAGTCTATTCAACACTTTTAAATATCAACACAAAGTGAAGTATTTAATAATTTACATTTCATTGTCATAAATATAATTTAAGTCATAATCTTATGGAGAGTTATCTTCCCTTAGCGTATTAAAATCAACATATCTATATATGAAATTCTCACTGTTTGAAATTCTTAATTATGAAGTATGTGGCTGAACATTACATAACCACATCAATAAATACGTTGGCTTATGATGATAAAAGAATTAATTATATTCAAATCTGATTTTAGATTAATATTATTTCTTGTTAATGCACTTAATTCTAAAGTGAATATTAATCCCACAGATCCAAAGGTATTCAGTGAATATTTTCAGATCAAAATCCACCGTGTGTTAGACTATATAGATGGATTTGTGTTTGTACATGGTATCCCTAAAAACCTACATTCGGTTTAAAACTACGGTGTGTTCTGACACCTCTTTTAATCCAAGTTTTATGCGAGTGCCGGATTAATTCACCAGGCACCCAATCATTTAATTTACCTAAAATTTACGTTTTTAAATACTATTTTCGTTAAGAATATAGGCAATCATAGCTTTCCCCAGATTACTTTTTATTTATTCTCTGTGGATTGCCATATGATATTGGGAAAGATAGTGGAGTAGTTTCTGTCTGCCTTTATGGTCTGGAGATTTCCTTCTCTTAATCTGGTAGCTATTGAAGGCTAGAGAGTCCAGTCTACGGAATTAATGCTCTTCCTAAGCGCATTTGGGCTAGGCCGGTATTTGCACTCGGCTCGCAGATTTAATTCCCAGACCACAGAACCATTACGCTACCTCCAGTTCCAATTTATATTTAATATTTTAATATTATACATTTCTAACAGCTGACGATATTGTAGAGATGCCTGGAATGCATAATTAGTAGATCAGAGGTGAATTATTAAATTGTTATTACGTGATTTCTGTTGGTCCTGTAAAACGGATAATCCGGCTAGGTCCTGGACCTAAATCTGAGTGAATATCAGCAGTGCGCCTATATCCCTTCCCAATAGCCTGTTTATGCACTGATCATTGCTTTTGGAACATGGTACGGTGTATGTCTTTGAAGCTTGTCTTTATGCCAAATGCGGGGTTATCTTCAATGAAATGGTTCATAGCAAGCGTCTTTGACTAATTTCTTGCCACACGAAGATCGGAAATAAAGCAGCCCCGGTTCTCTTTCACCTCGGGGTCACGAAAGTTAATAAATGTCCGTGGGAGGAAAGTTTCTAAGCATGTTGCGTGGGCGAGGGTCCTTTACAAAGATGAACACCTTGCTTTGTCGTTATTGAAGTAACATGTTTTCCTGATATCTGCCGAAGTAGACACGTTAATTACTAAATGTAAAGCCAAGTGATAGCACCTGACCTGTGCTTTCTATAAGACTGAATGTTTTTATGTTATTGAAAACTGAGTGAATTGGATTGTCATTTAAAAAGAGCGAACAGTGATTGGAACAAGTTAGCAAATATATCTCTACAAACCAACAGATATATATCTTTTATAAAATAGAATACACAAATTAAGCCTATTATATTTTCAATAATTTTTTTTTTCTAATTGACGAATTAATTTCAATTTCCATTAATATAATTGAAAGTATATACGAATTTTTCAAAAGACAATAATACTTGTTAAAAGAATCAGCAAAGGATAAAACAATTATAATCATCTTGGCGATCATGTCTCTCCACAATTTCCCTTCCTATGTAGGTTTTAATAAGTTTGCCTTTTTTTTTTTCTTAAGCTCTGTTTTGCCATCTATTTACACAAGCTTGCTAGGTATCTTTTGATTTGTTTTCCTCTCCACCTCTTAGCTTCAGTCTGTCCTGTGAGTATCAAATTTTCCAAGCCCTTTTCCCTCATTATATGCCCCAGAATTTTTAAACTGTCTTTTTCTGATGTTAAGCAAACTTTTGGTTCCAGTTTTATCTAAAACTTCGCCGTTTCACACATGTTCAGCTTATGCTATTCTCAGCATCCTTCTGTAGAACCACATTTCTGTTGCCTCAAGTCGATTCTCCATATGTGAGGAAACTGCACAGCATTCACTGCCGTATAGAACGACTGGTATTACGTAACATTACAGTACTCTTTTCTTTGATTATACCAACATTTTCCTGTTTCTTAATAGTTTACTTAGCTTTTGAAAGTCTTTTTCACTACCCTAATGTGCCTTCTGATTTCGCTGTCACACTTTCCGTCCTCTGTTAAAACACTTCCCAGATATTTAAATTGTTGTACTTGTTTGATTTTGGCATTATCCACGTTGTAACCTGCATGTTGGTCTGTTCCTTATGGCAACAACTATGCAATCTGTCTTCTTGTTTAGGCTTTTCTTTTATCTTTCCCTTCACTACCTTTTGTAGGAGCTTTTGTCATTTCCTTTCTGTTGCTGCTATCAACGCTGTGTCCCCTGCATATCTTACGTTGTCAATATTGTGGACTCCAATAAAGAATCCTGGTAGGACTCTAAATCTTTCTGAAAACAAGATTTAAGCAAATCAGTTATAATTCACGTATCTTTTTCTCCATCATTTCTCCATTCAAGACGTGAGCGCTCACAACTCTCCATAACTTCCTATCATTTGTAGCTCTTAGTAATATTTGTCTATTTGCCGTCCCCCTAATTCTGCCATGCATTCACATAAGCATATGTCATGTAGGTGACTCTCTGCCTCCTTTTGAGCGTTTTCCTGTGAATTTTCCAAAAAAACAAAACCAGCAGCAAGGGCTCTGATCAGGAGGTTTTCAGCAGCATGGAACCACCTTTTAATTGCTGTTGTTCCCAGGTTCACCCTGTCCCGTGATGATAACACCTGTTAGGGTCCCACTATGGGCAAATAATGAACCCCCAAACAAAAATTAACAGTATATTCTTATAATAAAATGACCAACAATACATTTAATAGCAAAATGATATATGCAACATAAAAATTACCAAGACATTTTATGATCTACAAAATATATATTTAAAACAAAATATACTTTTACTCTGAAAGCATAAAATTACGTACAAAACATTTAGATTTCGGCCTTAAATATCTCATATGAGGCCAAGTAAAATCAGCCAACCAAACAACCAACATAAACGAATTCACTCATGACATTAGTCCATATAATATCCTACAATGTCTTAAATCAAACTATTCCAAAATACAACTGCATAAAAATAAACAAAACTACACGCATATCACCGCCTCTAGTAATCATGTCCATACAAAAGCTGAGTGTCATCTACCATGTATTCAACTGTGAAAGCAGAATAACATATATCATATTTTTATTGCTTCAAACAATAAAATTAAATTTCAGCATTAAATGGCCCATAAGGAGTTGATATGCCACGAAATAAACAAATCATTTTTTTCTTGAGTATTTCGGTACACGTAATTTAAAATGTGTTTCCACGTTGCGAAAATTCTCATGATGTTGCCAGAATTTAAATTAAAAAAATAATTCTTGGGTGACATGAAGTGGAAAGATTATATTAAATCGATTGCTAGGTTTACTGCTAAGAAATTTGGTTCACTATGTCGTGCTAGAGAATTTTCCTGTCCAGAATCTATCTTACATAGTAATAAGTCTACCATTCATCCATGCTTTGAATATTGCCTCTACATATGGGCCGGTGCTCCTTCTGTATATTTAGAGATTCTTGATAAAATCCAAAGAAGAATCTACAATATTATTAGCCCTGACCTGGTGTCTCGTCTTCAATCATTTTCCCACCGCTGAAAAGTAGCTTCCTTGTGTCTTTTCTATAAATAATTCCATGCTAATTGTTGTGATGAACTTTTTTCTATGATGCCTAGACTTTATTGTTTTAAGCGCAGTACTAGCTTGGCAGCAAGATCTCATCAATTCACAATTGAATTGGCTTGCTGTAACCGTAAGTTCTATGCCAAGAGTTTTCGTTTCTCTTATTTCTCGGCTTCTTGCTTTTCAGTCAACTTTGATCTTCAAAAATTTAAATGCAGTGTCAATGGTTATCTGTTTTCTTGGTTACTCTACTTTTGTGTTCCCGCTACTTAATTCTCGTTTTTGCTCTAGAAATTTCGAATGTCTCTTTCTGGTTCTGAATATGTTTTCTTTGTCGAACATTTCGAAATGGTGTAATGGTTAGCGAGCTTCTTGCGACTTATTAATTACTGGGTAGTGAATTCGATACTCACTAGGTTCTCCACACTTTCGGTTTTGTACCACATATAAGCTTCGTTTAGTAAATCACGATGAGTGTCCTTTTTGTTTTTAATTTATGTAAAATTTCCTCATTACACACACGTTCCGTTTATGGAATTTTCAGCGTCCTTCTGTAGAACCGCATTTCTGTTACCTCAAGTCCGGTTTTCACCTGCGAAGAGATTGTCTAGCATTCACTGCCATACAGGAGAACCTATATTACATAACAGTTCAGTACTCTTCAGTTTCTTAATACTTTGTTTAGCTTTTGGAAGGCATCTTTCACTATCCCAAAACACCTTCGGATTTCGGAGTCGCATTTTTCGTCCTCTGTTAAAATTCTTACAA
Organism: Acanthosepion esculentum; assembly: GCA_964036315.1. Taxonomy (NCBI): domain Eukaryota; kingdom Metazoa; phylum Mollusca; class Cephalopoda; order Sepiida; family Sepiidae; genus Acanthosepion; species Acanthosepion esculentum. Next base: position 73,343,494 of record OZ038482.1, read on the forward strand.
GATATTGAAATTTGTGTATTTGTTTGATTTTGGGGTCTCCAATTTGTAGTTTACATTTTTGTTCCTTTTTACTGTTCACAAATCCAATAGAAAGCTGTTTAAATGAATTGGTAAATCTTGTTTCAAAATTCACCAAAAGAAGTGAGGAAAATTAATTTTCGCGATGAGATTTCATTTTGTTAATTATAATATTATTAAAAAACATAGAATCTTGTATTTTGAAACAAAATAAGGTGAGAATAACATCTCTTAAGGTATTGATAGAATATAACTTTGTTTCTTCTGATGTTAATGGTTAAATCTAAATGGATTCACATATCCAGCTTACAACGTAATTGTGAGTTTTCTAACTTCCCGAGAAGTGTTTCGGTAAAAATCGTCGTATGCTATGGAAGAACAAACAAATCAACGCCATTGCAAAACTATCAAATCACACTTTTTCTTCTTCTAATACAAAATAGGAAACATATATGGCACAAAACTAAAATATTAGTGGAAGAAGGAGGCGTCGTTGTTCCTTATGTCTCTGGTAATTTTTTGTCTTTTTGTGTCTTCCCTAAACCCTGTTCGCCATCCATTTACAACAGCTCGCTTGGTAGGTTATGCGTTGTTTTCCTCTGTCCTGTGAATATCCAATTTCCCAAGTCCTCTCATGACTGGTTGCAATGTAACCCATCTCGGGCCAAATACACTCAGAAACACGTGGTAGAAAACGAGTAGGTGTGTGTATATTGTCATGACACGAACTAGTTTTAAATGCAATAAAAAAGCAAATACTCATTGAAACATGCGAATAAAAGAAGAAGCATATATATATATATATATATATATATATATATATATATATATATATATATATATATATATATATATTATTTATTTATTTATTTATTTATTCGAAAATTATAAATTAAATATGTTATAAAATCACTACAAAAATAGCCATTTTGTTTCAACACCCCTGGTGTTTTATCAAGTGATGATGTTGAATGTAGAATAAAGGGTTATAAAAGGTTCAAATCAATTAACCACCCCTCACAAGGGGAAACGCTGTTACATAACCTGGGATGACCAATCAAAATACAAGTATACGAGAATTAAAAAGACTTGATAACGAACTAAGGTTATAATAACTATTTAATGCCTTAATGTTGGGGTTAGACTAAAATAGAATTAATTCTAACTAATAAGTATTAAATTATACGATAAAATTTGAAATTAATAATGAAAAATTACCCATTTTAAATATAATCTCTATTAAGTTCAAAATTATAAAATTACTGAGGAAAAAAGGAAAAATACATGTTATCCTATTTATTTTGTTTTTATTGAAATTAAGTTGGAATAAATGTTAATATCAATTGTTGCTATGAACTTCATGACAATATAGATACATTTGAATTCTAAATATAGGCAGGGGAGGGTGACATATTGCAAAAGACAATACATACACAATCAGATTATAATACATAATCACGCAGACGTATTTAGATATATATACACACACAAAAAAGTTACGAGACAGGAAATATCTCCACGACCCTTTACAAAAACAAAAACCATACATACACAATGAAAGGTGCATCCAAGTTACCATATACACAGATACCAATAGAAACACGTACATACACCCACATACATTGACATAGACACTCCGTTACGACAACCAAGAAATATTTAAGATTGAAAATGTTATTAAACGAATTCTAACAACTTATTAAAATATAACTTATACGAGCAAATATACATAGATAAAAATGGTCTAATAGAACAGAGAAACAAACAAAAGGGAAAGAAAGGACATTAAAACAGATATATACGTATAAAATAACACCATCTAATATATAAAAACGAAAATTCAAAACACACAAATATATATAAAAATATATATTCCATATATATCTCTATATACGCACTTCTGCGTGAAAGAAAATAAAAACTACCTACAGATATATGTGTACAGTGTAAACACATTCTTTACTACAGGACAGAAACACAGAAAGCCTACCTACAGACAAACATATACACACATATTGTTACGGTCCAAAGTTAGGACCATGGATGAACAACACGAACACAAGAGGAGAAATAACAAAGATATAACACACAGAATAATAATACAAGATGTGGAAAGTGTTAGTATGACTGTCAGTCTGGTTTGGAGTGAACTACTATTGGCTCGACTCGATTCGACTCGTCCCTCTCTCTTGAGAGGCGCAGTATTCATAGTGTCAGGAAGAGTTCACTCTGTCGTTATAGGTAAGGTCCCATAACACATATATACATATACACGCATATACACATATATATATATATATACACATACACACATACATATACGCATACGCATATGCATATATACACATAAAGAATCAAGCGTAAATATATCAAGTCACACAGCAACGTTAAAAAGTAAACAAGCCAAATATAAATATATATACATACATACTCATACACATATATACACACATACACACACACTCACACACATATCTATATATATACACACATATACAAACTGAAACATACCAACATACATATATACACATACACATATACAAACACACGCATATATAAAAAACACATACAAACAGAAACTTAAACATACATATATATATATATATATACATATATACGCACATACAATTATACATATATATATATATATATGTATATATATATATATACAAAAAGTTGGTATATACATACCTAAACCTACACATATTCTAACAATATAATCTTATTGATGATGAAATGCAGTAAAGTCCATAATAATTTTAAAATGTAACGATACACAATTGTTGATTAAGTCTATAAGCAATTAAAAAACCCTTATCAAACAAAAGTAGATTTTAGTTAGTATAGATGATACATTCAAATACACTAAAATATACATACATATACATATACGAAGACATACGAACATACATCCACATATACATATATATAATCATGTATAAATACCCATATCAACACATCCATATATATATATATATATATATATATATATATATATATATATATATATATATATACATACACCCTCACCTGTAGACACAAACTAAAGTTTACATACCTACACATACGCGCAAACAAGCTCACTTATGAGAGGTGTCGACACAGAGATACAAACTCACACACGCATATATATATATATATATACATACATATGCATATATATACATACCTATAATTATAACTACAGATATATACGCATATACACATAAACACTTACACATTCAACCATACATATACATATATACATACATACACACACATACATATACATATATTATATATTTAAATATATATATATATATACATATACAAATACACACATATATATATATATATATATATATATACATACACACACATACATATATCCATACATACATACACGTAAACATATACATACATACAGAAGTACACGTAAATAGAAATATACATACACAACATATCTGGACACATATATATGCATATATACATATATTTTACTTTCCTCTCCTTTTCTCCGCCTTTTTTTCATTTTTACCTTCTTTCATTTTATAAAAAAAAAAACCTACGTACATATATATATACATATATACATCCAGCAATACAAACAACATACATACACACACACGCAGTACATGTCCACCAACACACACCCACATCAAAAGGAGGACCATCAGGTAATAAAAGTAATAACCTATTAAATATAGAGTGACATATCATTATCGTTGAAAGTATTACAACCACTATAATAAGTTAAATTTATAACGGTGTTTACAGTTAAAGGTTAGTTCATATTTTTGAATTAAGAGATGGGTCTTATTTTTAAATCTAATTATTTCAATCTTTTCGTTAAGACATAGATAACACGGGGCATATAGGGAGTTACATGTTCGGGCTCTGCTGATTAATTTCCATTTAACAGAAGGTGTTTTATTCTTTTCTTTTAGACTCCAAAATTACTTGGATAATGAAGTCCTGGACTTATAATTACTGCTATTAAAAGATTGCATACGCCCCCGCCAACGTTTCTTGAATGGATTCATGGTGCTACCAATGTAAAAAAATTATATTTGGGTTTTCTAGTGTAGAGATTATACTAAGATAAACTACAGAACTAGTCAAACAATTATTTTGTAGTGGACAATTATTTGGATTCCTACAATTGCACAATTTGTTATTCGTGTCATTATACTTAGTAGTACTGCTAGCAACTTGGTGAGTAGTCAAGTTTTTCAGTCCCTATAACTCTGTTGTTATGTTTTTAATTATTTTCTCTAGGTTATCCGCACAACTATAGCTTAATTTAAGGCTATTAGGATTAAATATTTTACTAAGTGGGTTAGTTTCTGGATTGGGGAAATGTTTCTTGATCAGGTTTAGAAATATACGTGCCTAATTTAGTTTTAATCATTCTTTTGAAAGGCGGAGTAAACCAAATGATCTTTCTAGATCTTCTTTTCTTATTATAGTTGTAATTAACAGGGTTACTATATTGAATAGTGGTACCTTTGTATCCACTATTTTAAAGAGCAGAATTGTGAAAATCATGATGTTTATTAAAAACCTCTTTATTAGAAGAGTTAATACTAATCTATTGTGGATTCCGGTGATGGAATCCTGCACAAATAAATAAACAACACCAGTAATTGAAATAGGAAAATAAGTGTATTGAATGTAAGAATACAAACTTGAAATGAAGATTAGTAGTCCAGGAATGCGGGTTAGTAGAAAGTATATGTACAAGTCTCTGTAAGTGAAGCCGTAATTATCTCTTTCTCTTGACTCTCGCATAACTCTCGGTGAACACCCTGTATCTGTCTCCGTGTCTCTCACCCTGTCTCAACGTATCTCAACCTTGTCTCAACGTATCTCCACCCTGTCTCCAACTCTGTCAGTAGAAGTATACTTTAGACGAGTCCATCTTGTGTAAAAGGGAAGCCCCACAAAATAATCCTAAATCCAATCGAGGAGGGTATGTGTTTGATAACCGAAGGGAGTGGTTGGAATTGCGATGCACATATACTGGATTGGAATTAACCTTGATATAAGGTTGGAAAGTGTTGCTAATAAGGTCTAGGGTTACGTCCAGAAAATCTACTTGTTTATTGTTAGTTGTAACTATAGTCCTAAGACCTAAATCCTTAAATTCCCTATGGATCATTTTCCTAATACGGTCTACATTAATTTTAGTAGAGTTTTTAACAACTAATAAGCCATCATCTCTATATAATCCTACACTATCAGAATCTAGACATTATATTTGCTCTACTCTGTATTGAGCACTCTTTTAAGAATAGTAATTGTTTGTTATTCGAATTTATTCCGTATACACCAATCCTATACTTGGGTATATATATATATATATATATATATATATATATATATATATATATATATATATATAGCGTACTGCCGCGTCGCGCAATAATAGTTGCTTAAGCAACTCATCCACTGCATTTACTTAGCAATCTCTTATAATATTTAATGCATTTATCTTTTCAGTACTTAGGCGATCATGACTCTCCACAAGTTCCTTACCTTTATTATCTCTCTTTAATGCATTCTTGGAAAAGTTAATTGGGAGGTTTCCCGTTGCTTTCTCCACTGTTTGGAATTTAGAATTTTACTTTTTTAGACCCAAAACTATTTGACTCGGTTTACTCCGTTATTTAAATCCTAGCTGAAAGTAAAAGAGACAGGCTCATGCTAGTCGTACGGGTATTAATGTGAAAATGGACATGACAGACTAGCCTTGAATTTGAACTTGACTTGCTGCTACCACTTTCCGCGCCGATATCGGTTATACACTAGAAAGAACGCGACGTTTTGATAACTGTAATATAAAAGATCCGTTGCTTTAAATGAATCACAATGTAAATAAAAATGTTTCAGAAAGTACAGGCAGAAATACCTCCCATATTTTAAACTGTCATCTATATAGTGCTAGTGATCTTAGGTAAGTGGCAATGGTGTTTTCATCTAGCTAATTTATTATGTTTTCAGATACCATCAGTTACTATCATAGTTTGAACCGGTGCACATCGTGCCTTGGCAGTTGATATATAGTGTAAAACAGTGTAAATCACAGAATTAAAAAAAAATGATGTTCACACTTTATAAGGTTTAATATTCACTTGAAGTAATATTTAGTCACCCCCCCCCCCAAGGGCTACATGTGGCTTGGCCAAAAATATTCCGTATTGGAACCCGTAAAAACGGGTCCAGAGACAGTCTACCTCCCCGAACGAGACTCTGCCCTTCGGCATAGCCTCGTCCGGGTTCCTCTCTGCCCGAACCAAACAACTCGCCTCGGAGCCAAGTTGACCCGGGGCCAATTGAAGTAGAGTGTTACAGATTACAAGGCACAATTTATAGGGGATATATGGGGACGATAATGGTTAACCCTAGACTTGAACAGGTGAAGATTGTAGTGCTCGGCGAAGCATCCACATGAGACTCGGTTACTCAAAGTATCAGTTCGAAGCTGCTCGATTGAAACTTACACCTCACCAATGGAATACAAAAGGAATGAGGTGATTCGTTACAATGGGTGTGGCATGGTGGGTCTCAGCCGTGAAGGTTAGAACTGGTGGGACTCAGGAATGTAGTTTGTCAGGATACTTTCCATGGAAATAGCAATAGAGCAGTGAAAAGCTTGCGTATATATAACCATCATCATCCGGCCAAAACTGCTAAGAGTTGAAGAGGAACATAAATCAAATAATAATAATAATAATAATAATAATAATAATAATAATAATAATAATAATAATAATGTAATTTATTAGTGAAACTGAAAAGATAATCTGAGTGAATAAGCAAAAAGTTTCTTTCAGTTTTAGCGGCAATTTTACTGCATTCAGTCATGTTAATCCTACGTGAGTCGGTAAGCTTCTTTAAAAATGTCCAATGAAAAGTTTGAGAATCTGTTTGATTAGGTTATCCGACCTTGAATAATCAATCAGAAAAAAAATCAACAGAGATAATCAAAGGCTTCCGAAGAATAATTGCAATCAGTTTTTATCTATTTATTGAGGATTTAAAAATAAAATATCATTCGATTTATTAAGAAGGAGAAGTAGTTGGAGAAAATTAGTTTCGCTTTACACAAAAGGCGTTCATTTCAAATCATTTATCAGAAACATTAATGATGAACGGGAAGAGAAAGGTGTAATCTGGAGGATATTAGATAGCGACTGAAATTGCATTTACATTTTTACAGGTTGGCTGGAGAGCATGGAGCTGAAAGTGCGAGAAAAGAAACTGTTAGCATAGAACTTATAGCTTACATCTATCCAGCACAACTATAAATCGAAGAGATCTTGACGCCAGTTTAGTACTGCACTTAAATTCAAAAAGACTAGGTACCATAGCGAAGAGGTCATCCGAACTATTACTATGAAAGCATTTATAGAAAAGATACATACTGTCAACCTAACGGCGGTGGGAAAGTGACTGAAGCCGAGCCGTCAGATCCAGACCAATAATAATGTTGATTCTTCTTTGAAATTATGAAGGAACTCAAGGTAAATAGCAGGGAAACCGGATCATATGTGGCAGCAATATTCTAAACATGGATCAATATATTTCCAATCATTTATCTGTCGGCAGTCAGCGTACATATTTTCATGTATTCTTTTTACTATCTGGTGATAGTTTTTTGAATATGCATACCACACGCACATACATATACGCACGCATACGTACGCATACGAGGTGTGAAAATAAGTGACAAAATGGAAAGTTAATAAACACTCGCTCTTTTTCGTGCCAAGAAAACTACATCCATCTGCAAGGCCTCTGATCGGGAGATTGGAGGTTTTGAGGAGCATGGAATCACCTTTTAATTGTAGTTTTTCCCAGATCCACCCTGATCCAATAAAGGTTGATATACCGCTAAACAAAACCAACCAACCCACCAACGAACCAACGTTTCTAGGCTTTCATTACCCCAATCTCTCCTTGGTCACTCTTGCATAATGATTAAACTCTCTGTAACCTCTTACAGCATCTTCATATGTAATTAAATGACTGATATATTTCTATAAGATAAAAAGCAATGTTAAATGTTTTGATAATGTTAGAGTATTTAGGAGAGTTGGATATGACGATAAACCACATCCAGAAGCAAAGACTCTGGCCGTGAGATCAGAGGTTCTCAGGAGCGTGGAACCACCTCTGAATTACTGTTGTTCCCGGCTCCATCCTGAACCGAGGTTGTAGCACCTGTTAGGGTCTTAGCTATAGGCAAATAGTGAACTCCCAAACAAAACACTATGAAAGTATAAAAATACATTTTTTATAGTAAAAATACCAGCAATACATTTTTATACAAATAACGACCAACAATACTCATTTATAGTGAAATTACCAACATTTTTAAAGCAAAATGGCCAGCAATACATTTTATCTCTATTAGAAATTATACAATGGCGTTCAAAATATATCTAGTTGAAGCCATAAAATTGTGTTCAGATTATTTAGATTTCGGCATTAAATAACCCATAGACGTGTTGATATGCCGCTAAGCAAATCCAATCAACCAATTGCTCCAAGAAGAGAATTCTTTAGATAAATAATGATTTATTGATGTAATCTATCTTATATATAAAAAAAAGTAATGGGGGGATTACAAAAAATCAGCTAAAGTTTACATCGAAGATCTGAACGGGTCAATTTGAACTCTATCGCCCAATGTTGACGCCGGGTTTATCTCATATTCAAGAATTTAATTTCTTCTTTGCTTATTACTTCCTTTATGATGATGGTGTTAATGACTAAATTCATCGCCAATGTACAGGTTTAGAACCAGAAACTTCCAGTTTCACCAAAACCTACTCCTGTCATCTATTCCTTATCGCCGTTCGGCTTTGTAAGTTTCGGTTTGATGTAAATCAAAATCAGAGAAGAAGAAAGTGCCGATGGCGTGTATTTATTTAAGGTGGACCTCAGTTTGACAGGAAGTGATCCACACATTTAATATCATTACCTTCCTTTACGGAAAATACGGAATGAGATATGCAGAACCCAGTTATGAAACTGCAACGGATTGCAGCTGACACCTGTTATAATTTCGAGTGGCGCCTTCTGTAGCATGTCTGTCATGCGTAGCCCTCTTCATCCACCATTGAGATCTGTTGTAATGGTCATGCGCTTGTTGGTCGCGCTTAGCCTGAGTCCTTGTCTTCAACTTTACCGCCAAGGATGGCTCTGCCAGGAGTTTAGAATTCCCGAGGGCATCGCTCGCAGAGTCACTGGGCTATTCAAGCTCATCCATAACAAGAAGTAACCATAAGAGGCACGCATATAGAAAGATACACTCATAAACAGACTCATATATTTTACTCCCTCCGAGTTAATTTTAAAGTGTTCGGTGTCTCGGTATCTTTAATGTAAACTGAAAATTGGCTTTGTTGCATTTCTTTCACACTATTTCATGCATAAAATTGATCCCATCAATAAAACTGTAATTTTGTCTGAAGAAGTTCATTCTCAGAAGAAAACACTACGGATTCGTCTTCAGTCTTTAGTCCATTAATGTCTCCAAAAGCCGATGTTTCCTCGGAGTTTCATGTGTACACTTAGTAGACAATTCCCAGGTCGGCCACCTGAGCATTGTCTACTCTATATACATATGACAGACCGAGTAGAGACTGGACATTGGAGATAACCTTCTTAGGAATAAGAAGAATATTTGCTCTGCTATGAAGCATTGAGCACAATTTGTCTCCTCAAGATCATTTTACCGTGTTAATGTGCAGTTTTGATCATTAAGTATATATATATATATATATATATATATATATATATATATATATATATATATATATATGTATATATATATGTGTGTGTGTGTGTGTGTGTGTGTGTGTGTGTGTGTGTGTGTGTGTATCATTTCAAACCAAGCAAGGCGATAATGTTACTAGAACGCAAAGGGTTACTGGGAATTAAAGAGAGTGGGAAAACTTTATTGAGGTGAAGTGAGGAAAATGGACAATAAAAGAACAGGATTCAGGAAGACCATATGTATATATATATATATATATATATATATATATATATATATATAGTGTATTCCTGAATACTGTTCTTTTATTGTCCATATATATATATATATATATATATATATATATATATAGGCATTGCGAGCGGAAATAGTTTTTTCTTATTTTATTTTTCTGTATTACTATAGATTAAACATTTTCTAGATGTTTCCATTGCATCATTAACCTATTTGAACTCCCAAAACAATATGTGATGTAAATGTACTTTCTGTTATTGCCCTTACGAAATGTCTTCTTTAATCCACTGTATACGCTTTCATTTCCGTTCAAAATATGCTACACATAAGTGTACTCCAAATTTATTTTTAACTGCCACTTATGATTACTAGTTAGGATGAGACAAATCTCATTATAATTGATTTCTCAAAACGGAAATTACTTATGACTCAAGTTAACCCCATTTATTAATGATTCCAGCAAATAAGATTCTCTCTGATGTTTCGTCCCAATGTCGTACTCTCATTCAGATACTGTAAAAAACCATCTCCGCTCTCCACATTAAGTTACTTGCCAAATTGTGTCATCCATACACAGTTTTGTTTTCTACCTTTTAAATTCTGCTTCATTTTGAGAATAGTTTAATCAAATTTCAGGCTCTAGTTGATTCCGGTCCGTTTTATGGTCTCATGTGGTCCATTTCGACTGCCAAGTATTACAGTTCATAATTTAATTTCAATTGCAATTTCTCTGTAGACCCAATTATAACACAAATAATTGGCAACTGATTAGTTTCGATTCAGACACAAGATTAGGAAGAAAAGTAACAAAACAAGATAATTTACATAACGCCGATAAAAATCGTCTGGTCTTTCACAAAGTAATTCGCGAACTGAAAATCTGTTTTACTGAATTAATTCCTTTCATTCTATTTTCTCCTTTTCTTTCAAATCTTTCGCCTTGTCAGACCACTCTTTCTCTACTCTCATTTATTTTGCTTCTCTTTTAACCCAGTAATATCCATTGTCCCCAAATTGTTCGTTGGACGTTAAGGTAGAAAATTATAATTAATACAGGATCTGTAGAAGCTTATAATTAACCCGTAATTTTCCTTTAGTATTCCACAATTAACACCTGACTTTCCTTTAGTAATATATAATTAACACCTGATTTTCTTTAGTATTCTATAATTAACACCTGATTTTTTACTTTAGTATTCTATAATGAACGCCTGATAATTCTGTAGTACCTTATAATTAACACCTGATTTTCTTTAGTAACTTAAAATTAATACCGGATTTGACGGCGGAAATTAATAGATTAAGCTACACACGCACATAAACACACACACACACACACACACACATATATATATATATATATATATATATATATATATATATATATATGTTTTGTTTCACACTTGATTGAAGTTTATGACTATATACTTATTCTGAAAGGTGACATTTCAACGAGTCTATTCGTTTGTGAATTGTGAATTTTAAATATGTTTTACGTCATCTTCATTTCCTACGTATGTTTTTGGTAATGAGAAATTCCACTAAGAGTGCTTCTTTCACAGAATTGTCACTATGTGGAACAAGCTCCCTAAAGAATGCTTCCCCAACCTTGTCAGCCTTTTGCAGGTAATTTAAAGCCAGAAGATAGTTTTAGATAGCAAGATTTCGTTTTAGATAATAATGATTTAGTGATACAAGTTTCACTAAGTAATCCATAGCTAGGGGGAGAAGAGGTGGTTTTATACCTTTCCCATGGGTATTTGCACAAGAGTGAATATAACGAACCCAACGGCTCTCCGATTAACAATTCCAAGCCGTTACACCACCCACACATCGAAGCTTACAGCACCTTGCATTCCCAAGCGGCCAGCCATCTAGGCAATAACTTGTCTCTTCATTGCTTAACTTCGATAATCTTACGGGGACCGGTGTTTCACTTTCTCTAATCAGACCCAGAGGCCCAACCACAACTGGATTTTATTAATGTCTTCATGTGCTACATTTCTCAAACATCACTTCAGGATCCTGATATTTCTTTATTTTTTTTTTAATGATCTTTAAATCTCTACTGCCTTCTCCAGGAACTGCCCTGCCAATAAGAAAGTACATTCTGTTCTTTTTTGTGGTTTTTCATCACTATATCTGGGCGGTTAGCTTTGATTGTTCTGTATGAATTGTAAAGCCCTATAAAAATGTTACATGTACCACATCTGTAATCAGATTCATAAAAATTATTATTACGATCATTATTGTTATTTCCTTTGATTTCTGTTGTATACAAATTTCCTTCCGGGTCCCAACCAGAGATCTAAATCAGAAATGGATTCATAAAACTTTCCACTGATCATTTTTGCAACCCCCCCCCCCAAAAAAAAACGGAAGAAAGATATCACACACAATTTACATAGATAAAACTCTTAGTAATGAGTCAGCTGTACTTGTGAGTACAATTTTTGTATTTGTTTAAGGCATGGGCTACCAAGAAATTCCTTCAATGAGTCTATCGGAACCTTAGCCAATCAGTCCGAGGGCTCCAACTACAACTGGAATTATTGATGTCCTCATGTGTAACATTTTTTAGATTTACACCTCAAGATCCATGTATTTTGATAAATTTGAAGATCTTCAAAGATATATTACAAACAGCAAGGATTTCCAGGTCAGTAAGAAACTACATTCTGTTTTGTTTTCTTCTTCTTCTTCTTCTTCTTCTTATTATTATTATTATTATTATTATTATTATTATTATTATTATTATTACCAATACTTGTTGTAGTATTCATATGTTCTGAAACAGTGTTTACCAGTTATGTTTAGAATTTTACCCTTTTGAACAGATTATATCCATTTTTTTAATAAAGGCAAACCTTCATCTACAGAAGTCGGCCTTATTGTTTTAGACAAAAGAAAATATATTTTCCTTTGGTTAATTAGCATGTTTCTGTCAAAACATTATCATTTATTTGTATCAGATCATTTTCTCTCTCTCTTATTCTTTCTCTCACCCCCTATATATGCATGTATATCTCTCTCTCTTTTTCTCTCTCCCCCGCTTTCGTTATTTCTCTTTCTTTGCCTGACTTGTCTTAAAGTCATGACAGCAATGAACCCAATAACCTCAGCTTTGTCTAAGATTTTCTCTCTATTAGTGGAAGTAAAGCGGGTTTTACAGTCAGAGACAAAGATAGAAATATGGGTGACAGAAAGAAAAGCTTCCTCTGTTCTCCTCCCCATTCCGGGGTTGTGCTAGTTATCATGAAATCCTCAGGTGGGGAGAGGTGTACGTATTTTTTTTCCTGTTTTAATTCAGAATCGCTTTCCCATTTGACATTCCCTTTACTTTGTTTTTCCAATAGATTGAAAAATTACGACATCCGTTTCTTTCTATCCTTTGGGAAACAGCCACGCGACATATTTTTTTATTTCCAGCTTTACAATGTCTTGCAAGATCAGGTATCGCTTCAAGATTCAAGGGAATAACATGATATCTTGTCGAACCTTATCAACTCTGAATTTTCCTGAACGCAAATCCATTATACATTTTTATAAAACACAATGAAAAATCAGTTTCAATCCTCTCGGGGTTTCACAAGCTTAGAGTCGTTTTCACTTTTGACAGTCAACACAGTCCTGTTCTGAGTCACCATCAGCTGCTTAGTTACGTTCTCTTTAATCACTTCCACGGCCTTAGGATGTCAATTGTAGTCTTGGGAAAAGTCAAAAGTTGAAGGACAACAATTCTGGGCTGACAGATCATAGTGTTGAAATGTGTCGCCAAATAAGCCAGCTCGAGACATAAATAATCTACTCCGGTCATTATGTTATGCGACTGTCACAATTTAGCTTCTCACAACCAACTAAATAGTGAGTGACTGTTCACGCGTAGATATTAAGGTTACTTGATTGGTTGAATGTGTACATTAAGGCCGCGCAACAGATTCGTAGAACAGTAGAGACAATATTAGTTTGACAGGGTATAGTAGAATTTTAAGCATGACAAGAAAGGTGCTTTCTATCTGACTTTATCATTATTTACACTACTTACACTCGGACTATTGTCCTCACCTTTGTGTTTATTATCACAACATTTCGGTCGTTGTGCCTTCCGGCCTCCATTAGTCTCTTTTCGATCTGAGTAATCTTTAGGATTTCCTTAGTAGGAAGTAAAGAAATACGATACGGGATTCATTAATAAATATATAAAGAAAAAGTAGCAAGGCTTCAAAAACAGTAGCAACAAGAGAATGAAGACTCGGCTAAGCGTGGCAAGCAGTAACAGTTTCAGCAGCAAATTTCAGCGGTTAGATTAGGCTTAAGCGTCCACGTTCTACACTCATGATTATCTCACGGTACAATAGCCCAGTCGATTAAAGCGTTGGTTACTGAATTTGGTGACATTGTAATTGTGAGTTCAAATAGTGGAAATAGGGCGAGCAATAAGAAATTACGAGATATCGATTAACTAAAGGGTTCATTTCAATTCTCTGAAGATGACCCTGATCGACAAGCACAACGTCAAAGATGAGGATAACAGTACGAGTGTAAGTAATGTAACTTACTATGATTGATAAAAAAAAATGAAGTTTACGATGACATCACGTTGAAACACAACTTTCCGTACGATCAGCGAAGTTAAGCAACGTCAAATCTGATCAGTACCTAGATGGGTGACCGCTTGGGAATACAAGGTGCTGTAAACTTGAATGTACGGGTAGTGTACTGGATAATGCCTTTGGATTATTAACTGGAGACCCGAGTTCCAATTCCCGTTGGGTTCGTTATATTCACTTTTTGTGCAAATACACTTGGGAAAAAGTATAAAACCACTTCTTTACCCCCAGCTATGGGTTAATTAGTAGGACTTGTATCACTAAATCATTATTATCTCGAAAAAAAATCCAACAGTATTAAAAAATAATTCTGGCTTGAAATAACTTGCAGTGTGTTGATCAGATGTAAAAAAAACGAATCAATCAATTGACAAAGAAGTTTGTGCTTGAGCAGTTCAGGAATTTAAACAAAATATAGAATATATCCGAGGTGACTAAAGCGCCCTCTCTTGGTCAACTTTTATGTTAAATTAAAGAATAAGAATAATAAGAAGCATTCAGTGATGAGAGACGGCGTACGAAGGACGGGAAAGTGGTTTCGCTAATAACATACTGGCACAACCTCTGGTAACATGGTGCCTGATACGATAAGAAACATTTTCACTCTGTGTCAGGAACACTGAAATGCACCAGCATTGTTCAAGCCAGTCTGCTGCTATTTATGCAGCAGGAACGTGATACACTGTTTACGTACGATAATGTTTGCGCCAATCTTACAACAGGGAAATATTTGACTATCTTGATTTGATTCATTCGTTTCACATCATATCGACTCTTTATAGGTCATTTGATGCCGAAATTTAATTTTCTTGGGAGCTTTGAAGTAAAAAGCATATGATATATGTTATTCAATTCACAATTGGTACATGATACTCAGCTGTTGCGCATATACATGTTTGTGTGGACATAATGACTAGAGGTGATGATATGCGTGATTGTGTTGTAGTTTTGCTGAAGTTATATTTTGTAATACAGTTTGAGTTCTTTAAGAAATTGTAGGATATTATATGGATTAAATGGATTAATGTCATGAAAGAGTTGGTTGTTTGGTTGGTTGATTTTGGTTAACGACATTTCAACCTCTATGGGTTATTTAATGCCGAGAACTAAACATTTTGAACACAATTTAATGCCTTCAAATAAATATATACTATAAATAGGTATTGTTGTATTTTATATATAAAAATATATTTTTATGCTTTCATATGATTTTGTTTTTGCTTGGGGTCCATTATTTTTCCATAGCTGAGACCCTAACACGTGCTACCACTCCAGGTTAGAGTGGACCTGGGAACAACAGCAATTAAGAGTTTCTCCTCAAAACCTCCAAAGTCCCGATCAGTGGCCCATCTGCCGGCTGTAGTTTACACTTGACTGTCTTGAAAATCAGCATTTAAAATCCTGATTTTTCTTTACCTGCGCTCGAACAATGAACAACTGTCAGTGGTAGCAAAAAAACTGCAAAACTATGCCATGCACTAAGCATGCATTTGCTTAGTATGAATAATGGCGGCACTATTACTTGTGCGAATGCGATTTATTTTGAATGGCCTTGCTTTGAAATCGCTCCGCATAAAGCACCCATAGAAAGAGATGAATTTTGTTATTGACTCCCTGCTTTGGTTCCTTTTACTAAAATCTGTAACAACGTTGCTCTCTGATTCTGCCAACGAGCTAGAAAATTCTTGGCAGATAATTTATACTTTCATTTCTACTTTTTAAGAAATCGTGATTTTCTGAGGAATTACGATCGAGATTTTCGCAATTGCTAAACTTTCAGCAGCGCAAAATTTCTGCTTTCAGTCTCATCTCAATAATCACGGTTATTTCTCAGGCATCTTTTTCAATATCGGATCAATCGGAAAGTTTCAGGCGGTAAGACATCGTAATGACGCATATGGGAAAGACCAAGTTTTAGCAAGCTTCTACTCACAGTCCTTTTGATTAGGTAATAATGGCGATAGTAATTAGCGTGTGGCACGTGGCTCCGTTTGATTTCCGACCATGCGACCCGGGTTCGAATCTCGGCACAGTCCATTTTTCAATCTGGGGAGGCAATCTCAAAAACCTGAAAACCATACCACTTTGAAAAATACTTGAAAACCATAGAGTTTGAGATTAGTTGATGATATCACGAAGTCACAAGCCACGATGACCGTGGGTTTGTTCAGGTTGTTGATAACGCCAGATAATGCGCTCCCTCTCGGAAACTGTAACTAATGTTCGCTTAGCATAGTTGCAGTGTAAACTAGACATATGCTCTGTGTATTAAGTAGCCATTTGTAGTAGGGTTTAGTGTGCTCGGAGACGAGTTGTAACTGGCTATTATATAGTTGCATGTTCACACCAGATGTCTGAAGATGATTACTTGAAACTGAGTGACAGTAAAATGCTGGATATTAAGCATTTTTCTCGATGCCGCCGTAAACTGGACAGTCTCAGACCTTCCTTGACATTCCTATTTAGCAAAACATGCTTCTAATGGATTTTTGACAGCGCCACACTTAGGACAAACATAACTCCTTGCAAATTTCAATGTCGCCGTGAATTGGAGAGTCCCGATCCTTCCTTAACATTCCTGTTCAGCTAAACGTTCTTCTAATGGATTTCTTACAGAGCTACAGCTAGGACAAACATAACTTCTTGCACATCTCAATGTCGCCGTGAACTGGACATGACTCTGGCTTTTCTTAACCTTTCTGTTCAGCAAAACTTGCTTCTAATAGAGCCACACTTCTTACAGAGCCACACTTCGGTCAAACACAACTACTATATTTATATTCCAAAGTTTTCTCAGTAACGTCCACGATTCGCAGATATTATTTGTTTACGCCTAATTGGAATTCTTGCTTGGATGAAATGGTCGGTTTGTATTCGAGTACTATTTTTTTTATCTTCTGGAGCAACCTAATACAATGTGTTTATTAAGCGTGCCCCGGAAGTCACCACGGGATTTAAAACTCTACTAATTTCAATATTTTTTTATTATTCAAAAATAGTTTTATATAGAATTAAAATTCAAAACTGGAATTATATTCCCATTCGATCATGAAGTTATACGACGACAATGTCTTCAATTTTCTACGTCGCATAAAGGCGTTCTTTCTATAGTTTTCTGATAACAACTATCTATCTAATATTTACAAAATTCTGTGACTTCCATCCGTCCTTCACACCCTCTAAAATAGCCGTACATTGACCGATCGAAACCAAATTTTTGGGAGAAATGCAAACAGGTAAGTGGATACAAAGTATAGTTAGTTTTACTAGGTTGTGTAGCTGAGTACAATACATTTTGATTCATTTTTTTGAAAAATTAAAGCTTTATTATTTAACATAGAAAATATTCATTCTATTTTGAAAAAAAAATTAATGATTAAAATAAAAAAAATACTTATTTAATAGAAGTGCAATATTGTTTTCCATATATTTTTCTTTAAGTTTTTATATATACGAGAATCCAGTTTTTAGTTCGCCTTGCGTTTGCGAGAACTATAAACAAATCACAAGGCCAAACGCTTCAAAAATTTGAAATTTGTCTCCAGAAAGAAAAATGTACGCATGGTCAGTTGTATGTTGTATGCTCAAGAGTAAGAAATCATAAGAATTTATTCTTCGTTGGAAAAACGGAAAAAAGAAATTTTCTCAAAAAATGTTGTTTACCATGGAGTCAATAAATTAAATTAAAGAAATTATTAAACCGCGAAATAGGGGTTTTGTCAAAGTATGTTTTCAGCTCATTCAAATTTCATCGATTGGTTTGCGAAATTGGACGAAACGTAAAGTTTGTAAATCTCAACAAAAATGTTAGCGATAACTTCAACAATTCTAAATATTGTGAGGATTTCAACAAATTCTAGTGATTAATAACTCAGGCTGCAACCCACAAATTTCTGTTCAGATGTTATGCCTGAGTTGCTGAACACGGTGGCGGTAAAATTTCGGAATTCAACGAAATTATCCGGTAAACAAAAGATTATTTAAATCCAAAATAACATTCCAGGATTTTGATTCTTTGAACAGTTGTGAATTTTCCCTCCGTTAACGTTAATTTCAGAAAAAAAGAGATGAACATTATGAAATGCCCTATATTTGTGGCCTTGTGACAAAACTAAGATAAGTTTAGTAAATAACAATGTGAAAGGCATACGCAAGGAAAAATGATTTAATAAATCTGAAGTTTTTCCTGTGACAATAATTAGCGACAAAAACATGCAATAGAATATTTAAGTCGCCTATAAAGATGCGGACCCGTAAAAGAACACGAGGCGAATATTTTATTAATGCAAATTCAATTATTAAGAAAAATGGCGATGTGTATATCAATAAGAAAAAATATACTGAGATTGTCGAAACATTTTTTCAGACATTTTTCGGACATTTTAAATGCACTAATAAAACACTTCAGAATAATAATTGGTAATTAGCCAAAAGAGTTTGGCAAAAATGTAAGAACAGTTTTCTCGAAGGAAACGTATTATAGCAAAGTCATTCGACTATTAAAAAGACTTGTCTTACATAACGATTTTAGAAAAGTGATCAAAGAATAACTGTCTATAATGTTCTAAGAAAAGCAAATATTCAAGACGGCATTTTAAACATCACATAACACCAATCCATATCTCAAAATCCGAGGGAATTATTTCTGTGCCGACAGAAATGAAATATGCACTTTTTGTGTCTACCTTTTCTTTAAATACTTCTCAAACAGACGTAATTATAGAGTGAAAAGGTATACAGGTAACTTTACGAAATGGTGAGTACATTCTCTTTATTTGTTTAATTTAACTTGTGTCAGTATACTACACGGTATATATATTTACAATTTGTTATACTAACATTATTAATTTGCATCAACAACCTCCGTAAGTTGCAATGCACAGAACGCAGTAGGTATATTTTACACGGCAGTTTAAAATTTACCGAAAATATGCAAAAATGTTGAAATCACTACAGTCACTACATAAATACAATCCGGACCATGGCAACTTCCTTGAGGCAATGAAATACAAAAAAATCACTGTCTACAGGTCAACAGTTTGGGCTCGATTTTTATACACACGGAGAGAAAGATTTATAATAAGTTTCGCATATTTTTGTACAAGGATCAATCAATGTACAGATCGATCTATACGCTGTTTAAGTTCTGAGTTGCAGGACATTATATATAGCACGTCAGGCCAAATGACGGTTCCGTGTAGGATACACGTTCGATTCCTGTCAGGAGGACACATATTTTCTACGAAATTTATCGGATATTTAAGTCGGTAAATGTAATTAATACTGTTTATTATAAACAGAGCATTTACTTAAATAATTGTATCTATAAAAATAACGTATGAAGAGATAATATATTAAAATAATTGTCAGACTTAGTCTATTTCATAATATATGTTGACATTTGTTTATGTTAAGATACGCTTGGAGCATATATGATCGTTCGAGAAAAGATCGTGGGAAGTATGTTGTTTAAAAACAGTAATTTGACTTTGATAACCAGACACTTCTTATGTGGCTAAATGGTAGAGCCCGTCAGGCCAAATGACAGTTCCGTGTATGATACAGGTTCGATTTTTGTCGGAGAACATATTTTCTACAAAATTTCTCGGATGTCCAGGCCGATAAATGTATGTAATACTGTTTATTATAGAATTATTTATTACATAATTGTATCTATAAAAAATAAAGTATTAACAGAATATATATATATATATATATATATATATATATATATATATATATATGATAACTATATACATCACAAACAGTATTAGGGAAAAATGTATGACAAAGTGTAAAATGTTTTCTTGTGACCTAAAGGACAAAATGTATCACAAGCAAACTTGTTACACTTTGTCGTATATATATATATATATATATATATATATATATATATATATATATATATATATATATATATATGTGTGTGTGTGTGTGTGTGTGTGTATATATATATATATATATATGTGTGTGTGTGTGTGTGTGTGTGTGTGTGTATATATATGTATATATATAACAACAGAGTAAACTCATCAGAACAATTACCGTGAAAATATTTATGGAAGAGGCAAAGGAAAGCTACGTTACAGTTGTGAAAACGTGACTGAATCTGAGATGCCAGGTTAGGACCGATAACATTGCTAATTCTTCTTTGGAACTTGCCAAGAATTTCTAGACACATAGCAGAAGCATCAGTCCAGATGTAGCAGAAATATTTGTTACATAGACAAATAGTAGACATAAGTGTACACGATAGATTCTGGCGAGATGTGTGTGTATGTGTGTGGTGTGTGTGTGTGTGTGTGTGTGTGTGTGTAAGTTCACTGACGGAAAATAAAATTATAACGCCCTGATATTTCCTGGTTAAAGTATGTGCATAAAATGGGGTATTAGATATTTTGATAGAACTATAAGTCCTTAGCTATTCTCTAATATAGTAACACTCATACCAGTGCACCGTCTGTGCCTGCGATTTAGATCGTGACGCTTGCTGTGATAAGATTCAGTGGGATGAAGGAGTCAAATGCAAGCGTCATGTCACGGAGACGAATACATTTACTTTTTTCTGCAATTATAACTAGGTCGTACTGTAGGTATTGGAGAGCCTGTATGGTCAGAGAACTCCTGTGAATGTTGGATGTGACGCGTCAGGAGGTGCTTCAGTTTTAGCGGCCGTGTTCAAATGGATATTCCTACATCCTTATGCCAGATTTCTGGGCGGCTAAGTAGTAAAGATACTTGTGTAAGATCGACATATTATAAAAACAGCAGATCAGAAGACATCCTTAGATGAATTCAAAGAAGAGGTGCCTTTAAAATGTCATCACTGACCATTAGGTATAGTATTGATTATTTGCAGCAGAAATATTTTTACGATGTCTCCAGGCAGTCTTCCTGTTGTGCCAAAGAGAGAGAGAGAGAGAGACAGAGACAGAGACAGAGAGATAGAGGGTTGAGAGAGAAATGGACATTTAAGTCAACATCCTGAGGCGACAGTCTGTCCCATGTTAAACGCAATTGTCATGTTCTGATTATTACGTTTAACATGAAACAGACTGTTGCCTCTGGGGGTTGACGTCATATATTCATTTATATGTATATTTACATACGCTCTGTCCTTGTTATTGACCATTTTAACTCATAAATATAGCATGACTTAAAACTATATTTTATCACATATATATATATATATATATATATATATATATATATATATATATATATATATATATATATATATATGAGGAGTTAAGTAGGCAAATAAATACAGCGTTATTATGAAAAAATAAGAATTTATTTTTATAATAAATATTTACTTTTTAATATAATCTCATTCTTTGTCAATGCACTTAATTCTGTGGTAAATCGAACTATGCCATTATTATGCATATTATAACTAAGAACTTCTGTTTATATTTCTGAAATGCTGCGGACAACAGTAAATGTAGACTCATAACTAAGAACTTGACCACCTTCGTATCAGTGTATATATGTACATATGTACATATATATATATATATATATATATATATATATATATATATATATATATATATATATAGTCACTGTGGACATACAAATCGACATCGCATCGTAACTGTCAGTTTCACCCGACCACGAACGTCAGAACAAGTGACACTATTCCATTAACCAGTTATGTCTATAGCAGGTTTTTTTCATAGGTCACTAAAGGATCAGAGAAAGAAAAAGTTTTTTTCCGTTTTCTTTTTTGGGGGGAAAAGGCTGAGTGTTATTTATAGCAAAGACATCTAGGCTGCTTAATTATGTTGGCACAATGACTAGAGGAAGTATTTATGTAAATTTTAGGTAGGGAGGAGTAGATGCAATAGACAACAATAAACTACCGAAGAACTCAAAATCGATCGCAACATTTAAGTATTGCATTAATATTTAAGCTAACTCTTTAAAAGTTTGACCATAATTCTTCTTACGCCACTTAATTTAAAGACAACTTGATGTACGTAGGTCCTTACTTTCCGTACAAAAATATTTTTATTTCATGGGTGACTTTCACTAAATTTCGCAATTAATTTCGGTTATTCTCAAATTTATTGCCAAGTTATAAAAATTGTTATCGTACAAAACAAATTTATCCTAAAAAATGACGTAAAAACAATCGGAATAAACAAAAATTTTGGGTATCCAAAATTTCAGAGCTGCGGATTCGAATCCATCCCGGATGGTGTTCATTTTCTCATGGAATTGGTCTGATTCCAAAATGGTATGATATGTTCGGCATCAGCCTCTAGGAGCAAAGTTGACAATTTTCTTTTGAAACACAGTAATTTGAGAAAAGTATTTATTTTAACATGAGCTATTTAAATTTAGACAGTTGTGTCCCATAAGTTGTAACAGTGTGACACAGTGACATTCGCATTTAATATATATATATATATATATATATATATATATATATATATATATATATATATATATATATATATTATTTCGCGTCATTTTCTAGGGTTAAGCAGATCAGTTCTTAGAACCAACAGCCAGACTACCCGCACATATCATTTGATGATAGTGGTGAAGGCTTGTGCCGAACCAACCACACTTTTTGAAGAGCCAAATACAATTTGCCACAAGGTCCGCAAACGGCTCTCCGCAGGTTTTTAATTCACAGTTGTCCTTCTTCTAGACCTGTTGTTATGTAGGAATAGGTTTAACCTGCTATGTAATCATAGCCCGTGGGAAGAACAGACAGATTCATACTTTTCCCAGGGGTATTAACCCGTAAGTGAATGTAATGAATCCGATTCCTCAATCCAAGCCAATATCCATTGCTCCACCGTGGCCCACAGTCCATTGCCCCCTCCCCATATATATATGATTAATATTTTATTCTTTTACATTGTCTATTTATTTGTTTTATATATTTTTATTGCATTTAATTTGCTTTGGTATTAGGATTGAAGTTTATTAGAATAGGTTATTGGATTTTATTTATTCTTTTAGTCATGATGTGATTGTAAGTAGCGTAGGACATATATATATATATATATATATATATATATATATATATATATATATATATATATATATGCATGTGTTTATAAGGTGTGATGTGAAAATCGTCGCCGTTTTGTATTTTTAATTTCATGCTTGGGCGTTGTCTGATTTTATTTTGTCGACTGCACTGTATAATAGGGTACAACTGTCTGTAAGAAAAAGAGCAACATGACACAATTCACTTCGCCAGAAATTTGGATACGGCATGTTGTACTGCTTGGCATTTGTGCCAGAAACATCAATAAACACATTTTAGAGTGTTTGGGTATAAATCTAAGGTCAGTTATAAGAATTCGGAAAGAGTTGGATGAGTCTAATAGTGGTTACGAAGGTACGGCAGGTCGGAAAACTCACTCTGATCTTTCAAATAGGAAAAGAACACCCGAATTTGTTGGTGAGGGACTCAGAGACAACACGGAGGCCTACGTTACGTGCCTTGAGAATGCAGTACTGCCTTGGGACAGGAGGGCTGGAAGACCCTATGTCTGGCAACAGGCGTTTGTACCATGCCACGCAGTAGAACTTTTGCGACCACATCATCCCTTATATTTGGCCACCTAACTGCCCAGACTGCAGCCATCTTCATTATTATATGTGAAGCACAGTTGAGTAGAGAGACCAACAACCCTTGTTGTAACACCAAAGATGTACTGAAGTCAAGGATTATGGCAGTATTCACTAACTAAGGAGACCCTCCAGAAGCCCAGAAGAGTTGTCGGAGATTCTGAAGTCGTATATATATATATATATATATATATATATATATATATATATATATATATATGGTGGACTCTCCGGTCGCATTCAACGTATGAGCATCAAGCAGCTCAGCTCCTAGGAACAGACAGCCCAGACACCAGCACATATGATTTGATTATAGTGGCGGAGGCTTTGTGCAGAACCAACCACACTTTTTGAAGGGCCGAATACAGAGACCTGGTGCACTACGTGCCACAAGGTCCCCAAACGACCCTCCGCAGGTTCTGAATTCAGAGATATCCTTCTCCTAGACCAGTTGCCATCCAAGGCTATAGAACCCAGTCTGTCCTGCTATTTACCCATAGCTGAAGGGAGAAGAAATAGGATTAATACCTTTCCCAGGGGTATTTACAAGTAAATGGATTCGACTGGAATATATATTTGTGTGTGTGTCTGTGTGTTATATTTCCTATATTTTAATTTTGGGCTTTACCGATCACTATTTCTGTACCTAATATATAGAAAGATCCTGAAAAGTTTGAACTTATAACCAATGAATCACAGCAGATGAAATAACTTCAACACCACAACCAATCACATACACTTCTCACATCCTTTCTCATATTTATTTGCCACCTAGTGCGTCATTATTAAACCTGACATGGTGAAATGCTGAACTGAAACTACGGCAACGCATGGCTTTCTGTTAAAATCATACTAACGGCTTGTTCTCAGTTGGAGGAGACAGGATCAGGCTAGGTAAAAACTCTTCACAAAATGCTTGTCAGTGTCGATTCTGGATTTCGCCATTGACCACTGCGTTTCAAGTTAATCCAGAACACATGTTTCTTCTTACTGTCATTTCTTTCTTTTATTAAGCATTATTTATTATTGAGATACGTTGCGTAAGAAACGGATATGCGCTGGAAACTACAGAAAAAGACTATTTCGACGTATGGCAAGTCAAGTACATTCAAGTGTCTTGCAACGGTCGGCGTTTTCAAGACATGAAACCGATACACAAATGCATACACTAAAAATAAAAACAAAAAGCCGGCAGATAGAAAGAGCTTACTGGATGAAGAATGTACATGCTTTGGATTACGAAATACTAATATCAAGTAAATATTGGAGGGTTACTGAGAAATTCGAATCGACCCACGTCCAAAAGTCTTTTTTGGGTGAAAGATCTTTTTCATCAGGCAGAGAAATTCTTCAGAACCAGTAGACGCACACCCACATACAAATATACATGTATGGGGAAACGGTATATAAATTCTTTATATATCACGAACACTTTTAAAGAATAAAGAGAAAAGGAAAACTTTTATTTACCATTAGAGGACGAAAGGCGTCAATAAAGAAAGGTTTTACTATTGTCTTTTTTCATGTTGTCTTTTACAGATATATTTTTAGTTATATCTGAATATTTACACAGACACACGCACACACAGACACACAGACACGCACACACACATATATATATGTACTTACTTTTAATAGTCTTGAATACAATAACATCGATAAATGAAGAAAGTAAAAGCATCATTTACTACAAGATAAATAGATAATTTATAGACCGAGATGATAGATAGATAGATAGATAGGAACAAACTTAGATATGAATATATATATATATATATATATATATATATATATATATATAGAGAGAGAGAGAGAGAGAGAGAGAGAAAGAGATAGATAGATAGATAGATAGATAGATAGATAGATAGATAGATAGATAGATAGATAGATAGCATAAAAATCTTACCTAGATATAAAATAAAAAGCATATGCAATATAAAGGCAGTTAATTATAGTCGAAAATAGATTTGAACTTTGGGGTAAATAGAGAGACAAATGTGAGCAAACTGACTTCTTTCCTAGACTGCGCTGTTTAACAGTTTCGTAAATAAGTTCTTTCTTTTCTCGTTACCTTTCGAAAATTTCAATTTGCCAAGTAATTTCGTAGATAGAAGGAATCTAACCAGAAATATATTAAGGTCATGGCTCAGCAAGTGCTTTCAGGTTGATACTTCAGGCTTGTCAACTGGTAAAACCATAGGAGCTAATTTTCGCTGCAGTTTGTGCGATTTGATATTATTGGTTAGAAGTTTTTGAAAGGATCTGAAAAAAAATCACTTGTCCAAGTATTTCAGAAAATGCCTCATGCTATTACATAAAGAAAGGTATGTATTAACTTAGATAGAATCGAAAAGTATATATGGAAAAATGATTTAAAGTATAATGATTTTTTATTTCTTTTTTGTAGTTTAACATCCTTTTTCTTTCTTTTTTTTTTAATCGGTATCACTCTATGCAAGGCGGTAAAACCACTAAGACACAAGGTGTTACAGGATGTGGAAGAATTAGGAATAGAAACATTAAGGTGTTACAGGATGTGGAAGAATTAGGAATAGAAACATTAAGAATGAGCGGGAGGAGGAAAGAGTAATTAGGAAGACAGTAGATAACTATTGACATTGCATTTAAATTTTTGAAGAGTAAAGTCGGCCGGAAAGTATGGAGCCGGAAAGGAGTTCTACAAGCGTGAGGTGCGAAGAAAGAAAATGTTAGAATAGAATTTATGGTTGCATCAAGCCAGCTCAACTGTAACTTGATGAGATCTTTACGCCAGTCGTGTACTGCTCTTCATTTCAAAACGTCTAGTTATCCTAGCGAAGAGCTCATCCGAACATTTGCCATGAAAGTATTTATAAAAAGGCACAGAGAGGCAACCTTATGGTGGTGGGTAAGTGACTGAAGCCGAGCCGCCAGATCAGGACCAATAATATTGCCGATTCTTCTTTAGATTTTTTTCAAGGAGCTCAAGATAAATAGCAGGGGAACCGGACCATATGTAGCAGCAATATTGTAAGTATGGACGAATTATGTAGGTTATTTAAAGCCGAAGTATATTTTTGGATTGTAAGAATGATTCTTGTTTTGTGTGGGCGAGGAAACATTGGATTAACTAATTTTTTGAGATAAGAATGATTTTACCAGACATATATCATACTATTTAACCCATAGATGGGAAAGATGTGTTTATACCGGCCCTAATATTATTTGCGTGCAAGTGAATGTAACAAAATGAAATTCGAACTCGGCTCTCCGGTTTCTCATTACGAGGCGTTATCCACATCACCTGTATACCCAAAAGTATAGGGAAAATCCAACTCTGTGTTATGTTACAGAGGAGGATATGTTGTTGTTGGAACCCTATTCCTGGAGTTGATCAGCTGTTTCCTGATTTTGAGGATGCAATTGATATCTTATTATTAAAGCATAGAATACAGAAGAAACAAAAGAGAGTTGATGAAGTGGAAAAATGTTTTTTTGTTGTCAATTGATCTATGAGTTTAGCAACGGTCTAAACAAAGGAAACAGTTTCTTCTCCTTCCATGAGGAAACGAGTGGCTCAATTTATATGGAAGAGGCTTTGTTTTGTCACACGCACTGCTCTCCGACATTGAGATCTCCTTGTCGTATTATTATATATGGCGAAGATGACAATGATCCTTTGTTGATCGTCCTTTGGGAGTTATGATTTTACTCATGGCCCTTGCTCGAACAACGGTACATCACATTATTTTGATATTTGTTTAAAGGAAACAAGTGTGGAATGGGAAAAGTTGATATGCCATGTAACATTGTACAAATTAATGGAACATTTTTAAATATTCGGATTCCAAAGTTAATAGCTCGATAACTTTATAACGTTTGGGGCAGATACCTTAAAGGAAAGAGAAAAATGAGCCATTCCCAATGATTTTACTACAAACTAGCGGGACGATCCTAGTAGTAATGGTAATATTAGCCAGTTCCTTCTGAGGAAACCTTCAGCAACCATTGACCAATCAGCCTGTGCTACCATCGGTTGATGTTTATAAAATATGTCTACTAAAACATTTTTCCCGGACAGAGCGAGGACAAAGAGTGATTATAATGTGTCAAATGTTGCTTAGAGGAACAAGGGATAGGAAGTTGTGGAGAGTGATAATTGCCCACGTTCTGACGTGACCGAACGTATTAATGGAAAAGATTAGAGATAAGTTGGTTTAGAGGAAAGTAACAGGCAGATTATCACCTCTGTCAAGTGGAATCAATTAAAATATAAACCTTTTGTTTCTCTGTGTTATTAACTAATTTCGATTCCTTTCTTTTCAATTGATGAGTTATGATTTCTTCTTTATTCTTAGGCGTATTTCGCGCTTTTCCTTCACTTTCTTCATAGTTTTCTTCTTTCTTTACTTTCCTTTTATCAATGAGAATCTACTTCTTTCTTTCTTTCAGAGAGTGAGAGAGAGAGAGAGAGAGACCTTTTTTCCTTCTCGCTTTTTGCTATTTTCTTCCATTCTGCAATTAAGGATACATTTTTTCCCCTATTCATCTTCCACGTTTCATCTAGAAAATCAGCTTTCTTTTGTTACTTGGCTTTTTCTGTCTTCTTTCTCTTCTTAACAACCTCTGTGTTCTTTATTTCGTAGGTTGATGTTTTCTTTCTTTCTCAGCGTGTTCTTCGTTCTTCATTTCCATCGTCATATCTTACCTTTTACTAAGGAAGCAATTTCCTCGTCCTCTAATTGAGATAGCTGATGTTGACGCGACAAAATTACTTAGAATCACGCAGTAATTCATACGAACTAGATTTGGAACTGTCTTTTGTTCAAACACGCAAGCCTTCAATAACGCGACTTGGATTCACTTGTGACTCTCTCACTGGCAACCACCGACTGGCCGACTGTTTCGCGATTGAATCACTTGCTTTTATTGACGTCGAAACAAAAGCACGATATCTTGATGCGCCAACGTTTGAGGTGACTTTATTTGAAAAAATTCACTATACATTTCTCTCATTGACCTGCTTATTCCAGTTTGAGACTAGGCGATCGGCCAGCTATTATAGTCTATCAATAGGTGTGCCTAGTTACATTTATATTTTGGTCAGCCTATCAAATTTAAAGCCGAAATTATGATGAAGCTAAATAAATAGCGAAACATGTTCAATTTACAAAGATTTCTCCTATCTTTTCCTTATTTAATCATTTTGTCAAATTTAATCCCTATTTACAATTATATATGTGTGTGAGTGTGTGTGTGTGTGTGTTTATGAGTGTGTATCTGTGTACATGTGTGTCTGTGTCGAGGAGTGTCATATAAACTTTATATATATATATATATATATATATATATATATATATATATATATATATATATTGTTATGGTACAGGTTCCTAGTACCACGGTGATGGTCCAAGGTAGAACCAATGAAGAATAACTCGAACACAGGTACGGAATAACACAGATATATTACAAACAGAATATGTACAAAATAAGTAGAAGTGTTAGTAATAACAATCAGGTTAGGTTAGAGAGAACTATGTTGTCTCGACCAGTATCACTATTCCAATGTCTTACAGTAATCGTCTGACGCGACTCTGTCTATGACTGACTCACACTCTGACTCACAGGATGTTCATTAACACGCCCACGTGTGTCAAATGTGGCACAAGGCCGGTTTAATGTGGGCTTACCGAGCCCGTAGGCTCGGGCAAAAATTGCCCGTAGAACCCGTATAAACGGGATCGGGTTGGTCAAACTCCCCGAACGAGGCTCTACCCTTCGGCGGAGCCTCGTCCGGGTTCCTCCCTGTCCCGAGGCAGAGAGTTCCCCTCTGCCTCAGAGACAGAGAGTTCGACCGAATAGCTGAGACGTCCAAAAAGGACTGGGTCTCACACTACTGCTTCCTCTCGAGGTGAAGTATTTATGGTGTACGGGATAGTCCATTACTATTATGGGTAAGTTCCAAAAACTTATATATATATATATATATATATATATATATATATATATATATATATAGCTGAATGTCGAAATGGAAAAAACTCTATGTAACGCATTTCGACCTTCAAAAGAACTTCATCAGAGTATAAAATAATTCCACTGTAAATTTACGTCCGGGCTCATACCACATTAAATCTTTCTTAACCAATCTACTCCTATGGCAATGGGGGATATTTTCAAACAACAGCGACTAAAACAAAAACAAACACTTCTGGAAGGTTGAATGAAGACGGTTTAGCTGTACGTCTAGAAATTTTAAATTTCAATCGAAGCTTCAGCGTTACCTTTCAGTCTATAATAATAAGGCTGAAATGCATAGCTCCCACACGTTTTTAGAAATGTCTAAACTATCATGATAGTTTTGATATTTCTAAATGAGTCGGGGGCAATGTATTACGTTCATATGCGTCTTGATCTGACGAGGCTATCAAACCATGACTCGAGTTTTCAAATCATTATTTTTCTTTTCTGGCATCTAATTATGTTAAGCAAAAGAATCCCTTCAGGCACTGTATCCTGTTTTCAACTAGATTAGCTCTGATGATACATTTGTTATAACTGATACGTACAACGAGATTAACTGAAGGTTTTTAGAAATAATTAATTCCGCATTCTGGATTTTTATGATGGCTTTATAATATGTGAATATACCTTAATAATGTTTGCTTTATGATATGTGAATATACCTTAATAATGTTTGTTTATGATATGTGAATATACCTTAATAATGTTTGCTTTATGATATGTGAATATACCTTAATAATGTTTGCTTTATGATATGTGAATATACCGTAATAATGTTTACTTTATGATATGTGAATATACCTTAATAATGTTTGTTTATGATATGTGAATATACCTTAATAGTTTGCTTTATGATATGTGAATATACCTTAATAATGTTTGTTTATGATATGTGAATATACCTTAATAGTGTTTGCTTTATGATATGTGAATATACCTTAATAATGTTTGCTTTATGATAAGTGAATATACCTTAATAGTGTTTGCTTTATGATATGTGAATATACCTTAATAATGTTTGCTTTATGATATGTGAATATACCTTAATAATGTTTGCTTTATGATATGTGAACATACCTTAATAGTGTTTGCTTTATGATATGTGAATTACCTTAATAATGTTTGCTTTATGATAAGTGAATATACCTTAATAATGTTTGCTTTATGATATGTGAATATACCTTAATAGTGTTTGCTTTATGATATGTGAATATACCTTAATAGTGTTTGCTTTATGATATGTGAATATACCTTAATAATGTTTGCTTTATGATATGTGAAAATACCTTAATAATGTTTTCATTTACTCATATTCTCTCAGACTCAGTTACTCCTTGCTTCTTAATGTCTTAAATTGCTTTACTTGGGGTGGAATGATTAAATTAATAATGATTAATAATCATTGCATCATGGAACACTAGGTGATTTTTTTTCGTTAAAGATCATTCTTATTTCAACTATAAATACTGCTACAACGGTTTTTATCCGATCACCGAAGTAAAGCAACGTCGAGTCTGGACTGTACCTAGTTGGGTGACTGGTTGGGAATATTAGGTGCTATAAACTTGGATGTTCGGTTGGTGTAATGGATAACGAATCAGAATAGATAATCTCAGAGCCGAATTCTAATCCCATTCGGGTTCGCTATATTCACTTATACGCCATTACTCTTGGAAAATGTATAAAACCTCCTCTTCTTCCTGCCAGTTATAGGTTAATTAATAGCACTTGTGCCCGTAAATCATTATTGTCTCCCCAAAATTCTTACAATCTAAAATTATTTTTTGGCTTTAAATGACCTGCAAATTTTTGATAAGCAATAAATAAAAACATTTCTTTTTTTTATGACTACTTATCAATATCGACTCCCATAGACCCTTGACATTAGTATATTTGCCTCAGAAAGGAAAAGAGGAAGGCTGTTTCTATTAGAAGATTAATCTGGGATATGGTATGGTATGGAATGCTGAAATGAGCAAGGACCAGTTCTTCAAATCTGTGCTTGTATATTTGCAGAGCAACATCTAGAAAGACATTAAATAGATTGGATCTCTTATTTGTTCTTTGTTGTACTCCTGATGACGTTAGAAAAATATACTCCCTAATGGTCGAATGAACCAACTTACAAGCAGTACTAATTAATTAAGTTCTACGTTTGGAACACAAGGCTGTGTTTATTGTTGTTTCCTAAAAATTTGGATACGAAAAAAGCATTAACAGTTTATCTTTTATGAAATATTTTTTTCATTTCCTTTTTTAGTACATATGTTAAGGAAGGACGGATTGGAGAATTTGACACTCACAAGAACATCGAGGACAAAAATGACAAAGAACCGTTAGTGTGGCTCAAGGTACGCATGTTTTATTTATTTAAAATCTTTAATTCTATTTTAAAATCTGATTTAACTCAGTTTCTGTTTGATCTCTACTTCTCCTGCGTCGTTTTACTTCACGCCTATCATTAGTCTCCACAATCTGTCCCATGCAGCTTATTTCTCCTTTTGCAATCCCTCCCAGCTCCGTTCTGCAATCCACTCACACAAACTCGTTAGGTAGATCATCCGCTGCATGTCCCTGACCCTTTTGCCTTCGATATCCTGTGTCAAATTCTGCAAGTCATCCTTCCTTCATGTGTCCTAATAATTTCAGCCTTCTCAGTATAAGTGTCCATTATGCTTCTGTTTTTCCTTAAGAACTTTTCGTTGTTTATTGCTCCGCCCATGTTATTCTTATTATCTTTCGGTCGAACTACATTTCTGCCGCCTCCAGTTTTCTCTTCAT
Source organism: Acanthosepion esculentum (assembly GCA_964036315.1). NCBI lineage: Eukaryota > Metazoa > Mollusca > Cephalopoda > Sepiida > Sepiidae > Acanthosepion > Acanthosepion esculentum. Next base: position 73,376,506 of record OZ038482.1, read on the forward strand.
CTCCAAATTGATGACCCATTATGAGATTCGCGTTCTCATATTCCAAGATGCTTTGCTAATATTTCTTTCTTTCTTTCTTAAGTGGTTACTTGTGTAAGGCACTGATTTCAGTGTCTACGGGTAACATCAGTCTGTTTCTATTTCGATAAATGATCAAAGAGAAAACTTGGAAATCTATAATGAAATTGTCTATTTTTATCTGATCGATACAAATTGGAATCGGATCTGTAACTTACATTTTTAGTTAGTAGTTAATTTGCTGATACTCGGAGTCTATTGCAATTATTTCTGTTTTATTTCTTTAATGGCTGAAAACAAATTGTTACAGACGTAAAACTGCATGAGCCAGTATACATCCACAGAAAAGTAATGTCAGTACGCCTTTTCTTCGTTTATGTGCCGTGTCCCTTCTGCACGTGAATGATCATGGTTCTTCACAACTTCCTATCTTTTGTAGCTCTTAACAATGTTTGTCGTCTCCTGTTACTCATCACCACTTTGCCATTTCATTTATACAAACTTCTTCAGTAGGTTCCTCGTTGTTTCCCTCTACCTTCTTGCCATCAGTAGGTCCTATGAGTGTCAAATTCTCCAAACCTCCTTTTCTTATTATCTATTCAAGAAATTTCAAGTTTCTATTTATGATTTTATGTATAATTGCCTTTTTGGTTTTGATTTTCCTATTTCTTAATACTTTAATTTTTGGAAGGTAACTTTCGTTATCCCAATTCGTCTTCGGATTTCTGTGTCACATTTTTTAAAGTATTTCCCACATATTTAAATTTCTGTTCTTACTTAATTTTGACATCTCCGATTTTTAGCGAATTTGTTACACATGCGGAGACATTTGATTGTTCGTTTAAATAGGAATTTTCATTGAGTTATATGTGATACACTCACTGGAATGTAGATTCCATGTATGTATAAAACTTACATACATGGGTTAAATTTGAAATTAAAATATATTGGACATCAACATTCAAAAAGAACATTTTGAACGCTGCTGTGAAACAAACTGCAGTCAGCTTTTATTGTATTTACGTGTATAGAATAGATTTCAACAATAAAGCAGTTGACTGAAGACCATCTTTTCTGAACGAAACGCGATGCAACACAAGCACAGATAGATGAAACAGATTTAGATAATGAACAGATTGAAATAAATATCTGTGTGTTGAACAGATCAGATAGATAGATAGATAGATAGATAGTAGGGTAGTGTTGTTCATGAGAGGAACGGAAGAATATATCTACATAAGATAATTGTGAATTATTCCATTTCAAGATGCTCCAACGTTTGACAGGACTTGAAAAAAATGACAACCCATTTCTCTGGAAGGATCACTGACTGCTTATTCCATTTGTTTACTGGAGACTAGGTGATCGGCCAGCTATTGTAGTCTACCAACAGGTGTGTCTACTTAAATTTATATTAGGTCATCCCATAAGTTCTGTCCGAATTTTAACTTTTTCTTAAAATGAATGAAATTTAAAGAGTATTGTATAATGTCTAATGGAGCTGAACATTATTTTATGTTTAGATGCATTTAAACTGATCGAATTTTATTTCAGAGAACAATAAAATTAAATTTTGTTTGATTAAAACCCTGCAAATATGGAAGTACCCAAGAATCATTTGAGGCACATAATGCTTTATGAGTTCAAGAAAGGAAACTCAACAGCCGAAGCGGCTAGAAACATTCACTGAGTTTATGGAAAAGAATGTGTGAATGAAAGAACTTGCAGAAGATGGTTTGCAAAATTCAGAGGTGGAGATTTCACCCTTGAAGATGAAGATCGAACCGGACGTCCAGTTGAGTTTGATGAAAAGCTTCTTGAAGCAGCCCTTGAAGAAAATCCTGCTTTATCAGTTGAGGAATTGGGAGTGGTTCTCAGTTCAAACCATACAACTGTTCATCGTCATCTTCAACAACTTGGAAAAGTTCCTAAACTTGGAAAATGGGTGCCTCATGAATTGTCTGAAAACAACCCCAACTCCCGAGTTGACATCTGCTCTTCTCTCCATTCTCGCCAACTTGTTTCACCTTTTTTGGATAGACCTGTGACTGGCGACGAAAAATGGATCTTTTATCGAATTGTTAGGCGTCGTAGACAGTGGCTTGGTAAAGGGGAATGACCCCAGCCACAGCCGAGAAGGGAACATCATGGGCAAAAGGTTCTTCTTTCAATCTAGTGGGATTGCCAAGGAATAATCCACTTTGAATTCTTATCACCTAATGCAACAATTAATGCTCAAATATACTGTCAGCAATTGGAGTGTTTGAACCAATCGTTGAGGAAAAAAGACCTGCTCTAGTGAATCGAAAACGGGTGATGTTTCATCGTGACAATGCGCGACCACACACAACAAGAATCGCGTCACAAAAGATCGAATGACTTGGTTGGGAGAAAATTCCTCATCGACCTTATTCTCCCGACCTTGCTTCTCCTGGCTACCATTTGTTTCGTAGCTTACAGAATAATTTGGAAGAAACAGCTTTTATATATATATATAAATTCATCCGCTTCTCCGAGTATGTGAAAATAATCATCAGGCAGAAATAAAATAAAACCAAGTTATTATTTAAATTGAATAAGAAACGCGAGCTTGTGGACGCATGCCAGCATAAGAAAAAATATTTAATTAAAACTACACATCCGGGGCAGGAGTTTCATGTCACCCCAGATGTACATAAATTAAATGATAACTTGTTTCCTTATTTTCCCTGCCTGATTATTGGTATGGAACTCTGAGTAGTGCATTTTGATACTGAATTAATAATGTTTATTATATTATAGACTCTGTCGACTTTGGTATTGCGCCATCAGTTTACTTTATATTTTAAGCTTTTAGCTTATTTTGAACATTAGCTTTTATTCTTACTAGCTACCCGGGATTTTTACTATCAAAATAAATGAATTTGGAGTTATCCTGTACAAGATAACGATCACCACGATGGAACCATTTAAATTGAGCTATTTAGACTATTACAGAAAATAGTGAGCGTCATAGGAATAATGCAGTGGTTTTATTTTTCAACATTCATCCAAAAGAAGGAAATATAAACAAAGAGATGGAGGACTATGGATTAAAATCCACCTCCAACCCCACACACAACACGGTGGTCGATTGATCTATTTGGAAATGGACATGTTCAACATATTGAAAAAATGTCAGAAGAATATATGAAAGATGTACAAAAATTAAGAAATTCGGATAAGATAAACATCACAAAACTGACAATTATTATAAAGCGTGGGCGAATGATTGCAAAAAAGTCCTTGTAGGATGAGTTAAGAAAAAGTTACAAAAAAATGAAGCTCGACAGAATGGGAGAATAGAACTGAGGGAAGAATAATTGCGGAAAAATTAATCATCGTAGATGGAATTGGTAAAATGACAAAGAAGCATTCTTCACTTTCAAAGATCACAACGACAACTCTCCTAATAACCGCGAATTCCGACTGCTCAATCCTACGAAGAACAACATAGGAAGAATCAGTAAAAAAAATATTTGACAGTGCAACTCGACAGACACGCGAATTTCTGGGAGTTAATCTATGATGCAACACGAAAAAAGGCATTGAAGGGTTTAATGGCATAAAATATAAAGAAGAATGCTCCTTCATACAGTTAGATATTATCGACTTTTACCTGTCTATCACAGTCAAATTGGGAAAGGTGTGCTGGACAGAGAGAATAGCACTAATATGAAGGTTAAAATAATCGCAGAAAAATTAATCATCGTAGATGGAATGGGTAAAATGACAAACAAAGAAGCCGAGGTAGCTGTCAAAAAATCACAACGACTTCCTAATAACCGCGAATTCCTAAAAAAGAACAAGATAGGAAGAATCAGTAAAACAAATATTTGACAGTGCAACTCGACACACACGCGAAGTTCTGGGAGTTAATCTATGATGCAATATGAAAGAAGGCATAAAATGGTTGAAGGGCATAAAATATAAAGAAGACTATAAAGGTGGCTGAGTGGAAACAGAACGAACTTTAATTGTGTAGTTAATTGGTTTATCTTGTTTTACGCCATATCAACGTCAATGGGTTATTTAACGCCGACAAGATTTTTAGGATAGGTTTGTATGAATAAAATATGTATTCTTTGTAAGAAATCAGCTTCATTGACGTGTTTTTGCAAACAGGGGTTTTGTCGAAAGTCAAATTTATTGCTGGTAATAATTGTTTCAAAAATAAATCGCTGGTAATATATTTTTTAAAAGTGCATTGTTGGTAATATTTTATTTTACAAAATGCATTGCCGTTAATATTTTTTGCAAAAATGTATTGCTAGTAATATTCTTTTTTAAACAATGTATTGCTAGTAATTTAAAAAATGTATTACTGTATTTTTACTATAAAAATCTATTTTTATACTTTCATGGTGTTTTTCACCAGTTTGGAGGGTTAACTAATTGCTCATCACTGGGACCCTGGCAGGTTCTGCCACAACGAGTCAGGGTGGACCTGGGAACAACAGCAATTAAGAGGTGGTTCTATGGTCCTCAAAACCCCCCTATCAGAAGTTTTGTTGCCAGATGCAGTTTATCGCCATAACCAAGGCAATTATCTGGTCAGTACTAAAAAGAACAAGAAAGATATCCGTAGACATGGACAGCTGAAGAAGAACCATCTACTCCAATAAATTAAATAAAGAGTCCAGTTCCTAATTTTAGGAAGGTTATCCGGAACAACTGTCACGTAAAGAAAACTGGCGAGCAGAAAGGCCAAAACGTTGGATAATAATGTTTCTAATATTAGCCGTTAATTATCAAAGAAAATGTATATGTTTTTATAAAAACTTCGAATTAAATTTTGACATATTTATCGAACCGACTTCTTCAATAAAATGCTTTTAATCCGGGAAGGTTTTGCGTTTTCAGTCATAAACTGTATTGTTGATATGGCTTCAAACATTAACAAACTTGAGGCGTGATACCAGGGGACTTTCCTGTTCAAATCAGTGATTCTACCAATATGGTGATTTGGTAATTTTTTATTTATTCTCTGACGACACATGAGTAACGTGCAGGTGCATTATCCCGATGAAAGATTGTTGTCTACAAAGACCTCCAGGAAAATTGTATAAAAAAAGTAATGGCCCAAGTAATTTCCACCTGTAGTGCGTTTCCATCGATCAAGAAAAGGTCTGTAAACTCTTGCTGATGACAACACCCTCTTGATATTTACCTTTGAGAATAAGTAATATTTGACAGTTTTTACTCTGGCTGGTTCACTAACTGCAAATATATTTTCCATATTGTTATTAAAAAAAAATATTTTTATTTCATTTCGTTTTTCTTCTACTTTTTTATTTTAAATGTGGTAGGTGTTTAATTTAGCGATAGAGACAGAGAAAACAATTATAGACACAGCGAGATAAACCGGCAGAAAAATAAAGAGAAAGAAGCATAGAAGACACATAAAGAGAGAGAGAAAGAATAACTATATTAGACACAGAGAGATAGGCAGGAAAATGGAGAGGAAAATAGAAATGAAGACATAAAGAGTGGCACGGGCACCTCGGCGTGGTGTAATGGTTAGCAAGGTTGTCTCACCAGGACAATTACGACTGGATTATAAGTTCTATCCTCACTGGGTATCCCAAATTTTCGGCTTTGTGTCGCATCTAAGCTCATATGAAGAGAGAAAGAGAACTATAGGCAAAGAGAGACAGACATACATGATATAGAAGGAAATAAGCAAAGAAGACTCGAAAAGATAGGGACACGGTGAGATAGAAAGAAGGAGAGAAGTAGGCACGAGGAAAGGGATAGAGAGAGAAAAAGAGACAGGAAACAAAGATAAACATAGAAAGGTTGGCGGGTAGGAAAATAGAGACAAAAATGAAGCAGACACACAAGAGTAAGAGAGAGAATTAGAGATATAAATATAAGAAGAAGAAAACACGGACATGTAAAAAGAAAGAAAAAGTGTAGAAGGCACAAAGGGGAGAGAGAAAGAGAGAGAGAAACAGAGACAGAAAAAGATAAACACAATGAGATAGGTAGAAAAACAAAGAGAAAAATGAAGAGATCACAAAAGAAAAAGTGAAAAAGAAAGAAATACAGAGAAAAACGTAAGATAAACATAGAGAGGAAAAATAGAGAAAAATAAAAGAGAGATAGACAGAGACAGAAATCTAAGATAAACCCAGAGAGATAGACAGGTAGAAAATAGAGAGAAAAAATTAAACAAGAGAAGATACAAGATAGATAGATAGATAGATAGATAGATAGATAGATAGATAGAGAGAGAGAGAAACATAGAGGAAAGACGCAGATAAACATAGAGAGAAGAATGTAGTAAAAAAAATAGAGAAGACATAAAACAGAGAGACAACTAGGAATATAAATCTAAGATAAGTACCATGAGATATACAGGTAGAAAAATTGAGAGAAAAATGCGGAGAAAACACAAAAGAGAGAGACCGAGAGAGAAAACTAAGATACATATAGAGAGATACACAGGTAGAAAATAGAGAGAAAAAATGAATAAGTAGACAGAATTGTGAAAGAGAGAGAGAAAAACAGAGACAGAAAACAAAGATTGACACGACAAGATAGAGAGAAAATAAGATACTAAAGAGAGAGAAACAGCGACAGGAAACTACGATAAACACAGAGGGATGGATAAGAAGAAAAATAAAGAAAAACGCAGAAGATATAAAATAGAGAGACACACAGAGAGTCTAACAGGCACACATAGAAACACAGAAACCTGATAAACACGGGGACGCGTAGATAAGATACGGAAATAGAGAAATACGATAGACATGGCGAGATTGGCAAATAGAAGAGAAAGGCACATAAGCAACAAAGCAGATACTATAAAAGAGATAAAGAAAGCGAAGAGTGATGAGATTCAAAGAAAATCGAGTGTGTTAGAGGGTGAGAGGGTGAATATGTATAAGTGTAGTGGCGGGAAGGCAATGATACATGAAAACATTGTGAAACGTAAGCATTGATACATATAAATATAGAAAAAGATAACCGTAGGCGGGAAAGAAGCCGAGACAAAACATGGATAGAGAGAAAATAGAGAAAGGGCATGGGAAAGAAAGAAAAGACAATCTCAAGACAAAAAGAAGAGAGACATAAAAGGATAAATTAATTTTGTGTTTCTTCACAAAAACAAAGAAAAAATGATGGTATATATTCTACTAGTTCATTAATTCATACGCCACTAGCATTTGCCAACTTTCTTCCTAATCTCCAGTATCTACAGAGATCCAACGCCTTGCCGGGTGGCCGAATTCAAATGTCAATCACGTGAGATGCTCCGTTTGCCGCGATTTTTCTTGGCATCCGGTCATTTTTCGCGCATGATAAGTGTTTGTAGTTCGTGAGGATTTCACAAATATGAGCTTGTGTTTGAAAACGCATGGATGGTTTCTAGAAAGTTCAATGCGACATAACAAACATCTTTTATGTATTTTGATTTTTAGCTAGTGAATATGTTGTTTGGAAATCTTACCCTTTTCGCCAGATAAACAATTGACATTTACAGTGATATTCAACCGAAATATAAAAATGAAAAACATCTTCACAATGGCGATGATTATATGACGGACAGCAACAAGATTTTGCTTACCAAACTAATTTTTTTTTTCATGATGAAAAAGAACGATCAGTGATATTGGAATTAAATAGATAATAAAATATTAAAAATGGAATCCGCCAAGAAATGTTCAAATTATAAAAATTGCGTATCTTGAAATACTTTAATTTGTTTATTTTGCAAAAATGCCTCGCCATATCCTATGAGTGACACACTCTACAAAACTATAAATTTCCATATACCTTGCCGAATTACACTTGGTTTTAGTGTCGCATTATACACATAAACGGACCAACAATTCAGTCATTCATCTTTGACTCACAAATTATGCTCATTTCATATCTTTAAAAGTTCGAAATCTTAAATTGAATAAGCATTATGTTTGAACTCAAAACCGCCAAATAACAATAATGCCTGTTTGACCAAAATCGATTTCCACTACTCCAATCTCTCGAAGGACATCAATGGTCTATTTTTGTTGCCTTTTATATTCAATGTCGACATTTTGTTATGGCGGATTCGTACCGTTTTTGATTATTTTGAATTTCATTATAAAGTATAAGTCCAATCTGTGGTTGACTGGGGCAGGTAATGGCCCGTGAATTTTAATACGTCTCCAAAACGAAACTGCTGTCATTTAACCACCATAGAGAAACTTCCCTGCCTCCGATCAGCATGGTTGCTTCTCACTGATGAGGTGGAACAACTACATTGAATTAATAGCTGCATCTACCGCAAGGAAAGTTGGTTCTCTGTGTCATGCCAGAAGGTTTTTCCATCCTTCACATTGCAGGGGGATTACTTTTGTATCGATTTTAGCCTTTTAAAATCGGCTTCTATTCCACCCCATCTCAGACAATGAATTCAAAAAGAGCTCTTCAGTAATGTAACCAGCAAGAATATTTTTTCTATCTATGGACAGGGAAGTTTTAAGAGTCAGGACATGCCAACGATGGTTTGGCAAATTTCGATGGGAAAACATGTCTATCGATGATCCTCTCCTGGATGATCAGTTTCTGTCAATATTAAGCTTTTCCGGCGCGTAATTGAAGACAATGCTAAGTTAACTGCTCGCGAATTAATAAAACAGAATATATGTCATATTTTAATCATAAAACTCCATCATGAAGTCTAAAAAAGTGTAAAAAATTTGATTAATGAGGCTCTCATCATCGGTCTGCATTTTAGCTTAAAAGTCAGTGTCAGTGTCTAAGAAAGGAACGGATGTGTATGAATGCTCCATGGTAAATTTAATTGTATCGTGGAAGTTGTTGCAGAAAGTAAAAAAGTTTTTTAATTTTTCTGATCCATGAGTCCATAATAAGAAAATGTCATCAATATATCTAAAATAATGTAATGGTTTAAATTCTGAATTGTCTAGTATTTTCCTTTCTAGAATGTGCATAAAGATATTAGCATAGATAGGTGCCATTTTCGTGCCGATTGCTGTGCCACTAATCTGTAAATAGTGTTTGTTGTTGAATTTAAAATTATTATGTGTTAGAATGAAAGTTATTAATTGACATATATCTGTAATTTGGTTGTTGGGTAATTTTTTACTAAGGAACTAATGGCAAGCTGATACTCCTTCAGTATGTGGAATGTTCGTGTAAAGAGACGAAACATCCATCGTTACTAGGATTGTATCCGGGTGGACTGAGTTAATGTTTTGTAATTTGTTGAGAAAGTCAGTAGTATCTCTAATATAACTAGGTATGCCAGGCAGTAAAAGTTTTAGGATGTTGTCTATGTACCCAGATATAAGTTCTGTGAGGGTACCTATGCCTAATATTATGGGTCTACCAGGTGGTATGATTTTGAGGGATTTTGAAATTTCATAGATGTTCTCTTCATTATTTGATTGTGTAATTTGATGTTGGTTGGATGAAAAGGTGTTAGAGTGTTTTTCTGAAAGGATTTTGGGGAGTTTATGTAGTTTTGGGATAGTGTATATATATTGGTAGTGTGTATATATATATATATATATATATTTATATATCCAAAATCTAAGGCAAGTAGTAAGAAGCATACAAATCTCGTTAGAAACTAAAGAAAAGACTACTGAACTGTTAAGTAATATTAGTCCTCCTATATGGTAGTAAATGCTGGATAATCTCCTCACAGATGAAGAAGAGTTTTGAAGCAACAGACATGTGGTTTTACAGAAGGATGCTGAGAATACCATGGGCCAAATATTTGAGCAATGACAAAGTTTTAGGGAAAATCGAAACAAAAAGGACACTTATACTTAACATAAGAAAGAGACAGTTAATATTTCCCGAACACATTATGTGGAATGAGGGCTTGGAAAATTCATTACTCACAGGACAGATTCAAGGCAAGACGGATCGAGGAAAACAACGCATAACCTACCCAGAGAGCTTGTGCAAACTGATGGCGGAACAGAATTTTGGAGAGAGATGACAAAAAGACAAAATTTATTAAGAACTACAAAAGACAGGAAATTGTGGAGAGCTATGATTGCGAACGCAGTACATAAAAGAAAAAGAAGATATATTTAAAATGAATTTGATTTATAACGTTTCAAAATCTTCCAACATTTAGCTAACTAAATTTTACTAGCTAAACTAAATTACTAACTATATTAACAACATTCACACGGTCGAAAGTACTGGAAGAAAACCAGAAGAAAAACAAGGACTTTGACAGTTTATCCACAAATCTTATTTGGATGTAAAATTTACTCAAAAATTGGGGAAGAAAATTCATAAAAATAACACAGAGAGACGTTGTCGGTTGTTTTTTTAACAAAATGTATAAATGTCCGTGTTTCTGTGTGTGTCTGTGTTTTTTTTTTTTTGTCTGTGTGTGAGAGTAAAGTTGAGCAAGAATCCAACAGAATTTTTATTATGTAAGACAGATTTTTTAAAAATTGAATGTGTTTCAATGATGATCCGACTTCATTAAAACAAAAATTAAAGCCCAAGGACAAAAATCTAAACTTTTATGTTTGCAGCAGAAAGATTAAACTCAAAATGCTGTTTTCCTTACATGTCCTTTCAATCCTCACATTTCAGACTTGATCTTTCCCCACAGACGTAAAGTTGCAAGTCTATCACTATTTTTATAGCAAATGTTCACATCAGCTCCACTCTTTTCTTCTAATTCAGGACTTGCTTTACTATATCCACAGAGTCGAATCATCTACATTTCCCTTGTATTCCATTTGTAAGGAGGAAGTTCCCTTCAAAAGGCATATTCGCAAACAACTGCAGTTTTGTGGAACAGATTACTGCATGGATACTTCCCTTAACACGACAATCTTAACTTTTCGAAGTCATGGAGATATCGCTATTTTTACTCCTTATCTGAATAATTTTCCCTTCCTTCTACCTCCTGTAAGTTAATTCACAATTCATATCACAATTCATTCGGTAACTCTCTACCATGAATGGCTCTTGGGGCTTGTAGTGGGTAAACCTCAGTATAAAATATACATTAACGAGAGAAATAATGATTCCCATTAAGTGTTTGCTTACTTTTTACTTGAATTGTTTTCATCGCAGAAGTAATGTAATTAATTAGATATATATTTTTTAAATATAATTTAGAATATATAAAAGTTATATATAAACATTAAATAATTTTAAATATATAAAAATTATATACAGACATTATACAGGAAAAAATGCATATCTCCAAGAAATTAAATTTTCAACATATTATTGAATTGGAATATTAACAAATGACATATTCTATATGATTTTCGTAATTTCTAATGCAAAGGTTGATACGCTTTGCAAGATTCACGTGAAATCGATGCAATAAATACACTCTTTCTATATTTAATCAAGTGTGTTGCATCTGTGATTTACATTAAGTACACTTTCTTTAGCATATCCCAGAAAAAGAAGTCAATTCTTTCGAGAAAACCATGTTTAATCTGTAGCGGTAAAAAACATATAGTTAATGAGACTTTAAGGACACCCTATATATATATATATATATATATATATATATATATATATATATATATATATATATATATATATATATGTATATATATATATATGTATATATATATATATATATATATGTATATATATATATGTATATATATATATATATATATATATATATATATGTATATATATATATATATATGTATATATATATATATATGTATATATATATATATATGTATATATATATATATATATGTATATATATATATATATATATGTATATATATATATATATATATATGTATATATATATATATATATATATGTATATATATATATATATATGTATATATATATATATATATATGTATATATATATATATGTATATATATATATATATATATATATATGTATATATATATATATATGTATATATATATATATATATATATATATATATATGTGTATATATATATGTATATATATATATATGTATATATATATATGTGTGTGGGGGGTATGTGTGTATATACATATGTGTACGAGTAAAATGCATTTATAGTAAAAAGACTATATTTATAGTAAAAATTTACAATTAAATGATCGATATGGGAGTATAACTTAAACATTTGAGTTGAATAAAATTCGTTATGATAAAGCTTTTCGATGAAATCATCTGTATCAATTTGCTATTTAAAACTATGTTGCATTTCATTCCTTTATCAGGAACGCGACAATGCTTTGGCCAGAGATCTTCTGTCGTCATCGTAAGAGTAGCAGCATGAAAAAAACAAAGCATCTCAACCAGCACGATGGCTGATGAAATCCATAGCTTAATGCAGAAATAAGAAGAGAGGAACAAGAGAGAATGTCGATCAGGTGAGAAAGCGCCTTAGTATCTGCTGGCCATTTCCGACCACATAAAAAATTAGGAAAGAAGGGAGCCATGTTTTTTTTTATCATTTCACCCCAAGCAAGGCAATAAAACCACTAATAAATAAATAAAATATAGACGTAGATAGGTTCGTCCAGTTCACGCCCTTCTCTCGTCCTGCGTATGACGGTAAATTACATCCGGAAGCAAGGTCCTGTTTGGGAGGTTTTGAGGAGCATTGAATCACCTCTTAATCGCTGTAGCACCTGTTTAGTGTCCCAGCTATGGAAAAAAAGTTAACACACAAACTGGAGTCAAAACACTATGAAAGTATAAAAAAAGATATTTTTATAGTAAAGATATCTGTATTACATTTTCATAGTAACAAAATTACCAGCAATACATTTTTGAAAAAAAATATCAACAATATATTTTTTTCAAAGGGATTACTAATGCTGCAAAGAAAATTAAATTTCGGCATTAAATGACCCATAACGAGTTGATTAATATGTTACAAGAACAAACACGCCCTTTTGAAAATGAGTTTCCTGTTTAGAATTGTTTACTTCAAATATATACTACTAACGTCTTCGGTTAAACTGTGAAATTTTATTTACTATTTAATTTGTTCTCAATAGGTGTAGATAGGGTCAAGTAATACAAAGTAGTTTTACTCGTTTTATTATGAAATAATTACTTTGGATTTGCCTCTACATTTTGGTCGCCTTTAATACAGAGTTTCAGTCATTGTACTCTCATGAATTTATCAGGGAATGGTCATTGTCGAAGAAGAGTGTATATATATTCTCATCACTGGGTATTGATCACGTCATAAATCTTCCAGAATTCGAAAATATCACGTTTTCTTTACATTGTCACTCTTTCAAGACAAATATATGTACAAAAGACTCCCGATTTGACAAACAGAAAGTCACGAGAAATATATATATACCCGCTAGCCTATATATATAATGTAAATATTAAGTTTTTGGGATCTTATTAAAAACGTGACAAGCATATGCGTGACTAAAATGTTTTATGGTGATATACCGGTACCCAGGTACGTTTATGCGTTGGGTTCTTTTAATAAGATCCCCAAAACGTAACATTTATACTATAGATAGCACTGTCTGCAGGATGTTGAGCTCCGTATTCAAAATCTCAATGACAATCTGCATTTAATTGAAACTAAATATCAATTAAATAATTTTTTATATTGAGTATATATATATATATATATATATATATATATATATATATATATATATATGTATAGTTGTGGACAGAATTATTTACTCCACTTCCATAATTACGAATAAAGCTGTAATACCTCAAATTTTCATGGGAAATTCATATACATATTTTCACAAATAATGGATTTGAAAGAATGTGCAGTAACGCCTACATTTGTTATTATTTTAATGTCAAACAATCCAAAAATATCAAAAAAACTTTTAACATAGGACAAAATTAACCGCCCTCTTGCCTAAATAATCAATTGTGTAATCTTTATTCTTCATTATTGCCTTTAACCATTTTGGATACTTCCTTACAAGATCATTACACGCTGATAGGTATTTTGCTCCACTCTTCCTTCGCAATAACTTCTAGTTCCTTCAAATTCGAAAGACTTATTTCTCTTATTTTTTTCTTCAAATATGCTCATAAATTGTCAGTGGAGTTTAAGTCAGGATTTTGTGTGGGGTACGCCAATACCTTAATTTTGCTGCCATTTAATATTTTGTAACAGTTCGTGCCGTGTGTTTCGGGTCATTCTCATTTTTGGACGCCCAGCGATGACCGAAAGACACTTTTGTGCACTTTGTTTTATATTATTTTTAACAATAGCCAAATAGTGCTCTTTATCCATGATACCCTATACACCCACTAGTTCCCCTGGTTCAGAAGCAGCAAAACATCCAATCACCGTGCTTAATTGTAGGGATGGTAGTTATTGGTTTGTGAGCTTCATTCACTTTCCTCCAGACATAACGGGACTTCATGTGACCAAATAATCCAGTTTGGTTTCATCTGACTATAAAAACAGTGTTCCAATATTCACTCCCATGTTCTAGATGTCTTCTAGCATAAGATGATTTGCATTTTCGGTGTTTACTTTAAGCAAGGCATATTTCCTTTGGTGACAAGCTTGGAGTCCTGCTCGATGAAAGCATCTAGTGAGTGCCTTCGTCGATACATTCACCTATGGTATCCTTACATCACTGTCGAAGTCTCCTCTCGTTAAGTGAGGATTCTTCGAGACATCTTAATTTTTTTTCCTTTTATTTTCTCATAAATTAACCGTTTTATGCCAGTCTTTAATTTATTCTCGACACAATGAGTCTCGTTGTACTTGATAATGCTATGAATTGTCGATCTAAGAACATTTAAACGCCTGCAAAGTGTTGTATATCCATCACCTTGTTTGTACGCATCAACTATCTTCATTCGGAGCTTCCTGTCAAGTTCATCCGTCTTCGCCATGGTTATAGAACAAATGTTATCGCGGTACGTGGCACTCACATAATGCCTTCTTCATTGTCTTTTAGAATGTTATAGAATCAGGTCAGTACTACAGGAATCCCTTAATTAATGTGCATTTGATTAATGCGTTTTCGATTCGTGTGCTAAAATTTCTATATACCAAAATTCGATTAGTGCATACATAATACTCGATTAGTGCGGTAAAACATTGTTCAGTTTAACCCTGGGAATTGAAAATTGATTTTTTTAACGTTACCGATGCATACATTAGCCGCACTAATCGAGGGATTCCTGTATTTCATTTACAAAGGGTGTTTGTATTACATGTCAAATTAAGAAGAAAAGAAAAACATTATAATTGCCGTAGAGCAATATTATTTTGTAATTTCCATAAGGGGGGGATGATTTTGGACTGCACCAATTTAAAA
>OZ038482.1:73396794-73406794 GCA_964036315.1 Acanthosepion esculentum
TGCCAGGAAGCATTTGAGAAAGTAAAGGAGGTCCTTACATTAGATATGTTGCTGACTCACTACGACCCAAAACTTGACATCATTGTAGCCAGAGATGCTAGCTCCTACGGTATCGGGGCGTGCATTTTACACAAGTTAAAGGATGGATCGGTAAAGCCAATCGCCCATGCATCTGGGATGCTATTACCAGCTGAAAATAGAAAAGGAAACCTTAGGAATCGTTTTTGCGGTGACTAAATTTCATAGATTTATTCATGGGAGGTACTTTTTTGCAGATAGACCATCGTACACTCCTTACTATCTTTGGATCAAAAAAGGGTCTGCCAACACATACTGCTAATAGGCTGCAAAGATGGGGAACCATTCTCCTCAATTATAACTACAAAATGGAGTTTCTCCCGTCCACTAAGATCTGTCTAGATTGATAGCTAAGTATGCTGAACCCCTGGAAGACTCAGAGGCCAAAATAAAAAGTACCTTGAGCAATACTGTCATGGAGCTTCCTATAACAATTGACGAGATAATAGACAAAGCGTCTGATGATGAGTTCATAAAGGAAGTAAAGGACAGACTGAATAGTAAAGACCAGAATATCTCAGAAGTTTACTCACTCTGTAACGACATACTAATGTACGGAGCCAGAGTAGTAATCCCATCTACACTACAGAAAAGAACATTAAAGGAATTCCATGTTGGCCATCCGTGAAATTCAAGAATGAAGAGTCTGATGAGGAGTTACGTCTACTGGACCAACATGGACAAGGATATTGAAGATCTTGCAAAGTGGGTGCTTTGGTTGCTAGAGCATCCCCGATAAAATTCAATCCCTGGCCTAAAACCGAGCGTCCGTGGTCGCGGATACACATTGATATTGCTGGCCCACTTGATGGTTTTTACAACCTTGTAGTAGTTGACAATTATTCCAAGTGGCCAGATATATGGAAATATAAGAAGCCGACCGCGGAGGTGACAGTAAAGTATTTGCACGAGCTATTTTCTCGTTTCAGTATTGTTGACTGTATCGTAACAGACAATGCCACACAGTTCACATCCTGCGAATTTAAGGGGTTTTGTCAGTCATTCCTTTTCGAACATATTACCAGGGCGCCATATCACTCAAGAAGTAATGGACAGGCACAGCGTTTTGTGGACACTTTCAAGAGACCACTGAGAACGGCGAGAGGTACTCCCACCGATACGGCTATACAGCAGTTTTTGCAGGTCTATCGTGTAACCCCTAATAGCAGTGCTCCATCTGCCAAGACGCCAGCGGAGGTTATGTTTGCTAGGAAAATAAAATCGGCATTTTACAAATTCCTTCCGAGTGAAACGAAAGCGGGAAACAGGTATAAAGTGCTTAAAAAGCGCTTTAAGATAGGTGTAAAGTTTTTTTGTCGTGTATTTGGCAATAATAAAGCTCACAGTGAGATAGGGGCAATAGACAGACAAATTGGTAACATGATTTACATGGTTCAGGGACCGAAATGTATACACAAACGTTATGTAAACCAAATTAGAAAACGGTATGAAAGTGTAGTCGTCAGGGATCCCATAGAAGACGACACTATGGACGTTGTCTTTGACACGTTTCATGTTTCAATACTGCAAACAGTGTCAGAACTCAGAAGACCCAAAAGAAAAAGGAAATTTACGGAATCTTTAGAAATTAACCCAAAAAGAAAAAGATATTGGACATTTTTCATTTCATACCATGTCTACAGAAAGAGGAAAAGAATGAATAAAAAAAACCCATCTCCTCACTTATGAACGTTGAATTACCAGAAAAGCACAATACGTAGTGGATTATTGGAAATTATTAACATTATGATTTACCATTAAACTTATTCAATTTTTCATTGTTTAGTAATAATGAATAAAGACCTTAATAAAAAAGGTTGACACGTAAAATGTTTGTCGTAAAACTAAAAAAAAAAGTGAATGTAATTCCTGTATATAGCTTTTTCATAGTGGTTGTTTTTTTCTTCTTTTTTGTGAAAAAAGGTTTTATTTGGCTGAATAAAAAAATATTGTGTGGTAATTATAACAAAAAGGCCTTGGGGAAACGGTCGAATAGATTGAACGTTAGGTCAACCGAGGCACACTCCATAGTCGTGTAATACTCTTCTGTTGTACTTACTGCTTAATATACGATATATCTGCAATACTTGTTTTGTTATTTCTTTAACCATTTATTTGGTCACAACAAATAACAACATCACATGTCGAAGAATCTGACAGATTAAATAAGTTGCAACTCCAAAAGATTCATTGTATATTAATAACATCTCTATACAAATAATCATTACGATAGTAAAAGATGCGGATATAAATCCAGAAGAATAGTTGTGTAATAATAAAGTATCACAAGTCAAAGAAACATTGAAAAAATCAACCTAGATTCCAAAGTCATTTGAATATAACAACTTCTCTTCTCAAATAACCCTTATAATCACAATTACTAATATGACGGTGCCGGCAAAAAAATAACAATTTCTAATCGTTACATCTCATATTAAGAGGTTTCCGGATTTAAAAAACATCAAGATTGAGGTACATGCCCAAAAGAATAATTGCATAATAAATACAGCATTTTTTTATTCAAGGAATCTTGCGATAAAGACAACCAAGTTGAAGATATATGTCCAAAGTTATCATTTTCTAATAATGATAATGTCAAAACCACATCGTCTCAAATAATCCTTGTAATAAAACAATGTTTAAGATAATATCATAAACAAATATTAAATACTAAATACAAAATCTTTTTTTAAAAATCGGTATCACCCCAAGCGAGGCAGTAAATGCCACTAAAACACAAGGGGTTACAAGGTGTGGAAGAATTAGGAACAGAAACATTAATGACGAGCAGAAAGAAAAAGTGTAATCAAGTGGATAATAAATAGCGATTGACATTGCATTAAAATTTTTGAAGATGAAAGCCGTCTGAAACGCAAGGAGCCGGAAGGGAGAAAGCGAGAAGTGCGAGAAGTGCGAGAAGTGCGAGAGAAGAAACTGTTAACATAGAACTTACGGCTACGTCTAGCCAGCACAACTGTAAATTGATGAGATCTCGACGCCCTCTTGTGCTGTGCCTAAATTAAAAAACTCTAGGTACACGAGTGAAGAGCTCATTCGAACAATTAGCATGAAAGTATTTATAGAAAAGAAATAGAGAGGGAACCTTACGGCGGTAGGAAGCTGACTGTAGTCGAAATGCCAGCTCAGGACCAATAAATGAAAAAAATCAAGATGAAGATTCAAGGCCAAACAATGCATTGTATAATACTGAATACAACCTATCTATATCTATAATTCTCAAAATGTGTGTGTATGTATGTATGTGTGCGTGTGTGTGTGGTCGGATGTTGTTTATGCGTTTCCATTGTTTCATCCGATTTTGATGATTTTTTTTTTTTTGATAGATAATTCTTTAGTGCCGGTTTTGAGTTCAAATTGGCTGGAAAAAATTACAATCTTGAAGGGGAAAAATCAATAACATTTTGCGCAAAAAATCAAAGGCAAAATTTAATGTCCGTAAAAAAAACGCGTGCAATCAATTTAGAGAGTTGAAATCTAACGCAAAAGATTATTAGAATTATAAAAAAAAATATATTCTAAATAAAAATTAACGTATATTATTATTATGACGGTCCATGGAAGTGGTTCCTTCCTTGCACATTTCAGAACGCAAAAACGGCCCTTTTCAAGGCCACCCCACACCTATTCAAATTGTTAACCCTCCATTTGGGGATGTGTCTCAGTTGCACCCAATTGTTGTTACTAATATTGATTTTCGGGTTGACTGGCTTTAAATTTAAATTGCTTCAATTGAATATTGAATTAAATATATATATATATAATGAAAATCCCGGTCGAAGACGGGTTATACTGCTATAATAATAATCTGTCAAAAAATAAAACATAAATAAATAACGGCGGCGATAAAGTGACTGAAGTCGGGATGACAGGTTAGGACCGATGACATTACATACACTTCTTCGGATTTTGGCGGCTATCTCGAGATATATAGAAGGAGCATTAGACTAGATATGGCAGCAACATCCAATACATGGACGAAGGGTAGATTTATAAATGTACAAGATGGATTCTGGCGAGAAAAACTGTCAGGCATGATACAGTGAACAAACTTTCCTAGCAGCAGACCTGGCATATATGATGCATTATAATTATTCCACCTCATGTCCGTGGAAAACATGAGACCACATGTGCAAGGTTATTATAGTAATAATAATACACGGTCTGTCTGAAAAGTAACGGGACTGGGTGTGAGGTATGGGCGAAAGAGAGATAAGCGGATTGAATTATCACCTAAAATGATGTCTTGAGAGTACAGTGAGTCCCCTGTATTTGCGGGGTTTAGGGACCAGTACCGGCCGTGAATAGTTAGAAACTGCGAATACTTGTAACCTCCCTAAAAATGCTTATAAGTAATTATTTTGATTGTTAAAACCCCATATGCCTTAAACTTTCAGACTAAACCCCTTAGAAACACTTCAGACGATTTTTAAAACATTTTTGAAAAATAATATTGGTGACCACACACTTAGCGTAAATTTTCTTTCATACGTACAATAACCGTTTTTAATTACGCATAGATCGATACAACCATTGAAAATACTGTATAAAATATGTGTAACAAGAGATAAAATATAAAGTTTAAAATATTTTCTAAAACCAGAACTGTGATGATGCCCCCAGACTTAGCATAAGCCACTTTTAATGATGCCCTCAGACTTAGCATAAGCCACTTTTAAAGCCTCAGCTGCAACCCCTAACAAAGAACAAAGTCCAAGCGCTACAAATGTTTTGTGCAATTTTGCCAATTTTTACCATAAACATGGGCTGTTATATGATTTACTGGAACACCCTCCCTATTCAGCTAATAATGCGCCGTATGGCTTTTTCCTTTTCTTCGAGTTCAAGGAATCATCAAGGGGACTTGTTTTGAAGGCATGGAGGCCATCAAAAGGGCTGTAACGACGGAGCTAAAGAACATCCAAGAAAAATCCTTCCAACAATGCATAGAAGCGTGGCAGAGAAGGATGGAAAACTGCTTTAGACTCGAGGGAGATTAGTTTGAAGGGGAAACCGTGTAGTTTGTTTTTTGGAATTGAAATAAATTGTTTGCGACATCCGTCCCGTTACTTTTCTGACAGACCTCATATTTTTCTTAAACAAACCTTGTCATAAAATCAACAAAAAAGAAAATAGAAGCAGAAAATGACGGTTTTATATTAATAAATTCAACTAAAGAAATTCTTGCGATATATGCTACCTAGATGGGGATTGGGTAATAATGCCAACGCCTTCCCTCAAAGCTGCCTTGTGTAACAAACAAAAGAGATCAGTATTATAACTTAATATCGATTCACCCAGACGGCAGTAAATGATAGACGATTTCCTCACGGATGAAGAGACAAGATTTGTTTCTCCAGAAGGATTCTAGGAATCGTATGGAATTATCATGTGAGTAATGAGAAAGTTTTAAGGGAAATGGAAACAAAAACGAAACTTATAGTTAGAATCAGAAAGAGACAGTTAAAATAATTAGCTTACTAATCCAAAAGCGTAGCTACTCAATAATAGTATGTTCCCAAAAAATCCAGACAGAAATTTATCGCTTTGGGTGCGTTATTTTAAATTGAATTTTCCCACTTGATTTATTAAAATTTTCACCATGTTGGTAGTTTTACAAACAAATCCATTAATTTTCTTGCTTACATATGAAAGTGGCCAATATTTCATCAGTCAAATCTATCAAATTACGAATGATGCACTGAATGCTTGATGAGAAATACTAGTAAAAACATAGAATAAAAGCGACTAATATTTGACGAGCAGAAATAAATATTCAATAGAATTTTTTTATTCGTTTGGCTTCGTGACTTGAAATAAAATTGGGACACGTTTATCATAAATAAATAAAAAATTCTTTTGTATCTTTTTTTTTTAATTTTGCAAGGAAAACATGCATTATGCAAACTGCTTCTGGATATAATTTGGAATTTTTCAACTTTAATAATATTTGCATTTTAATACAGTTATTGCGAGGGACGAATCTCTCTAAATCTTATAAGAAAATAATTTTGTCTGTGATTTTTAAATTGTAAAATATAAATTTTTATTTTAAGTGGCGATATAAATGTTAATTCAATATATAATCTAATTAGACTTAAATTTATTATTTATTTTCCGGCAGAGTTAGATCCCAGCGCATTGTTGATGAAAGAGCCTTGTGTGTTTGTTTGTTTGATTGTTTCTTTCTTTCTTTCTTTCTTTTCTTAATCAGTCTTTCTTTCTCTTTTCTTCTTCAGTCTTTCTTTCTCTTTTTTCTTTCTTTCTTACTTTTAACTCCTTCCATCAATCTTTCTTTCTTTAGATTTCTTTCTTTCTATTCCTTTACCTCCTTTCTATTCACGTTTTTCTTATATTGTATCGTTCTTTCTTTTCCCCTTTGTATTCACGTTCTTTCTTTCTTTCTTTCTTTCTTTATATTAGACTCAGAAAAAATATTTAAGGTCGGCGGCATCAATAGTTCAGAATTCTTTAGGAAGTAAACCATATACTGTAGATAAAAACGTATACTTTTTGTTAGTCTTAAGTTCAATCACTGCCTAAAGCAATACAAGAGACGAACGTAGATATAAGGATGAAGGTGATGTTCCGAGGAATGACATCGGCTATGATATAAAATAAAGGATCAAATAAATATATTCTATTGAATTAAATAAAATTTTCAGTGTAAAAATGAAAAATGAAAAATGTCGGAATGGATACGAGGAAAAATAACACTGACGAACATGCTCGACCAAACGAGTCACTGAACAATGGCAAAAACTTTTCTCAAAAGTTCAGACAGAAATTATACTCATTTTTTAATATTTGTATCGCTTGGTTTCTCTGAATGTCACAGCCAACTCGCATAAAGAAACAATGGCCAAGAAAAGGCGCGAGAAAAAGCCATGTCTTCAATAAATAAAGCTGTATGGCTTCATACGCAGCTGCTTTATCTGGCTAAGGAGGCCATTAAAAGCAGAAAGTGCCATTGGTGGTGAGGAATCAGTAGGAGCAAAAGGAATATGCTAGACAATCAGGGAAGGAAATTTTCGCTAAGAAAATAAATTAGCGTCTGTTTAGGTTGGGCAATTGTCACCTTAAAATTTCATATCAGTTTTCTGTCAACCGTTTTATTACAGATTGTACAAATATTTCTTTTATTTTTTTTATAGCATCTAGGAGTGGCGAAGAAATTTATTTATTCAGTTACATCGTCGCCGTGTTCAATTTAGTCTTTTCGAAGAAATTCCAGCTGAAATTTGCTTGAAAAGAATAATTCTAATTAAAAAAAAACACTCTTGAGAATAAAGTCTATACAAAAATTTAAGGATATAGACGGGCAATCTAAATGTAGCATTATAATATAATAACGGACATGCTTCTCGTTTCCGGGCACACCCGTCTTCTTCTGCAGCTAGCCAATCCATGTTGCCGAGACCTGCTCAGGCTTATTTGTGCTTGTTCAACACCCACAGAGCACACCTGTGGTTTATACTGCAACTAAGTTGGGCGGATATTAGTTTCTAGGAGAGAGTGCATCATCTAGCTTGATAAACAATTTGTACGGAATGAGGGGAAGAGAAGGTGACAGAATGTGGATAGGTAACGATTGACACTTGACTTGAAGTGGTCAAGTTTTATGTGTTCAGAGAACCATCAAACATTGGAATCCGTTCTTGGAAAAATCTGGCTGAATGAAACTTCCTCTTACAATTGGAATACGGAAAAAATAAAGGCGATTGAACTCCGTGGAAATAGCATGGCCTATTATGCTAAATGTTTGCCATGGAAATAGCGATAGAGCAGCAACAGGCGTGCCACGTTTTGTCTGTGAAAAAGATGTTCGAGAGAAGATAAGCCATTCCCCATGTGACTGCATAAACGATTTTGAAATCTGGAAAGTGCTGCTCCAGCCCATATAAGGAAGTAATATTCCATTCGGGATCTAATCTGAATCCGTTTTATACTGTTTAATAAATAACTGGAGCGTCTACTCAAATATGAATATACACTAAAAATAACGTTTAAGTAATAAAAATATCTTGGATTAATAAATAAAAAATCCATTCCATTTCTTTAAAAATTGCTTTATTTACGTTAGGACACTAAACTGAACAAATATGTCTATTTTACCCTTCTTATAATATTATGCTGCACAGAAATAATAACAGTCTGATGTTTAGAGAAAAGCTACCAACAAAAATGACCTGATCACATTTTTATTCACATCACTGTAACAAGATCAAATCGGGAATAATTATAGGATTCTTATTTAAGAGCACTAAGAATCTGCAGCCCCCAATACGTACCCAAAGAAGTAATATACATAGAAAACACTTTCAAAAACCTCCAATATCCTTATAATTTCATCCACAAAACTAAGAGAACGGGATACAGGATATAACAATATTATTAACAGCAAGAAAACTGATAAAAACAGATACATAATACTACCGACTAACTCCATAGCATACACTATCCAAAACAATCTATCCAATCAAAGCAACATGAAAATATTACAACCACACCCAAAATATTATGGATATAATCAGAACCAAAAATGCTTATAACAATAATAATTCTGAAGCAGGTATATATAAAAATAATTACCCAGTGTTTCTTGAGTAATCCAAAAAGTGACTTGACTCATAAGAGTGATGAGTCCAATACCTGGCCACAGCAGAGTGAACAAAAACTTGAAAAGTTTAGTTGCTAAAGGGAATTAACTGAAACTAAGAAATCCAAAAAAATGCATGGCCCATGGAATTAGAACAATCTACCCTCGTGGATTAGATAAACGTTTCGGTTAGAAACTCCAACGTATATCACCTGAAGAAGATCGGAGCATACAACGGCCGAAACCCCGTAGATATGGCAATAAGGATGAGGACATTGTAAAAAGTGTAAATAGTTTTACAGAAATATAGATAGATAAAGACATGTAGAATTAAAAAAAAAAACTACAGTTGAAAATTCTGGTCATATTATGAGGAAAGTGGGTTTGGAGTATTTGAGACCCCGAAGGCGTAATGAAGGTCAGTGAGAAACATCGATTAGCCTGTCCAACGAACTTATGTAAATGGCTAATACAGCTGCGAGTGGGATACATAGTAAGGTAACAAAGATTACTTAGAAATAGAAAGGACAGGATTTTGTAGAGAGCTTTGATGCCGCACATCCTCAGGTGACACGGTATATTGAAGACAAAGCCAGTGTTTTTAGACTAATTAAGAGATTAGAAGACAAAAATCGAGTGTGATATTGATTATAGTGATGCAGATGAATAGTTTTCCACAGATTAAGCGTCTACTTCGGTTGCGATGATATTGATTTACGCAGATACGCCTGAGTAGTACCCGCGTAATCGTCGACTCTCAAGAGAACGTTCCTTTTCAAACAGTAGCCAATAGATACATGAGATAACATTGCCAATGTCTCTCTTTATCGATTTGTCTTTCCTTTTAAAGATATATTTGAAGTTTCCCTTTCAGATTTAACAGTCAATTCCGAATTCATTGATAGACTTAAAATAATTTCTATTGCCTTAAGAAAGATGCCAAGCACTTGAACGGAATCACTTACTCCAATCTTCCAGGAAAAATATTAAATCAATAATGACTTCATTATCTGATTTTTTTCTATATCAAATGAACATGACAATATTAGTTCTTAGAGAAAATAAATTTCGATTTCATACGTACCTCCACATTTTCGCTAAAATTGAGCATATTATGATGAAAAAAAGGCCCCAAACATGATGAAAACGAAATTTTATCGTAAATATTTTTATGTTCTTATTAAGAGGAAGGACGAAAGTAATTTTGATTATTATTTTTTTAATCCTTTCTAGTACGTTCAAAATTTTGGTTGAAAATCGTTTTTTTTTTTGTTTTGTTTTTTGTTTTTGTCAGTGAGGGGGGCA